>JAGPYM010000028.1:0-530054 GCA_020736575.1 Thelonectria olida | reverse complement strand
GGAATTCCCCTCTTACCCTTAACACAAGGAAAGTAAGGAATATAGCATCCAAGACCTAAGGAAAGACGGCCTAGCCGCCCTAGGGACCTTCATTGGCCCCCTAGAGGCTAGGAAGGCTTTTCTAGCAGCTAAAATAGCCCAACTGCAAGGGGCTATCAAGGCTATGATTGGCCTGCCTAAGCAGCACTTCCTACTACTGCTACGGGGCAGTATCCACCTCCTCCTCCGGCACCTGCTGCGGCAGCTGGAACCTAGGGGCCTATTAGCCCTATGGGATACAGCTGATAAGGCTATCCAGTCAGCCCTGCAGGACCTAGCCTCGAGGGGCCCTGGAGACCACTCCCTAGACATTCCAAGAGAGCTCATTGGTCTGCCAGCTAGGGAAGGCGGCTTTGGAATCCCTATACATATGGACCTGGCCCCGGGCCTATACCAGGCAGCCAAAGAGGCAGCTAGAGGGATAATCTCCCAAATAGCCCCCCTCTCAGTGGCTAACCCGGCCCCAGGACCCTATGTGGAAGGGACTGGCCCTAGCGCTGTGCCTACAGCCCAAGAGGTCCTAGCCAACCATAACAAGGAACACCTCGAGAGCCTCCAGGCATCCCTACAACCCCCGCAGCTACGATCCCTACAGGAAAACGCCTCCTATCTCGGCCGTAAGTGGCTACAAGTCTTGCCCACTCAAAAATCCCTCCTTTTCGCAGACTTGGAAGCTACTGAGGCTATTAGGACCCGTTTCCTCCTGCCAATCAAACCCCTAGGATCAACCTGCAGCCACTGCGGAGACCTAGTCTCGACCAACCACGAAGACACCTGTAAGGCAGCTGCCCGCAGGTGGATCAGTCGCCATAACCAACTAGTCTATGCTTTTCGAAACACTCTCTCTACTAAGACTAGCTTGGAAGTGGAAATCGAGCCCCTAATTGGTCCAAATACTAGCCTGCGAGCCGACTTTTCAGCTATCCTAGGCACTAGCCGCTATTTTTATGACGTCAAGGTTGTAGCAATAAATGCTAATTCGTCTAAGGAAGAAGCCCTTGAGACCCTAGCGAAAGCTGCAGACAACAAGAGGAGGAAATACGCAGCCCTAGGCCCCTTTTTCCATCCAATTGTCATCTCTGCCGGCGGCCTAATGGAACAGTCAACTGCACAGACCTATAAGAGCCTTCAAAAGCTAGTAGGGCCGGCAGCAGCCTCTTGGCTAGATACAACTATCGGGCTTGCCCTAACGAAGTCTAGAGCTGCAGCTGCAGCCTCTATTACTAAGTCTAGGCCTAGCCAATTACACCCCTAGAGCCCTTTCTCTATTCTAGCCCTTCTATCTCTTTTATCTCTTTTATCTCTCTTATTTTTATCTCTTTTATCTCTTTTATTTCTTTTATCTCTTTTATTTAGGGTTATCTCTTCCTATCTCTCCTATCTCTTTCTATTTCTTCCTAGCTCTTTTTATCTCTTTTTATCCCCTTTTAGCTCTTTTTATCTTTTTCTATCTCTCTAATCTTTTTCTATCTTTTTCTAGCCTTTTTTATCTCTTTTTATTCTTTTTATTTCCTTTTATTTCTCCCTATCTCTTTTATCTCTTTTTATTTCTTTTATTTTTTATTTTTTCTCTTATTATTATTTCTATTACCCTTAATATGTTTTTAGTATAAAACAAGTAGGCAGATAGCTAGTTATAGCCCTAAATAAACCCTATCCCAACCCTATCGCCATCGATCGATCGATGCGGAACCCTGCAGTTGTACTACGCATTGGCGGAGTGCGTATTCCATTTTGCGGCAGCTAGCAAATGCGACAGAGAGTGTGTAATAAATCATTTGAGGCATTTTCATGTCTGTTAGCACAGCAAATCCGTGGACTAACTATGAGACTGATGACCCCGTCTTCTTTCATTGGAACTGAGCGTTGTTACTTTAACTTAAGGCAGCCCGAGCCAGGATATAACCGGACGAGCCTCTCGGCGAATGAGTCACCCGGCGTTACGCGGCCGCCATCCTGGTATGTCAATCTACCTACCTGTTATGCAAACTAAGCGCCGGATTAAGTACCTGTCAGCCAGTAGCAGTGATCAGTTGATTACTAATGTCCAGCAACTCATTCAAGCAGAGAACCAGCCCGTATTTAAGACATTATGTTGACCTGAATAACTGCTGGGATCAAAGCCAAAGATCGCATTCGATTCCGACGTAAAATCTAATCATGTCTACTCATACCATGCCCACCGATGCGGTCACCACCGTCGCCATCGCTGGCATCACTGGCAGTCTCGGCAAGCTCATCACTGAATACCTCCTGGCCAAGCCAAATGTCCGCATCCATGGGCTCTGCCGAACGCCTACCAAGCTCCCCCAGTCACTTCGCGATGAACCCCGTCTCACCGTCTACGCCCCAGCCTCTACCGACATCGCCGCGCTCCGTGACGCCCTACGTGGTTCCGACGTAACCATCTGTTGTTATCTCGGTCCTAACTCCCTGATGGTTGACGGCCAGAAACTACTCATTGACGCCTGTATCGCTGAGGGCGTCCCTAGATACATTGCTGGTGACTGGTCGATGGATTTCCGGAAGCTGGAACTTGGCCAGCACCCTCCGAAGGATCCGATGAAGCTTGTGCAGGCATACCTGGAGGATAAGGAGGCCGCTGGACAGTTGAAAGCCGTCCACGTGTTGAACGCATGCTTCTTAGAACGACCGTGGGTGGGAATTTGGGATCCCAAGCGTAACCTGTTCAAGTACTGGGGCACGGGAGATGAGCGATGGGAGTTCACAACATATCGGAACGCAGCCCAGTTCACCGCAGAGGTGGCGGTAGACAAGGATGCAGTTGGATGGTTCTCATGTGAGTTCTTCCAGATATCATTTCCCAAGTATCTAACAAGCACCTGCTAATGATTTACTGCATAGTCCGTGGCGATCACGTCAATATCAAAGAGATCGCCGCAGAATTCCAGACCGTCTATGGCGAAGAGCCGGGACTGGAACGACTGGGAAGCTTGGAAGATCTGTTCAAGCTTATGCATCAGAAACGGGACCAGAATCCAGACAATGCCCAAGCCTGGTTGGGTCTGTTCTACACGTACTATTCCATCAAAGGCCAAACAACTTTGCCGTTACCTCTCGACAATGAACGCTACCCTGCTGTCAAGCTAGTAACTGTCAGAGATTTCTTTGCCAAGACGCCCAAGGAACGGCTTGGAAAGTTTGGGGTCTTTCAATCGTGAGAATACCAGAATCCGGCAGGAGGCATCGCGTTCGCAAGGGAAGCCCACATGCGCGATGATTTAACGGCACCTTAAGTTGTTTTGCGCTGTTGTATTAGTCAACATTAAACTATGAATCAAGATCATCGTCCGAAACACAAACTGTCTGTGACACAGTGCCTACTGAAGTAGCTAGAAAAGTGTTCCTAGTATTCTAACATATTTCGCTAAATTACAAGGAGTTTTCTAGGTCGACCAGTCCCTTCAGCACAACATCCTTTTCTCCTTCGAAATTGGCACTAGGCACCAAACCAAGTGGTCTTCGGCTTCGCCCTCCTCCATAGCCGTAGTAACTATCCAAAGCTGCTTTCAAACCAGCGACACCCAGCTGTACTAACACCCAGTCTGCCTGGATGAGGCGAGTTTGAAGTTCCTGAGCCACCTTGATTTTTCCATCGTCATACAATTTGAGGAGATGAACATGCACGGGAGGTGCTAAATTGGCTGCCGCAGCAATCGCGCCGTTTGAGCCGGCAACGAGGCCATGCAAGAAGAAATCAGATTTTCCGGCAAAAGCAGCAAAGGGCTTCGTGATTCTCGGGTCGTGGGCAACACGATGCAGCTTGCCAAGGTTGCCGCACGTAAATTTGCAGCCGCCGATGTTAGAATTGGAAGCCGATACTTCGGCAATCATGTCGGAGTCGAGGTCAATGCCAGAAGTCACGGCAGGGAAATTGTAGAGCAAGGTTGGGATTGGCGACGCGTTTGCAACGTCGTCGAAAAACTTGGAGATGACAGGTTTTGGCATGCTCCAGCTTTGACGGCGTGGTAGTCGGGGTCGTCAATAGAACACGAAGAACGCAAACTCACTCCAATAACTAGGGGCCAAGACGAGAGCGTAGTCGGCGCCAGATTGCTTCGCTTCTTGACAGAGCTGGATGGATTCTCTGGTGCTCTGCGCGCCGCAGCCAGCAATAATGACAGCGCCAGGAATCCCACTTTCCTTCAGAATGGAAGAGGCAGTGGCGATGACTTCTTGTCGTTCCGAGTGTAGCAGATGACCTTTGGCGATCTGGTTTATATATATATAACGTATGTGATAAGCAGGACTTATCGTGGGGTGGATCTCTGCCCTGCTATTACGGCGATTTCGCGTAATTGGCGGCCGGATTACTAGCGCCGCAGAGAAGGCAATATATCGACGGTCAACGCTTTTCCTAGTTAGTTATCCCTGTAATTATCCTATTATGATAGTTATGCTACTCCGTACATTATTTGGTATTCCCTGAGGCTATCGCGAGCGCTCCTTTGGTTAGATTGTTACCGCTTTTGACGATGCCGCTGGCGCTGGCGCCGCTGCCGGAGCAGGTCAACTAGCCTGTTGAGGCTCTGGCCGTCTCGCAGCGCCTCTAGCTCTTGGATAGCCTCCTCTTCGCTCCTCCCGTGAGCTATGAGGGCCCTGAGGGCATCCCAAACCACCTTACGGCGGCAAAACTGCACAGTCATGGTGTTGCCCGGCCGCCAACGGTGGCCGTACTGCTCCTCAAGGCTCTCAATAGCCGGCCCGCCGGCCACGCCTTCCTTCCACTCGCACCACACACCCGCCACCGTATAGACCTTTGGGAGACGGCTGACGATAGGGATCCCCGACGCTGCTGCTGGCTCTGCCGTAGGCGAAGGCGCTGTCGCCGGCGCGGTGGTGGCGCTGCCCAAGTAGCCAGTCATGATAATCTTGGTGTCGAGTAGCCGGTCAAGTTGTTGTTGTTGTATAGCGAGTTGGCTAGCTAACTCGCTAGCCAGTCGGCTATGTAGTTGATGAGTGTTATGTAAAATCGCACTGCGTGTGCTCTCGACTAGGCTATAGAGCTCTGGGAGAACCCGCTTGACAAGCAGCGATGCCGGCTCCTCTGCATCATCAACACTAGCCTGTACGCTCTTTGCAAATGCGGCCCAGTCAGGGCCGCGAAAGGGGGCATACGAGAAGAAGGGCAGTGTAGGGAACTGCGGCTGCAGGGCAGCCAAGTCTTGCAGGAGCACCACCCGCAGGCGCCGCAGGAGCTTGAGGAAGCCATCACCAGCGAGGTCGTCGTCGTCAAGGCCGCCCTCGCTCCACCGCTTGCGGCGCGCGCGCGCCTCAAAGCGCTGCTCCCACGCCTCGATCCACGGCCAGAGCTGCCTCTGTAGGGCCGCCGGCGGCTCGTGTACGGCGCGCGTGAGGAAATAGTCGCCAGCAGTCCCTGAGAAGCCGGCCACGATGCGCATGAACTGCCGGGGCAGGTGGGTTAGGTATGCCTTGCATAGCACGCTCGCATTCCAACGCCCTGCCTGCGAGATTTGCGTGAGCGATGTGCCGTGCGTCTCAGCCTCTTGTGCGCCGGCGCGCCGCGGCAGATGGGTCTTCTTCTCAGCTGTCAGACCGACGGCGCCAAAGACCCTCCACGTCTCCTCGAGCTGCGTGCGGTAGGAGAGCTCTTGCATACGGTCAGAGCCCACGAGCACCTTGATGTTGTACCAGTCTTGGCGGTGGCGGAAGGTTGGCGCCGGCTCGCCGGCGATGTGCCAGCGCCAGAAGAGCAGCTGCGCGAGGGCGCCTTGCGTGCAGAGGAGGGGGTCTCGGTGGCGGAGCGCGCCCATGAACTCCTTCTTAGCGGTCTTATTCATCTTGCCGTCTTGCAGAAGCGCTACAAGGCATCCACACGGCGTAGGGCCCTCTGTGAGAGGGTACTCCAGCAGAGATAGATCAGCCAGCTCCATCTTCCGGCGGTTCTCCCCGCGCAAGAGGCAGTAGTGGCCAAAGAGTAGATCCACACGCTTGCGGAAGTTCTGTGGCAGGGCGGCTGATGTGCTGAGCAGGTGCTTCTGAATGGCAGACCACTCTGCGGCAGAGTAGCCCGCCTGGATGCCCTCACTGCCGCGGTCTCTGAAAGCGGTGCGGTCGATGCGCGAGCGCTGCCGGCTCCGCTGCTCGAGGAGGCCGCGCACGGCACTGCTGCGAGGGTTCTCAAGATTCCTGCCGCCGTGTGCGACCTGCAGCCGCCACAGCTCCATGACGGCTGCGATGTAGGCGTCAAGGGTAGCCCTGGTCAAGGGAGCACCCTCCTCGGCATCAACATCCTCCGGCGGCTCGTAGTCCTCTTGGTCGTCGCAGAGGATCTGGACGGCCTCGGCCAGTGGCACGCGCAGCGTCTCGGCTAGAGCTTCTGCCTTGGCGAGAGGGCTCTCCTCAGGGCCGGTCGGGCCGGCATCTGCACTGTGGGCCGACTGCTTGGCCGGGCGCCGACGCCGTGCGGCGACGCGGCGGAGGAGGAGGTCCTCGCTGAGCCAGGCGGCCAGCTTGTCAGGAGTGACGAGCTCGCCGTCTGGCCACGCCGAGAGCGCGCCGTCGGGGCCAGGCCGCGGCGTCAAGCACCACTCCCTCCACTGCTTCTGCTTAGATGCGTAGCTGCGCATTGTATTCTTCGGCTGCTCGTCTCTCTTAGCCTGTAGGCCGTACGAGCAGTGCGCGCGCGCTCGTCGGCAGCCGCGTACGCGATATCAGCCGTAGTAGGCAGGCCGGCCGGTGGGGGGGCCGGCGCGCCGCCCTTGGCCCCTGTACGACGACGCGTGCCGGCCATAGCGCGCGCTCTCTATATAGCGATATAGCGAGTCGAATGGCGGGTAAAATGAGGGCTGCCCCGAGGGCCAGGATGAGCGGTAAAAATGAGCTTTGTGTGTGTAGGTGGCAGATAAGTCGGATAACTTACCGCGAGGGGTTTATCGCCGCGTAAAGGGCGCATTACGCGCATTACGCGGGCGCCGCAAGTAGGGGTGGTAAGCGGCCGGATGGGGCCTAGCGGCTGCGGCGCAATTGCGGGCACCGCCGATAAGCAGCTTTCAGTGGCCCAAATACTGATATATCAAGAGGCTGAAGAACGTGGCTTGTGTGAGGCGGCAAATAGAGTAAATGAACCCTATTGGTCACACAGATACGCATGAAATCAGGCGTTATATGTGATCCATGCCCATCTAGGATAAGAAGCCTCTTCTCATTGGTTTTTGCAGGCTTTGAGCCCGGAAGGAAGACCTTTTTCAGCCATTCAAGGCCAATTGCGTCATTAGTCCAGCCCTTCTCAGATGTTATAAATTGCCAATTGGTCAAATAGTCCAATTCCTCTGGAAACCACTGGTGTTGTACGTCTTTTCCTTTGAAAATGACCAATGGGCTAAGGCAACTTCCAGTTGCGGAAATAGCCTCAATAATCGTTATCCAATTAAGATCAAAGGGCTGTTTCTTAATCGTCGATCGAAGCCGTGATTGGCCAACAACAAGACCGTTGGATCCAAGCCCTTGGAAGACTCCAGTTTCGTCGAAGTTCTAACGGTTGCGTGGGGGAATCGATTTTACACCTGGTTGGTCCAATAGGTCAAAGAACTGGCGAATAAGATCGGGCCGAGACCCATCTATCCTTTTCTGGTCAATTCCCTTTGATTTGAGTGTTTTTATTCGCTTGTTGCGGCGTAGGAACCCGGTTACCCAATACTTTCCAATCTGTTGGTTGCGGCCGTTTTCGCCCAACATGGAAATCGCCAACTTCCGGATTTGGCCATGAGTTAACGCCATGCCTAGCTTATCTTGCATAATAAGCCAATCACAGAGTAGGTCTTCCTGAGACTTAGGAAGCAATTGGCGCCATTCGTGGGCTTCGTTGCAGACGCATGATGCGCAGTGGCCAATCCGTAGCATGCTATGGATTCGACGAGACATAGAGGCGGAACAGATCCCAATACCATCAGCAGACCTAACGGGGGCGGTGCTGCGATTCCCCGATAGGGATGTGCTGGTGATCTCGGTGTATGTGGAGGGGAAAAACGAGGAGATGCTGCTTGCCACAATGGAGACGCTGCATACCCAAGTGACGACATTCCGCAACGCAACAGGGAGAAGAACGGATGTGATACTAGCGGGCGACTTCAATCGCCACGACCACCTATGGGGAGGAGAAGACGTGACAGGCAGGAGACAAGGCGAGGCAGAGCCGATTATCAGTCTCATGGAGGAGCACAGCTTGCTCAGCCTTCTCCCCCGGGGAACGAAGACGTGGGAGAACTCGGAGCACTCAAGTACGATAGACTTGATACTGGCGTCGGCCGAGTTGGCTGAGGAGATGGTAGCATGCGGGATCCACCCAACCAGACTGGCGAATCTATCTACATCTATCTACCAAGGCCCAAGGTAGATAGATGTAGACGCTTAGGAATCAGGGCCAATATAGATAGATAGATGTAGCCTACATGTAGATGTAGATAGATTTCAGTAGATAGATAGTGCACGGACAGTGCTACCCCCGGTCCACGGCCTCGACCATATCATCATCCATCTCCTTTAGCAACCCATCGTATCCCTCCAACAACCCTGCTCTAAGCCATGATCTCACGGTCTGGGTAACAGCAATAGTGCTCGCATCCAACCGGTGTCGTTTAGGTGAGACCATGCTACCGGCGGAGGAAAACGTCCTCTCACACTCAGCAGCCATAGCCGGAATTAACAAGACGTCAATCGCCATTCTAGCTACACGAGGATACTCAAACCGCTTCACCGACCAATATTCAAGCGGATTATCATGTTTTAAGTATACGTCGTTCTTTATAGATAGCCACCTCTCAAATTCGTCTTCGACCATTTCGTTTTCATAATTCGTACTAGCCATAAGCTCGTCTTAGAACAAGTCAAATACATTATACTCTCGTGCCCTCACAGCTTCAGGAAGATTACTATTTGCGATCTCCCATTATGCAGGAAGGTCGCAATACTCCTCATCCCACAGCCTTTAGATAAGCTGGCGAGCAGTACGCAGCCAGTCTTCCTTATCGCCATACGCCCTCGTCAGGAAGGCCCATTATATCCCGGGATGAAGAACCGTGGCGGCATAACTCGTCAAGTTTCGAATAGTACTTATTGAGCTTGACCCAGGCAGAATTAATACAGGAAGCATAATAACTAGGTTCTTGCCGATTTACAGCCTCAATCTTCGCTTTCTCAAGCATTATGAGAAGGAATTCATAGGCCACAGCTACCTGCCAGATGCTCCCGTACTGTGTCTCAATTCCTCCCTTGCGGAGCCGGGTTTAGCCATCCCCTTCAAGCCGCAAAAGGCAAGATTCAAACTTACTGAGTATGTCCTTGAACCAACCAAGCGCATCCTAATCCGCATCGGAAAGAAGATTGGCTTCCTTAAGACACGGTAGAAGCGAGCTAGGCGGCTCCGCCGATTTCGGTCGAGATCGTAGAAATTTTTTACCAGATTATATGGTAATATCAATGAGCTCTTCAAGGTAACGCCAGAGCTTAATCGCTCGCTCAATCATGTAATATTGCAAGAGCCAACGTATGCTATTATCCAGAACCACATCAAGTGTGCCGGGATAGCTCCTATCAGGATCTTCTTCCTGCAGCTTGCGCAGAATAGAAATGGCCTTGTTGGATCGATGGGCCCAAACTACAAGGTTGTGCAGCTTTCCAACAGGGCCTCTCTTCGTCCACTTGTCGAAGTCGTCTAGATCAAGGTCCTCGAGACTGTCTTCGCCTTTGACAATGAGCATGGCCTTCGCAACAAGGTGGAGAATGTGTCCAAAGCACCGGATCCTTCGGCATCCTGGGTTCTCCCACTGAAGGGTGGGACCCATCTCTTCAACTGCGCAATCATTACTAGGGGCGTTATCAAGAATAAGGTACCCAATTTTATTGTTCGCTACTAGCTCAAACTCGTTCAGCACCTCCATAATAGCCGCGGAGACGTTCTCTCCTATATGAGCAATTGTCACATTTGGGAGGCCGAGCACGATTTTCCAAAGCTAAAACATTTCCTCATCAAGAAAGAAGGCATTCACGGAGAAGAACAAGTACCTATTCCGCAAAGTCCAACCATCAAACACAATATGAACCTTGCTCGGGCTTCGTAACATTACATCGATGACATGCATTTTGTAGCTGTCGAACTCATGGATGATTCGAGCGCGGACCGTCTCATGCGTAAGAATAGCGGAAGTCTCCTGAACTAGAGGATTGAGGTACTGAAAGACCTTCTAAAGCCCTTTGTGCTCGGGGACGCGGAAAGACAGGTTTGCGTCGGTGATCCACTAAACTAACAGTCGCTGAAATTCGGTCTTATCAAATCGAACGACTAGCTCGTCATGAAAGTCGTCTCTCTTGCTCTTCTTGGCAGAGAATTCATAGAGACTCGGCTGATTAGAAGGTCGTTCTGATATGTATCGCTTGGCTTTCGACAGATCTGGGTTCAAGATGCCGTGCGCCTTGGCAAGATGGCCTTCAATATTCCGGGTGTTGGATGACACGTAGGCTTTGGGCTTGTGGGCTTTTCGCTGGACATAGTGACAATAGAGCCATATGGGTGCACCATGCTGATTGTTAGATGCTCTAGCGTAGACATCATAGCCATGGCCCCAAAACCATCCAGTAGCTAGGCCAGTGCGAGTTGAGAGAACCCAATGTGTCCGGATAGACTCAGACACTGCCTCCCAGTCTTTTATCGTTGTGGAGCTGCTGGATGATGATGATGATGATGATAGTAGCGTGGGTGTGGCTGACTGGTGAGATATCTTTATGGAATTATATGAATTGGATGGGGAACCAAAAATATCAGCTTGAAACGCCATTTTGAGGAGTTGGAGCAGCTTGGCTGAATCCAGGGCCAATGCGAACAACAAAATTTTTAGTGATGGGGAAGGAAAGGGGAGACCAAGGAGGGGCGAAATTGAGTAAGTACTGGTACGGTAAAATATGAGTAATATACCAGTAGTTATAGGTGCCTCTACTTTCAGTAAATGTGGGTCCAATTCTTGGCATCTATCTACATTTTGTCTATCTACCAGAGGTCCAGATAGATAGATAGATGACCCACATGGACCCTTGGTAGATAGATAGATGTAGATCTATGTAGATCTACATCTACATTTCGTCTACATTGGTAGATAGATTCGCCAGTCTGCACCCAACGGAACATGGTTCAGACCACAGAGCAATCCGAACCGAGTTCGACCTCAGCGTGCCAGAAAGGAGGGCCAGCGAACGACGACTGTTCAAGAATGCACCGTGGACAGCGATCAGAGAAAGAGTGGAGGAAAGGCTTCGATGGCTGCCATGGGATGAAGACGTGCAGACCCAAACGGACATGCTCATGGGAGTTGTGCTCGAAGCAACCGACAAGCTCGTGCCACTAGCAAAGCCATCCCCGTACGCGAGGCGGTGGTGGACAACAGACCTAACCCGGCTTCGACGGGCGTACACGTACTGGAGGAACCAGGCGAGATCACGACGTCGAAGAGGTCAACGGTCACCAGATCTGGAAAAGAGAGCCAAAGAAGCAGGCAAAGAATACCATGACGCGATCAGGAAACAGAAGAAGGCACACTGGGATGACTTTCTCGCGGACGGAGCCAGTATTTGGCAGTCGGCAAGATACCTCAAGCCCGGAGGCGATGCCATGAGCGACAAGATCCCACCGCTCAAGAGGCCGGATGGAACAAAGACAAAGGACAAGGCAGAGCAGGCAGAGGAGCTGCTTAGCGCTTTCTTCCCACCACTGCCGGCCGTCATCGAAGATGAAGGGACCCGTCCCCGCCGGATGGAGGTGGACATGCCGAACATAACCCTGGACGAGGTGGAGCAGAAAGTCATGGAGGCCAAAGCATGGAAAGCACCCGGGGAAGACGGCTTACCGGCGATGGTATGGAAACAACTTTGGCCAGTGGTCCAAGACCGGGTATTACACTTATTCCGAACGTCATTGATAGATGGAGTACTGCCGGACCAGTGGAGAAGCGCCAAGATCATCCCGCTCAAGAAACCAGACAAGGGCGACTACGCGATCGCCAAGGCATGGCGGCCCATCTCACTACTGTCGACGCTGGGTAAGATTCTCGAGGCCGTCGTGGCGGACAGGATTTCGTACGCCGTCGAGACGTTCGGACTCCTACCCACAAACCACTTTGGAGCAAGAAAACGGAGGTCGACAGAACAGGCACTGCTGCTCCTGCAGGAACAGATCTACAGGGCGTGGAGAAACCGCAAGGTGGTTAGTCTGATCAGCTTCGATGTCAAAGGCGCATACAACGGCGTATTCAAGGATCGACTTCTACAAAGACTGGAGGCCAGAGGCATACCACGGTGGCTAGTCAAATGGATCGATGCTTTCTGCTCAAATCGCACAGCGAGCATCGTAGTGAACGACTACACGTCGGAGCGACAGCCGCTACCCCAAGCGGGCCTTCCGCAGGGGTCGCCGCTGTCGCCGGTGCTGTTCCTGTTTTTCAACGCGGATCTGGTACAGAGTAGGATCAACTCAACGGGCGGCTCGATGGCATTCGTCGACGACTACTCGGCCTGGGTGACGGGGCCAACGGCGGAGACAAACAGAGCGGGTATTCAAGCCATCATAGACAAGGCACTGGAATGGGAAAGACGGAGCGGTGCAACATTCGAAGGCGACAAGACAACCATCATACATTTCACGCGCAATGCCGAGCGCACCAGCGACACGCCATTCGTGATCAAGGGCAAAGAGGTTAAACCGACACAGAGCGCTAAGATCCTGGGAGTGGTGATGGATGCGAAGCTACGGTACAAGGAACACATGGCCAGAGCAGCAGCCAAGGGCTTGGCGGCCGCCATGTGCCTGAGGAGGCTCAAGATGCTATCACCTCGGACAGCAAGGCAGCTCTTCACGGCTACAGTGGCACCAACTATGGACTACGCCTCCACCGTGTGGGCGCATGCGTGCGGGATAAGAGAATTGAGTTGGCTGAACAGAGCACAGAAAGTAGGGCGCAAGCGATCACCGGCGCTTTCCGAACGGCAGCGACGGCTGTGTTAGAAGCAGAGGCAAGCATCCCCACGATAAGGGAACGGCATGCCCGAGCCGGCACTAGGCTCTGGATCAACCTGCACACCCTACCAAAGACGCACCCACTCGCGGGTCTCAAGATGTCAAGCAGCCGGAGATACCTGTCTCCGATGAAGAAACTCGCGCTGGCACAAGGAGGGAACACAGCTGAACGAATGGAAACAATCCAGGCATATACACTACCACCATGGCACAGCCGCCTGCCCATCGGGTACGACCTCAACCGAGGTATGGCGACAGAAACCGCCAACAGGATGGAGGGCATCCTGGTGGCAACCAGTGCCTCTGAGAAGGCAGGAAGGGTAGGCATGGGCGGCATCGTCCGTGATACTCTGAGCAACAGACCGGGCGAGGTGGTGGCCAGGTACTCGATTATGATCGGTTCCAGAGACGACCAGAACGTGTACACGGCAGAGCTGGAAGCTATAGCGACGGCGCTGAGATGCATGCCAGATGGACTTCAACATCGACAGTTGACCGTTATGACGAGCAGCCGATCAGCACTGCAAGTGATCGCGCGGCCGCAACAGCAGTCGGGACAATGTACCGTCCAGGAGATCCATAGGCATGCCGAACGACTCCAGAAGAGTGGCAACATCGTTAAAATGCTGTGGGTACCAGCCGGAGACAAGGACTTCCCGATGGGCAGCGAGGCAAAGACGGAAGCGCGAAGAGCCGCACGAGGAAGACAGAGACCTGAGAAACCAATATACCAAGCGCGTTCCACACGGATGAGACTAGCGATCGCACAGCAACAGCGGCAGAAGATCCTGCCCGATGGGGTCGGAAAGTACGCGAAGCGAATCGACAAAGCGTTACCAGGTACACACACACGCTCCCTGTATGATGGACTGAAGAGACGCGAAGCAGACATGCTCTCCCAGCTCCGCACGGGGATGGCTAGAATCAACAGCTACCTGCACAGGATTGGAGCAGCAGAATCGGACATGTGCACTTGTGGACAAGCAGCAGAAACGATGGAACATTTTCTATTCCGGTGTACGAAATGGGACACGCAGCGAGACGGCATGCGACAAGTCGGACAAACAATGATGGGAAACCTCCCTTTCTTTTTGGGCGGAAAGGCAGCATCGGATGGACCTAAATGGACACCTAACCTACAGGCGGTGCGGGCGGCGATTAAGTTCGCCATGGACACGAGGAGACTTGATGCAAACCAGACTGTATAACCTACTAACTAACCACATTTAGCGGCCAAATCTGGCGATACTAACATCAAACAGCCTCAAGTTGGCAGACCATGCTTCAGCTGCTGAAGATAGGATGCTGAACACTTGGAGAAACTGGCCTTCAAGCAGGCCTGTCACATCAGAGTCAAGCGAGGCGGGACCAATCAGTGGACGAGGAAGAATGTGGGGCTTCTGGGTGATCTCGATCAATCGTTAGAACTGAAAATAGTTTAGCGTCATGGCCCTATGAGGCTTGGTCCTCCCGGGCGTAATAAATTTCATTCATTCATTCATACCAGTCAACAAGTTGACGACTGTGAGGAAAGACTGAGTTGGATAAGGGATCGGTATGGTATTAAGCTCGCGTCGGTTACCCCAGCTTTGGTGAAAGATTTGATGGCTTAGTCAATTTTTGTGCATGTTTTGTTCCGCAATGGAAGATCACACCTGACAACCACACGGGCTTCAGTCTGTGTTCTCTCAACCCGCCCGCGCGATCGACTGTATGCAATCTTAATCTTGTTTAAGAACTAATTGGTGGCTCTACTTGCCCGGCCCACATATTGGGTTCTTTGAGCACGTCCAAATGATTTCGGTTTAGGGAGAGGGCAACCGAGAGAGCTATTGGGCGTGAGCGCTTATGAAGTGAGGAAAGTGTTAAATAGAAGGCATATACTAGGGTGTCACGTGCGGGTTAAGAGTCTTATAAGAAATAGTAGATCTTTAAGGGGCAGACAATGAATAATAATACATAAGTTAAATATACTAATTAGATTAATAAACTAAATATACAGTCTACCTAATAGAAAGTAATAAATAAATAGGTTTAGTTAACGTGTATGATAAGCATACGACGCATCCAAGTATGCGACGCACTTTTCCCACCTCCACTTAACTTTCTACTTTATCAAATATATCTTCACCCCCTAGCATGTCACAATCTAATACTGAGGCAAAGACCCTTCTTGCACTTCAAGCCCTTCAAAATAATCCAAAACTAAGTGTCCGACATGCTGCTAGCATCTATGAAGTCTCTGAGCCGAGGCTACGTCGCCGGAAGAATGGCATTCAATCTCGACGCGATTGGATCCCAAAATCACGTCGTCTAACCAATCTAGAAGAACAAATAATTGTTCAGTTCATTCTTGACCTGGATTCGCGAGGGTTTCCCCCGCGGCTACGTGGTGTGGAAGAAATGGCTAACCGACTGCTTGCCGACCGCGACGCGTCACCTGTCGGAAAGAACTGGGCTTCCAACTTCGTTAGGCGACAACTAGAGCTTACGACGCGTTTTAATCGCAAATATGATTACCAGAGAGCCAAATGCGAAGACCCGACCCTCATTCGTGAGTGGTTCTCGCTCATAGCGAACACAATCGCGAAATACGGCATCACCCCAGCTGATATCTATAACTTTGACGAGACTGGCTTTATGATGGGTATGATCGCAAGCGGAATGGTTGTTACAGGCGCAGAAAGGCGTGGAAAGCCGAAATCAGTCTAGCCTGGAAACCGGGAATGGGTTACAGTCATCCAGGCTATTAATGCGGAAGGGGTGGGCAATCCAGCCGTTCATCGTGGTTGCGGGCCAATATCACCTCGCCAGCTGGTACCAAGAAAGCAACCTCCCGGGCGATTGGGCTATCGCCACGACCAAAAATGGCTGGACCGACAACGAGACGGGTCTTGAGTGGATCAAGCACTTCGATCGGCACACAAAGACCCGATCAAATGGTCGCTATCGCCTTCTGATCCTCGATGGGCACGAAAGCCACCACTCGACTGACTTTGAGCTATATTGTCAGGAAAACAACATCATCACGCTTTGTATGCCGCCTCATTCGTCTCATCTACTTCAGCCTCTCGATGTCGGGTGCTTTGGGCCGCTCAAGAAGGCCTACGGTCGGGAAATAGAGGATTTGATCAGATGCTCTATAACCCACATTTCAAAGACCGAGTTCTTTCCAGCCTTTTACGCCGCTTTTCAAGCCTCAATGACAGAAAGCAACATTCGAGGGGGGTTTAGAGGAGCAGGGCTTGTTCGTCTAGACCCGGAAAGTGTGCTATCGAAGCTTGATATCCAGCTACGGACTCCGACACCTGTCGAGGAGAAAGCTAGCCTTCCTGACCCTTTGGTCTCGAAGACCCCGAAGACCGTCCTTGAGGCTAGCTCTCAGTCTGAATTTCTCAAAAGACGAGTTGAAAGGCACCAAAGCAGCTCTCCGACATATATTTTTGAAGCGATTGAGTCGCTTTCTATGGGAACAAATGCAAAAATGCATCAGATGGCGTTATTGAAGTCTGCGAACCAGATCCTTCGACAGGCGAATGATACCCTTAGTAAGCGGCGCAGAGCAAAAAAGGCACGCCTCCGTAATGGAGGAAAGATGACTCTAGATGAAGGGAGGGATTCAATTGATCAGAAGGATGTTGATGCGCAGCTAGTGGCCGAATCGTCGAGAAATCGTGCTCAAGGAGGGTCGGCGCGACCGAAGGAAAGGCGTTGTGGAACATGCGGCAAGACCGGTCGTAACGCAAGAACATGTCAGGTAGTTATTAAGACGTCTAGGGAAGAGAATAGTTACCTTTATATTATTATATACCTTCCTATATAACCCCTTCCCTTCTAAGACCACCTAACAGTGATGGACAGCATCAGAGAGCCCCGCCGCCCGGGGCCAGATGTTTCAGTCTAATTTTAGTGGGTTAGGTGGTGCTGTTTTGGTGGGTTAGTCGACAATCTATGGAATTCTTGAGTAGATCTAGCACTATAGTCCATAGGTGGTAGCAAGGCATATCACAATGACAAATCTAGAGCCTGATGCGACAGATCTCATCAGCCAGGGCGCTCTTACACTAAAGTTCATGCCCAAAGGGCTACGATGGCAGAAGATGGGTGATAAACCGCGTCATTTGCATGAATCTTGAAACCGAGCCGTTGAAGTTGTGTACCAGATTCAGACCATGGATCTGTTCAGCAAGAGTCCAAGGGGCAGGCAATGTCTGTTCCATGCACCGCGCCGCCAATGCCAGCCAGTTGGAAGATGGCATTAATGACGCCTCCGAATCCCTCGCCCACCATCATACCAGCGGCGACATGGTACGCGTAGTTCTGGAAACCCGCCAAGTTTCTCTTCCTCCAGTTGATGCTGATTAGGCCACCCACCGCGAAACACTAATGGCAGCATACTGGTTAGTTCGGGCAGCTTGGGGGGTCAACAGGTCAAGGACAGAGAGTGCCACTCACAATACCGATAGCTGGAAGCGGGAGCAGCATCATAGTGCCGACAATGGCAAAGTTAGGAACCCATTCGCGATACTTTCCCCTGTGGCCGGTCAAATAATACTTCTTAGTGAGGGATATGATGACAGCAAAGATGCCGAATCCAAGTGAACAATAGGCCGAGCTCGTTGGGATGGGGAATGAATTCGACGTCGATACGATGGCGACGCCGACGTATGCCGGGGCGTTCGGGACGAGGAACGGACAGTCTTGGACACCGAGCTGAAGGATGCAGGGGTATGCTGAAGCGTAGAGGGAGAACATGAGGGGCGAGAGGAACACGGCCACCATGGTCCCCAGGACCTGGGTGAGCAACTGCTGCGGCCGGGGTGTGCCGACGAGGAAACCGATTCTGAGATCCATGAGCAGCTCTGTTGCGGCGACAGCTGATGCGGACCCCATCGTGCCACCGATGATATTGAGGCGGTGAGCCACGGCTGTGTTATGGTTGGATTGGTTGACCATTCCTCCCATCACAAGCTGGATGACCTTGCCAATGGCCGCGCCTGGCGTGATATCAGTGGGGCCGGCACACTGAATGGCGACGATGGCGAAGATGAAAGCCAGGAGCAGGACTACCAGTGTCGGGCCAACTCCAATGTCCCACTGAAGCTTGTATACAACGCATGTGACCACGACAAAAATCACGGTCGCGGGCACCCACATCCACCACGTGAGGTCTCCATCTTGCACATCGTCAGAGGTGCCGAACATGCGAGCCAGCCGGAGTCTCAGCGTCGGTTTGGGCTCTGACGACGACGCCACCGCCGCTCGCCGCTCCCGAAGTAGTCTGACGGAGAGTTTCACGGTCTGGTACACCCGTGGAAGCTCGACAGCGAAGTCCGTGATGGAAGCACAGAGCATCAGCATGATACCCGGCCACATAATCCAGTATCGCGGCGAAGGTAAGGTTCCTGGCTCAGTCCCGGCGCTGAGCGTCATGTAGACGGGATAGTCCGCCCACTTGGTACCTTGATAGGGGTAGGTACCACCGGTCACCCCAGCGGCAACTGTGGCTGGGCCGAGGATACCCCAGGCTAGCACCATGCCGAAGAGCGCAGAGAAGGCCACGTTGGTGCCCACGAGGATCCCGATGGCGGTGAATGCCGGGGAGAACTCGAAGAACCAACACCAGCCCTCGGCGGCCATGAGCGCGGGGTTGCTGAAGTTTGTCCAAATGTAGAGCCTTGGTTGGAAATGTTAGTCTGCATCTTTGGGCCGAGGAGCAACATTCAGGCAAGTGGATGCGAAGTGCAGAACCACGTACCATGTGAAAACATGCCAGTCCCAGAGGATGCCCGGCGCATATTGGGACACAACCCTAAGCGTAAAGGCACCGAGGAAGAACCAGTACAGCATATGGCCCTTCTTCTTCGTCTCGTGGGCTTTGGCAGCGCTCGAGTGGAGAGACTGCATGGCAAAAGCGAGGGCCGTCGATGAGGGGAAAATGATCTTGAGCTCTCTGGCCAGGGTCACGAGGAAGAAGTTGGCCATGGGGATGGTGAACAGCATCCCGTAGTAGCCGGCAATGAGCGTGAATATGACGAGGCTCCAGTAGTCCTGGATAGGCCCAGCTCCGAGCAGACCCATCTGGTACAGTGCCGGGACGCCGCTGATGAAAAGGAAGGCGAGGCCGCCGGACGTCATGGCTGCCGTCATCACGATGGAGTTCTCCTTGGGGCCGAAATATCCACCGAGAACAGGGAACGTCTCTGGGAGCCAGTTAGACAACGGCTTGAGGACAATGAAGCCAAAGAGAACGCCAAAGATGTCGCCAGTCAAGGCATTGCCGGCGCGGAGACCTGTGAGTCCGGACGTGTTAGCGGGGCACCCCGGCAGGAATCGAGATATTTACCAAGGTAGAGGCTGGACGCGCTGACTGCAGTTCCGATCATACAGCCGAGAACAACGGCCCGGATGGTCACAACCCATTGCCTCTCCGGGCGGGCATTGGGATCCGGGGGAAAGGGTTGGAAGATGTCGACCACCTCCGTCTCGCCGACCTTGATGGCCTTCTCGTTGCCGGCCTCGTCGACGTTGGTGGCTGACTTGTCCTTGATGATTTCACCAGGGTCTTGGCCAGATGTCTCAGTAGCCACCTGTACACCGCTCGTGGCGGGTGCTTCGTCATGAGAATTGGCCATGGCAAGTTGGGTTCAGGGTGTTTGTTCTCCGTGGCTGAAAGAATTTCCACAAGATATTCCTCGATTTCAGGATTGGCAGATTGAGTAGAGCGACGAATGCTATGTTGGGCTAGAGACTGAACTGGAGTCTGTGGATGAAGCCTGGGATAGCATATCATCGGACTCGGGAATTGAGGTTCGCTTTTGTGTTTAAGTATAGTTAACGTGGAATACCTGCGAACCGACTCGTTGGGATGCGTCATGGCCTGTCATGAGAGATAAGACCCCATCTAGGAACTACCCTTATCTCTTGACTCCAGGTTAGCGTGGCGCGGGGTAGCGAGACTAGCAGGGAGTTGGTGTCTTGGGAGACATCTGTGGATAGTCTAGTCAGTCCTGAAAGGGTATTCTTTACCGGCAAGCCATCCTGGGAGGCCTTTGGCTAAGTGATAAGCAATGCATTCATGACCTCTAAACTTTGTTGGACGATAAAAAGATACGATGTGATGGGTATCAAGGTTGTCTAGACTATTCAGAAGCCTGGCTCACATGTTAGCCGTGGCGTTTTAGGGGGGTTCAGACTCGGCGTGTGTGAGGCCTGAGATCGATCCTAATTTCCTGATTAGGTCATGAAGACTGGTGGTATCTTTCCGGCGAGTCGGTTCTGACACCCGTATACCCAAAAGCCCGGGAACAACCTACGAGGTAGGAGATAATACTTTGAAAACGCATGAGCCGATTGGTAGGTGCCACTCGTCTGGCTGCTCCGGGATTCGGGCTCTCTTATCCCCAAACATCGTCTGACTGCGAATCTTTTCCTCACGGTCTTTGAAGACGGCTCAACTCCCTCAAGAGCACCAGAACATCTCAACGCGCCTGTGAAGAGAAACTCAAGCTCCTGTTACCGATAACCATGAAGTGCCGCAGTGCTCTCTGGGCCAGCGCGGCCCTGCTGTTCACTCTTGTGCAGGCATCGCCGTGGGCTCCGTCCGCGAACATTCATCCTGCTTCAGGCAACACGGGATATCGAACCCACAAGTCAAAGTTCAGCAATAATCAACTTCGTGTCAAAAGCTGGGCAAAAGACGAGACGCCACTATGTCCTGGTGCGGCTGCCCACCACACTGGCTGGGCCGACTTTGGACACAGGCACATCTTCTTCTGTACGCAACTCCTCCAACTCTCTCTCGACGTTATCGGTTACGAAACTAATTTAGGACATAGGGTACCACGAAGCTCGTTACAACCCTAAAGATGCTCCTCTTCTGGTTTGGTTCCAGGGCGGTCCTGGCGTCAGCTCGCTGCATGGGATGCTCTATGAGAACGGCCCTTGCCTGGCTGACGACAAGAATGGAACCCAATCCAACCAATACTCTTGGACGGAATATTTCAACGTTGTGTACCTGGATAACCCGGTGGGCGTCGGGTTCTCCTACGTCGACGATCTCGACGACCCCGAGTCGTACCCGTCTACCACGGTCGAGTCATCCTGCGATGTGGTCACATGGCTGAAGCTCTTTTACGAGGTATTCCCTCATCTCTCAACCGTCGACCTCCACCTTTCTGGAGAGTCATATGCCGGGAGATACGTTCCGGTTCTTGCTTCTACCATCGTGGAATACAACCAATTTCTTCTCTCATCGCCACTCGGCACCTCTAAGCTGGGCAGCGAAGTTATTCCCCTCAGGTCACTCATGTTTGGAAATCCCATGATCGACCCTGCGGTACAGTTTCCGGCTTCCTACGACGAAAGCTGCTTCGAGTATCGAGGTCGCTGGCCCCCTCGTGTCGACGAAAAGGACTGCGCGGCGGCACTTAAACACCTGGACGCGTGTGAAGCGGCGCTTCGCTCCTGCTCTCAGCACTCAGACCAACCTCTGATCTGCAACGCGGCCAGAGAGCTGTGCTTTGAGAAATTCCTCGACCACCTCCACCACGGAAACACAAGTAGCTACGACCGCCGCAGACTCAACTGCGAGGATATGGACGGCTGCTTCCCTGATATACATCAACCGGGAGACTTCTTGAACACTCCTGAGGTTATTGAGGGACTGATCGAGGCCCCTCAGCAGACTGGCAGCCGCAGAACGCGCTGGAGCATGGGTACTGATATGATCATGAAGCGGTTCTCGGAGTCCGGGGACGGAATGATCCCTTCGACTGGTAACCTCGCCCGTGTTCTACAAGTCGGTCGACGCCAGGCGAGCGCGTCGGACCACTCGAGTGTTCGGACTATCGACGTCATGGTCTACGTGGGCACGGCCGATGCGGCGTGTGACCCTAATAGTGTCTACGAGGCCCTTCGTGGTATCCAGTGGGAGGGCAGAGTGCCATTCCGCTCAGTTCAGTGGAATCCATTGCCATGGAGCCTGCCGGATGGTCAGCCGAGTGGTCGGGTCAAGGCAGTGCCCAACCTCTGGATGGTGGAGATTGAGGAGGCTGGCCACATGGTAAGAATAATTTTCTCTATTCTGGAGGGGCCGACGACGAGGATGCTAATCTCAGTCATAGGTGCCTTACGACCAGCCCGAAACTAGTCTCCGCATGGTCAAGTTGTGGCTAGAGCATATCGAAGGGACTTCTTCTACGCTGGGAGGTCGCCGGGGTAGTTCAGAAGACGGACAGCAGAGGATTCTCACGGGGTGGTAAATTGATAGCGCAGGGCATTGGGAGTCACATCCCAAGTGCAGCATTGGAATGATGGAGCATTGCTGTAGACTCACCTTAGCTACCTACCGATTTTAGTAGTTGTAAGCAACTCCCAAAGACATCATTCTTCAACAGATGTCCAAATCTCTGCCTCCACTTAACGGCCACCTGACTTATCTCGTGCCCCGGATGAAGATAAGGCCTGGATCAGGCCACGCGCACCAAGGACCAAGAAAACCCCGAAAGAGCGAGCGTGGCTGGGAGATAGCAGATGCAGATGGGATGTTTCGTATCGTGGGGCTTCTTATGGAGTGCTGCGGAGCGTCTTGCCTAGAAGAGGGTTCGGGAACGCAGACAGTTGATTGGCTGTCCTGTAAGTGCCGGGGATGGCTCCGACCTGGCCTTCGGACACACTTGGCTGGCGTCTCCAGACTTCTATCCGGGACTTGAAGGTTGATTTCTTTCCTTCTCATAAATCAAAAATGATAGTTGAATCTGTTTCTAGGTATTCCCTCTTCTTGTCGAACCATTCTACATAGAGATGACGGATGCGAGCGTGTTCCCCGGCAATGCTTGGGATCGCAAGGTCCGCCAGCCCGCCAACTGTCAGCATCTCCCCATACTCTCGATAAACGGCGAGAAGGTCTCCGATTGCACGCGGAGCAACTGTAAGATGAAGTCAGCTCGAGGTCTCGCGCCTGTCGGCCGTTTTGTCGCCGCGGTAGCCATGGCTGCCATCGTGGGCACCTCCGTATGGGGTCACTGGTCATCTCTCGGGAGCCTCGACCAGAACCAGCCGCGTTACGAGCTATTTGAGGCCCAGCTCCATACCTTTGAAAGGTCGAACGACCTCTGCAACGCCATGAACGAGTTCCCGCTTCGACCCTCGCCCCGCGATCGGGACCGCAACCCCCGGTGGAACCAAGCCCATGGCCAACAGACCCCGATTATATTGAGGAATGCGACTCTGTTCGATGGAGAGTCTGTTCTTTCAGATCCTATGGACCTCAGGCTGGAGAAGGGTTTGATTGTTTCTATTGCCCCGACTGGATCTAAACCAGCTGGCGACCACCATCAAGGCAAATCGATTATATACGACCTGAATGGCCGCTTTGTGACGCCAGGCCTTGTCGACATGCACTCTCATCACTCTGTCATGGCTTGGCCGCTCCTGGAACCAAGCACGGACGACGTCAACGAGATTCTCACGTCCTGGGGCCCCATTACCCCTTTCGTGAGGAGTTGGGAGTCCATGAAGACAAACGACGTCGCGTACCGAATAATTGCCTCTGGCGGCGTTACTTCCTCTCTCATACTACCCGGATCTGGCAATATCATGGCTGGCGAGGCAACAGCTGTTAAGAATATTATTGCGTCAGGCGAGCTCGGAGAAGCTTTGGTCGAGGATACTCTATTAGAGCATGGTATTCCTCCCAAGCAGCGCCATCGGTACATGAAGTTTGCATGGGGCGAGAACCCGAAGAACCTCTACAAACACACTCGGATGGGTAACGCATACATATTGAGGGAGCAGTTGACCAAGGGCCAAGCCCTTCTGGACAAGCAAAGTGACTTTTGCCTGGCCCTGAGAGCCTCGTCTGGCTCTGCGCAGCAGAAGGCCCGCTTTATTGAGCAGAAAGGCGCGTTCCCTTCGGATCTCAGCCTCGAATCAACTGTTGCCCTTCTTCGTGGACGTGTTGCCATGCATTCACATGTCTACCTTCCTTCAGATATCGAGGTCCTTTTGCAAGTCGTAGGAGAGTTCGGAATCAAGCCACGTGCCCTGCATCACGCCTTGGAAGCATGGCAGGTCCCCGAGTTACTCAAGTCCCTCGGAGAGTAGGTCATTCTCAGATGCAATCTATGGTGCTTCTGGCGACCGCTAACCTGATTCCACAGAAACATCACGATCGCTACGTTCGCAGAATTTGGCTTGTACAAGTGGGAGGCCTACTCGCCCCGGCTATCTGCAGCCAGCATTCTCGCCGATCACGATGTCCCGATTGCCTTCAAGTCGGACCATGCATCCCCGGAGCTCAACGCCAAGTATATCATATACCAGGCAGCCATCGGCCATTCGTACGGCCTCCCTGCGAATAAGGCTCTGCAAGCCGTTACCTCCGTACCAGCCCGCGCAATGGATCTGGACTACCGGATTGGATACGCTAGACCTGGGTATGATGCAGATCTGGTTGTTTGGGACTCTCACCCTCTCACCATAGGAGCAACCCCCCTCCAAGTCTTTGTGGATGGCAATGCCCAGCTCAAGGCGGCCGATGTCCGCAAGAGCATGGGCGAGACTTTCACAGATGCCCCAGCCAAGGCACTGAACCTGAGTCCGCCGATGAGACAGGCAGTCAATGCCACGGCGATGGAGGCGCTGTGTTCAGTGGCGAAACACCCTAGCGCCGAGAATTTCATTGTCACCGGTATCAGCAGATCCTTCGTCAAAGGGCACCCGCTTCTTCCAGAGACGTACAGTGATCTCAGTGGGACAAATCTCACCCTTGTTATTGACCATGGCAAAGTGGCTTGCCTCGGCAGCGAGGAAGATTGTGCGCTTGCTGCTAGTCGGCTGCTATCTCAGGGTTCTGACACGACAGTGCAAGTACATCTGAGCAACGGGCATGTGCTACCAGGAATTACCGCCGTAAGTTCATCTTTGGGAATGACAGAATTAGGCCTCGAGCCCTCCGCTGGCAACGGTGTACCAAACCCAGCCAGCCCAATCGCCCGAGACCCCACGCACCTGGACTACGCCAAATACGGGGTGCAGCTCGAGGGCAAGGCATTCCGGCGCGCTCGCCTAGGCGGCGTAACCAGAGCAGTATCACCGCCGTTGGCCATGGGAGGCTTTTCCATCGGTGTCAGTGTTGGTCTCCGGACGGACACACAGCGAACGCTGCTGGACGGCGGCGTCTTTAAAGATGACGTGGCGCTGCACCTCGCTGTGGATACCCCGGCAATGATGAGCCATGGAACCATCAGTGCTGCTGTTCAAGATCTCCGGAGAAATCTCAAAGACGGCTTGGGCTGCCTCAACGATACAGCCTATGGGGATGTGGCCAGGGGAAAGATGCCACTGCTGATCAAAGCCTCGAGCCATGTGAGTCTACCCGAATCCCCCAAGTCTGTAGCAACATACTGACAGATACGAAAAACCACAGTGGGATATGCAACAGGTCATCGCTGTTAAGCGAGACTTCCCATCCGTGAACGTTGTCATCATCGGCGGAGGAGAATCACCACTGGTAGGTTACAGCGCTCGCTCGTTCGTCGAGTGAAGTCGCCCAAGACAATCCACGCATATAGCGATGTGCTTCTTCTAACGGTCTCCCTAGGTTGCTTCAGAGCTTCATAAGTTCGGAATTCCGCTTATTCTCACTGAAAATCGATGGGCACCTATGGACTTCCGCGCTCGCGATACCTTGATCGGCCCACCGATGACGCCCAGTGTTGCTCATTCACTCAGGGAAGCCGGTGTCAAGTTCGCCATTGCCACAGCCGGTATGAGTACGTAGCCCCGTTACGCTAGAATCATTCTTCCCATATTTTTCAGGTTTCCGAGGCTGACCTGCCGAACAGTGCTTCCTGCTGATTACCGCCTGCATGCGTTGCCCCTGGAGGCAGCATGGGCAGCGAAGTTTGCCGGGCTGGACGATACAGCTGCGGTGGACCTTGTTTCTCGGAACGTGGAGGAGATTCTTAGCTTGCCGAGAAGCAGAGACATTGTGATCTGGGACGGAAACCCGCTTGATATGGGGGGCTCTGTTGCACTCGTCTTTGAGGAGGAACAGTATGCTGGCCAGGTGAGCGGGGATAACACCGAGGGCCAAGCTGACGGCACGGCGGCAAAACGGTATGGATTGAAAGTTACTTCTTGCTGGCCTGGGGAGGAAGGCAACTAGTGGGCTCTTTGAAACAGACGAACACTTGGATGTAGGTTACTAGTACTAGTTCTGTAGACGAAGATCCCACTTTCATTCCCCAGTCTCTGCATGTCTTCTATAACTGTAAACTACACATAAAGGAAAGTACAGGAAGTGTATTGCATTTGGCACACTTTTCCGTCTGTTGTAGAGTGCTAGTACTTCTTATTGACTAACTGATTCACTTGGTTTTGCTACTACTAGTACGCCGTACGCCGCTGGGTCTAAAGTTCCTCCATTACGATCTCAGATCCTCCGGAAAGGGACAGATTGACCTCTGTTTCAGGAGTTTCCCTTCGTCCGGTGTAGTCACGCCAGGCCAAGACCATTTGCAAGGCCAATTCACTTTGATCAAGAGGCACCTGTAATATGAGGTCAGTATCAGGGACTTCAGTTTCCAATGGTCATGACACGCTTGTGAGTGAAGATGATCACTTACGTAGTGTCCTGCGTTCTCAAACTCAACCATCCATAGGCCTTCGACGGACTTCCTGTGTCCCCCGACTCCGCCCTCTGCAGACTGCCATGGCAGCTCCTCCCATTCGGCACGGATCAACGAGAGTTGCTCAGTCCAGTTAGCGGCCTCCAGGGCTTCCAGAACGCCCTTCGGGTTGCAAGTGATGTCAGCAGCACCAGCGTAGTACAACACGTCAACTTTCGGGTCAGCGAGAACTCTTTCGAGCTGGACCGAGACTGGTAAGAAATGGTCGCCGCTGGCGAAGAAGCGACCGGGAGCGCTTAGATCCTGAGGAACCCAGCTCTTCTTGTGACCGCCAGTGGCATCGGCCAATTCGAGGTGGTCGACCAGCACTTCAGAACGGGCAAGGTATTCGTGGAGACGATCGTAGCGAGGCTGATAGCAATCGCCGTCGCAGCCGTGAAATCTTCGGTCGTATGGGCTGCTTCCGGAGTCCTTAAGCACAAGGTCCACGATCCCATCCTTGCACCAAGGGTACGACGCGATGCACGTTGCAGGGTCCCGGGAGGCACCGCAGTTGCGCATTGCTGCTCTGCACGGCTCCAGGTTGGCAAGAGCTCGCTTACAAGTGTCGTAGTCGAGGTATGGCGGGTACCCATGATGGACATGGCAGGAGACGTCGAAAAGCGACGGTAGCTGAACCACAGGATTTGTCCATCCGTTTCCAACCATGATGGACCTCAGAGGGAGGGCCTGGGAGTGGGGCTTCTGCTCGTTTAGTTCAAGAATAGCAGCACCAAGGGCAGGGATCCAGTGTCCGCCAAAGCTCTCGCCAGCGACGTGCAGCGGGGCCTCTTTCAAGTTAGGGAATGCTTCGTACAGAAGCTCCAGCACCTTGACGACGTCCTGAACAACAGCAGTCGTGGTATTAGGTAGTGGCTGGTTGGTTGGATCGTCGGAGTAGGAGAAACCAGATCCGGCAGGGGAGTCGATGTAAACAGTGTTAAAGCCTTCGGTCCACGAGTGGTGGTTGTACTCAGTGCTATTGTCACTGTTCACGAGACATGGGCCGTGCTCGAAAAGAAACCCGAACATCGAGGATGCTCCTGGTCCTCCCTGAAGCCAAACGAGTAGAGGGGCTGTTTCAGGATCATGTCGGGCCTCGTGGAGCCCTTAGAGAGTTGTCAGCCAAAGGCTGAGAAGGAGGGGTCTTGGTATCAATAACAGTCAAGTAGCACACGTACAGAAGAATAAGTGGCGGTTGTTGTCCAGATCCGCCCAGCCTGCATGATGTGGCTTGTTTGACTGGCAAAGATCAGCTTCGTTGCCGGAAAAGCTCTTGACTCTGATTGAAGTGTCGCTGTGTTGGGAATGAATGGTGTTGTAAGCCGCTAAGACAGTTGACGCTCCTGCGAGCAATAGAGTTGACAAGCACATTATAGGGGCTGCCATGTTCGGAGACTTCGTGATGGCTTTTGCAGGAGTCGAATGTATTAACCTCGGTTGGTGGCTCAGAGACTGCGTTGCGCAAACAGGATAAAAGTAATCCGGTTTTTCGGACCTTTGCAATAAACAAGAAGCTCCCAGAATATCAAAACACTCGATCGTATTGCGTAAAGGATCACCTAGGAATTGATAAACCCGATTTGCTCGGGCCCTCAGAGTCAACTGGACGCCGCCCCGGGCCTGGTTGTGAGCCTGCACCGGGCCCGGATGAAACTTCCTATTTCGGAAATCGGGAACGGACCCAAGGACAACTGTACAACTGCCCCACTACACTACCACACCACACGACTCGACGACCAGATCACATCGTGCAGCGGTTCAAACTGGCCAGAAATCTCAAGTCTCATCTTTGTGAACAGAGACGGGATTAGTAGCATCTATTTGCCGTTGTGTACATGCCGCAACAGCTGGACCGCTCCCTCGCCCAGTATGCCGGCCTTCACTTACACCCCCGAGAACGGCTCGCGAGCAGTCAACGTCAACGGGACTATTCATTGCGTCGATATGCACACCACCGGACAGCCAACACGAATCGTTTACTCCGGCTTTCCAGACATCACCGGTACCTTAGAGGAGCAGCGATCCACTGCCAGAAAGCACCACGACCACATCCGACGCAGGTTGATACTTGAGCCACGAGGGCACCATGATATGTACGGCGCTGTCTTGCGCTCATCGACCGAGCTGGTCGATCGAGACGAAGCTGATATGGGCATTCTGTTCCTCACCAACGACGGCTACTCAAACATGTGTGGGCACGCAACCATAGCTTTGGGTCGCTTCCTCGTCGACACCCACGATCTAGAAATATTCCCAAAACGAAAGAACCTATTGGTGGACGGCGGGGGCATACACATCCGACTACACGTACCGTGCGGTGTGGTTCATGTAATGGTGCAGACTCTGGAGGATGGCCGGTCTGATCCTTCCAAGCCTGTGTCATTCGTCTCCGTACCCTCGTTTGCCTCCGGAATCAAAATACCTATCCATATCCCCCATGATCGCAGATGGCGGGTCGGAAAGGGTATCAACAAGATCAATGTCGACTTTGCCTATGGCGGAGCCTTCTTCTGTATGGTGGAGGCTTCCGGGTTGTACAGCGACAAGGACGATGCAACCCTGAGTGGCGCCAAGCTCCAAGATTTAGACGAAGCTGCTTTCACGATCATAGATCTGATCAATGAAAGTCTACATCTCCGAAAGTATGTCACGCATCCGGGTACAGCCACCACGGCCGAGTTGGGCAAGATATTTGCTTTGCTCATGATCTACAAAGGCTTAGGCCTCAGCGACTCAGGCTCTCTAGGCGTTGACACTGGGGTTTGCTTTTTTGATAACCATCAAATTGACAGATCCCCGACAGGAAGTGGGTCGCCGCCTCCCCGGACGCGCTCATCTCGCACCATTTTGCGTCAAGAATACAAGCGGAGCTAATTTCTTTTGCAGGCGCCGTCGCCGCTCGAATGGCTTTGGCATACACAAAAGGAGAAGTACGCCGAGGTGAGGCATGGACATATCAGTCCATCTTATCCAATGCCTATGGTGGAACAGGTAGCTTCGTTGGGAAAGTCGTGGACGATACCTGCAATGACAGCGTTCGAGTTGCATTGGAGGGAAAGGCGTACTACACTGGTACACATTGCTTTTTTGTTGAGCCAGGTGACATCCTCGGAGATGACGGCTTTGCTATGGAGGCGTTGTGAAGAACTGCATGGACAACGTGCAGCTTCGTTCAAGCCACATTGATTCCGAGGTGGAGGATGGTTGTACCTTTTCCACAGTTTGACCGAAGGAATTGCAAGCTTCATTGTTCAAATGTCCATTTGTTCGTAGAACCATGCACTTGGTGTTTTCTACACGAGAGTCGCAGGAATCCTTATGCAGTGAAACCAATTCTAGAAGAAGGGCACATGACGATGCTTGATGACCCGTCCAGCCCCGATGACACACACCATGGCAATCACCAAGCCAACAATCGCGCTGCCAGCCCATGCCCCATAGCATACCCAGCCAAAACACTGATCCTCGTGACGAGGTGAGGATGTTCTAAGCTCAAAGAAGAAGGCGTAGATAGAGCTATAGAGTCCTATTCCAGCGGCTGGCGTCATGTTAATGATCCCAAACGCCATTGGAAACTGCTCAGAGGACCACAGAAGTGTAGAAATTAGAGCAAGCGATGAGCCAGCCCCATATGTCAGACCGACAAGGCAGGAAACCACGTCCAGTACCGAGCCGGCGCTTTGCGTTGGTAGGCTTGCAAGTAGCATCATACCACAAGCGCCTAGGGTGGCAGGGACGATGACTATGATAAATGGCGAGCGGAAAATGCTCCGAGAAGGTTTTTGGGCATCATGGGAGCCGATGCCGTGATCGCACAGCCGGTCAAACACAAACCCCACCATAAAGCGAGCGGACATGGTCGAGATGGCAAGTATCGCGACATGCTGTGAGATCCGGCTTTCGACAGAACTTGTCAGCGTCGCATCTGCGCTAGTAGATTGCATGATAGAGCCAACCTTGATGCAGTGGTGTTAGCAGTATGTTACCTGAATAAAGATTTGTTCGCCTAGCAGCCGGGGAGGAACTCACATTCAAACTAAAGACCTCGCACACCCCATGAAGGAGGAGGCTTGCCACTGCTAGGAGCCACAGGACTGGGTCTCTGAGTAGATTAGGGGTGGATGAATCCTTTGGATTCCTGATTCTGATGTTGTGGCTGAGGAGTTGGCAGTCCACGGCGCTCACGTCTGGAAGGGTTGTTTCAACAACGACCTGTCTCGTGGGAGACGAGGCGGGAGCCTTGATTGCTCCGTAATTCATCCTTGAGACGGCTCTCGGGCGAACGTCTGCTTCCTCCGAGTCCCGATCAGTGGGAATTGTAGGCATGCGCAGACCAAAGCTTCCAGCAAGCCCCGAAATGAAGAGCAGAGGGGCGAGGAAGTGGCAAAATCGCACCACGTCCAGTTCCGTGGCGATGATGTAGCCTTGGGTGACAGGTCGAGAGAAGAGTCGGACTGCGACCTGGCTCTCCACCATCCCGCTAATGGCAATGCAGGCGGTTGGGACGGACATGATGATGCCTTTCGAGGGACTCCTCTCAAAGGTTTTGGCGCAGGCAGCCATGGCGCCCATGACAACGGCACTGGTTGCCGCACCGATAAGAGAAAAAGCGGCGGCGCAGACTGTAAAAGATATGGAGACGTCGCGCCCGCCATCGTCTGCTTGCGCGTCGAAAACCCACGCCAGCAAGAGAAATCCGAGCCCAAAGAAGACGGCGGCGATGGAGGATAAGAATCCCGGGGATGTCAACTGGCAGAGACGGCCGAGTACAGGGATTAGGGAGTAAGCTGAGGTCATCATGATCGTGGAGATGCTGCCGATGTGGTACTGGGTCAGGTGCAGATCATGGAGAAGCCGTGGTCCATAAAAGCTGAAGGTGTTGATGCTGCCCCCGGTTAATCTGGAACGGTGCACTATGTTAGAAACTCGGGGCTGTAGACGAGATAGGATTTGTTGGGAAGCTTGTGCATACGTGATGAGAAGAACTGAGGCAAGGCAGAGTGCCCCTCTTTGGCGACCAGGGGCAGTTGGGACGTCGAACGATTCCTCGCGGGATCCTAAGACGACCTCCGAACTACTCAAGAAGCCATCATGGGAGCCATGCTTAGAGTTAGAGTTGGAGGGCCCGGGTTGTGGAAGATAACTGCGAAGGTTCCGATGATGGGGAGGGTGGTGGTCTGGGGAGGGTTGCCTCTTCAAGGACGTCATATTTAGATCTGGTGCTCGAAATAGTAGTGATGTTTAAAACAACTATTAAGAGTCGAGTTGCTTTCATAAAGAATGTAAGATGTTGCATCATGCGCGAAGCTTTCATGCCATTGTGAGAGGGGGGGCCCTTATTTTGATCGTGATGTCTTCGTATCTGGCACATTGTTCCCAAGATGAAAAACCACCAGCATCCTCACTCTCTGCTATTGGGGCCAGAAGGAGCTCGGATGAACTGTGGATTGATCTCCCAAGAACGACAAACGTCGGTCCCTCGGCTGTGTTGTCAGCCAGGATCGACGTGACAAGCTGATAAGGAGAACGCCGCTAGTCCTATTGCCGTAAACGGGAACGGAGTTGTGATTCGGCCCACCGGCTCGGGAATCGGCACCACGAGCATGCGATGGAGTTATGGAGATACCCTCGAAGCTGTGATCGGGAAGAGATAGAGGCTACCTTACGCCAAGTTGGGACATGCATTGCGACCAGTCGGCCATATTTCATCGTACTTCTGTACATCTGGCGCACCTGTGGATGATTGATTCCTCGAGGAGTTTTCGACGCGAGTTCTATATTTTCTGCCAATCCGCCTGGAGCGCCTAGTCAAAGTGCTGCGCTCGCCGTCCTTGAACGAGCTGCTCATCAGCCATGCCTCCGAGTCCGAAGGTGCTTCTCATCGGATCTCCCGACAATGGGCTTGTCCCTTCCCAGCAAATCGACGCGCTCCGTGCAAAATACGACTTGCACGTGTACGAGTTTTCTCGAATTGCCGATTTCCACCAGTCAATGCAAGGCGGGGGCTCGCTGAGCGATGTCCAAGCCATTATCAGGATAGGACTCGATATGCCAGAGGGGATTGAGCGGCCACGGTCCGGATGGACTGGACGAGCACTTTCGTATTATCCCGCCTCGCTCAGGGTCGTTGGCTGCTTCGGTCACGGCTCTGAAGAGGAAGACGTCGTTGGTTTACGAAACAAAGGAGTCGAGTTCTTCAGCACGACTGGTGGGATGGACGCGACGGCCACTGCTGCGATATACCTCATCATCTCAGCCTTCCGTCACCTAAGCTACTCGGAACGGATGCTTCGGACTGACCACTTTCGCCAGGCTCAGTTTGCAGCCATGAAATCTTCAGATCCTCAAGGCAAAACACTCGGCATCGTTGGCATGGGTTCCATAGGGAAGCAGATTGCCAGGTATGCCGCCGCAATTGGGATGGAGATTCATTGTTTGGACAGGCCGAGTATTAGAGCCGCTTTGCTCTCCAACCGAACAGACGGGAAGGAAGTCGTTCGCCTCCCGGAGTTGGTTTTTCATCCCAATTTGGAGTCCTTGATTTCCGAGGTCGACTGCGTCCTTCTCGCGTGTCCATACACAACAGAGACACGCCACCTGCTCTCTGGACGTATGTTTCAGCTCATGAAACCCGGCGTTCGTATTGTCAGTGTTGCCAGGGGAAAGTGCATCGATGAAGACGCCTTGTGCTCTGCTATTGAAGGTGGCATCGTGAGAGGATATGGCACCGATGTCCATTACCATGAGTACGCACATTCTTCTATCTCAATCCAGACGTGCATGGCTGACCACCGTATCTTCAGGCCGGAAGTAAACCCAAGACTGTTCCAATACGATTGCGTAACCCTCTTGCCACATGTGGGAGGCCTAAGTCGCGGAGCCTTGAGGGCAAGAAAACATTGCTTGATTCTCTGGGAGGTGCTCCTGACTGACACACCATGCAGAACCATGCGGTCCAGTGCCTGAAAAAGATGGACGAGTTGTTGAGCATTCCAAGAGAGAACATTAAAGGTTGAATAAACGATAGAAAAAGGGATGGATAGATGCTGCCCAACGCCTAGATAGAGTTTCAAAGAATTAGGAACGATGTGTTGAAATGAGATGCTCTGCTGATCCCACGCGGAGCGCTATGGATACGCGAGGTCCTTACACACATTCCCATCATCTATCGAACTTGAAACCATGATTAGCTGTTTGGTCTGCGCTTGATGTCCAAGATCATTGTCAAGGGCTCTCAACATCTTGGAACGAGGTCATTGATCTCAACTCTATTTGCGTATCTAGGCCTAGCTGGACCCAAGCTGTTGGTTCTCTTCAACAATATAGCCCCACGGGTGATCAACCTTTCCATAAATGATCTCTTCTAGCCATGTGCGAATGGTTGTCGAGTACTTCTCAGCTGGCCTTTTCTCTCCATTTTCCAGAACAGTCATTGGGAAGCGAACCACGGAATCACCATGAGTGATGGATGCCACAGGCGAAATGAAGACCTAGTCTCTATGTTAACAAGACCTCTGACCAAGGCAAGACAGAACAGGACACAAATCGCAAAAAGAAAACTGGTGGGAATGACTTACGGCTGTGCCTGACACGAATGACTCGACAAGTCTGCCCTCCGACGCGGCCGCAGCGATTTCGCTCATGGTAAGCGGCCTTTCAACAACCTCTAGATCCGGAGCCCTCTCACGCGCCAGGTCTAGGACACTGCGGCGCGTGATGCCGTCCAGAATAATGCCTGTATCCAGAGGGCTGGTCACAAGCTCGAGTTGATCTGAGTTCTGACGGCGCATGACGACAAAGAAGTTGCTGCCTCCAGCCTCGGTTACGAGCTCTTCCTGGCCGAAGAGCCACAAAGTCTGATTACAGCCTCTTCTCTTCGCCTCTACGTGGGACGTAATGGAAGGGCCGTAGTTCGCGCCGACCTTGTTGGCGCCGAAACCACCCGGCCAGGCCCGGATCTGGCTTGGCTGGCTCGTGAGGAGATGGTACACGGTGGCAAGTCGCCGGGCTTGAGGGAAAAGGGTGCCGAAGACGAAGAAAAGAGCCTCGGGGGGCTTGTTAATTCCAATGGCTCGGCCGCTACCGATCATGGCGGGCCGGATGTAGAGGTGCGAACCGGGCTCGGGGAGCCATCGTGGGCACTCCACTGCAGCATACGCAGCAATTAGCTCCAATGCAGCCTTTGGGTCAAAGGATGGCAAGGAGACACGTGCGTTGGATCGAAGAAGTCTCTCGGCGTTCAGCTCCGGCCGGAAGAGCCTCAGCTTTCCGTCGAACCCTCGGTAGGCTTTCATGCCTTCCTACATGTCATACCAGGTCAGTTCCCATAATCGGAGATGACGCGGCCGGTGCGGGCTCATTTGATATTTGTTTGGAAAGGAGGACAGAAGCAGGGTGGAGGGGTGCGACTTACAAATGTCTCCGTAGCATAATGCAACACGCTTGCGCTCGGGTCGAGGCTGAGGTTGTCGTACTTGCCGATGGTCGGCGATCCCCAGCCTGTTTCCTCGTCCCAGGGCATCTGGAGCAAGTGGCCCGCGACAGCTTTATTCGTCATCCGAATAGGATCGTAGAGTCCGGGAACTGGGCTCTGCTGATCGTACGGCACGAGATTCAGGACGAGTTTCGAAGGGACCATCTCGTGCAGCTTCAGTTCGGAGGGAGCAACCACCGAGTTGGCGGCACTCTCGTCCGTTGAAATGGCACCAGGTGACATCGTCAGAGCTAACGACTTGAACTTCAAGATCAGGAGGGTTGGAGAGATAGGATAAGTCGCTGTCAGAGGCACTATGTCGAGTGTTGTTTACACACTGAATGATGCACTCTTTTCTTATACCTATTTGAAGGTCAACTGATTCTCGGGCTACGCGCTGTGACAGAGTACCGAGGCCAGCCGAGAATGGATAGAAAGACTGGACACGAGTAGTAGTGTGTTGTGAAACAATTGTTCAGGGTTGTCTCCGGTTGTTGTTACCGCTTGTAACCCCCTTTTTCCGATGGGCTTCCTCGCTATCCCTAAAAGGGGCATTGAGAACGGCGCCCCTCACGATGTCTGGACTGACTATCGTCTGGACTTGACTGGCTCTGTGGCATCCCCAAGCACTACCACATTGTCTCTCGTGGTCTAGAGAAACACTCAATCCATGCACCGTCCGGAGATGAAACAGCTCGCGCTAGACTCTGGGACGTACGCACTGTACCGCGGGAACCTACCCCCGTCCATCCAGGCATCCTCAGGCCCATCTTCATGCCGTGTCTCGTTGATAAGCCCGAGCCATTCACCCGTGAAGAGGAAGTCGTTCCTCGTCGGCCGCCGAGCCGAGTACCAGTCACTGCTGCACTGACGCGAGAAGTTGAACCGCAATGGTTCTTGCCCAGAACGTGCACCCCAGTCGGTCATGGCGCCGTCGACTCGGTACTCGTACGACGTGTCGTTGTATGCGTTGTCGACGGGGGATGAGCCATCGCTCCTCGTCGTCGCTGCTGTGTTTGCTCCTAGACACGAGAGAGGGAGATAATCAGCTTCGGGATGCGTTGAGCTCGTGACTTCAGAAGCCATAGGCTCATTTGTGATTTTTGAGGAGTAGGGCTTCGGCTTACGTACCCGGTATCTAGGTGAAATTTGTGGAAATGGCTATAAGGGACATTGTCGTGGAAGCCATGGGCACTGTTGAGCTCGAAAGCTGGGTCTACGGCGTGGATGACGATCTGCACGGGATTGCTGCCGCGATAGCTGGCGGGAACCTTGTTTACGGCGACTAGGGCGTTATACTCGGCTCTTAATGTGCGGTTGATGTACTCGTGGCACGCGTCACCTCTCTATATCCTCTTGAAATTTGGCGTGACTACGCCTACTGCCTCGGCGACTATTATCCGGAAAATTAACCGGAGGGTGCCTCTGTAGTAGGACCCGATCTTTCGATGAAGAAGCCACTCGCGGTCGGTCGCGGTCATGTTGTATGGGCGGAGGTTGTCGTCGGGGTCCCAATCGCTCTGTGCCATAGCTGGGGCGGAGAGGGCAGCAATATGAGCACCAAGGACGCGAGCCTACGCAGGAGGTCCTTCATAATGCTTTTACGGACAGGCTGCTGTCTTGATTCTTCGCCGGTGACCAACTGAGACGCGGCGTGTTGGCGCTGGCGGTTTTTGGATTCGGGAGGTGAGGAGCTGAGGAGGAGAGGAGAGGAGAGGAGACGGACGGAGATGGCGTGCTGGAAGCTTTCGAGGCGCGCGATCTGTTCACATTTATTTATGCTCATTAGGTCGACAAGACTTCTGACGAGTAAGCCCGGTGGTGAATTGTGCCGTCTTGGAAGCCAAGACACTAACGCTACTAAATACCGATGATCCCCTGTGTGTGCTGTTGGGTTCACAGAAGGCCAAGCGTCTCCCCCGCATTGTCCAACAAGCCAGCCTCGCTCATCATGGCGGAGTATCGAGTGCCTGGGCGATTCAGTAGAGATGCAGGCGTATCAAATTCCAGCACCCTTCCACTGTCCAACACTAACACCTTATCATAAGCCTCCTAAAAGACCATCAGAATGCAGCAAAATCTTAAAATATAAAACCAGACACTCACTGTTGTTTCCAACTTATGCATAACGGCAATAGTCGTCACGTCCTCAAAGTGGTGCTGGATCAGTTTGTGCATCTTTCGTTCCGTGTCAGGATCCAGGCTTGCCGTAGCTAAGATGTTATTAGCAGGATTGGATACCCGTGCTCTCGGCGACGGACTCACCCTCATCAAGAAGGAGTATCTTCGCATTCTGAAGCACTGCTCGAGCCAGAGCAAGCAGTTGAATCTCTCCCGCAGAAAGCTGCAGGCTTTATGGCGCCACGTTAGTCCAAGTCTGTGAAAGTGGTTGGAAGTTGATTCAGGGACTTACTCCGAGTCAAGTCTCAAGTCTAGTACAGATGCTCGCAGCTGTGCTTCGTCTGTCTTGCGCACGAGCGACTTTCTGATAGCAGACTCGAAGCCTGTCTTGTCCAGTGCGTCCTGCATCGCGGAGTCCGTGCAGCGTTTCAGGGGGTCTAGGTTCTCCCTCACCGAGCCCGCAAAGATGACGGGCTCCTGAGGAATCAAAGCAAGGTTTTGGCGATACATAGAGTCATTGGCCGCGTATATGTCAATATCGTCGACGTGGACGTGCCCGGAGCAGGAATTGGCCAGTCCCAGGATGGCGAGCAGGAAAGACGACTTGCCAGCACCTGTACGGCCAATGACGGCGACCTTCTCCCCGGGTGCAATGTCGAGGTTAATCGAGTCGAGACATAGGGGCGAGTCGTCCTTGTAGCTCGCACTGAATGCACTGAGAGATATCTTGCCCGCGTACGGCCAGGTTGAAGGGGGGATGAAACGCTGTCCTACCGGATATCTCGAGACGTGAAATCGCTCTGATGCGGTTTCGGCATTGGCCTTGTCTTCACTAGCCTCGATGCACTCCAAGATTCTTGAAAACGACACCAAGTCCGTCTCCAACTGAGCACTAAAGCGTGAGATGACGCTGAAGATGAGCGTAATTTGGAAAACGTACGTCATGACGAAGCCGATGGTGCCCGTGTCCACTGATGACACGATGAGGGAGATGCCGGCAAAGACCTGCAGGGTGACGGAGCACACGTCAAGTCTGACGGCCAGCCACGGCTCCAGACACGTGAGGTTGAAGAACGCACGCATGCTGTCCTCGATCAGCCCTGTGAATTGCTCAAGCTGGTGCGTCGTGTAGCCGAAGGCGCTGAACATGACACGTCCACGCTGGGCCTGCTGCAGCAGTCCAAGAATGGGCGCCCTTGCCTGTACGTCCAAGTGTCGGAGTTCCCGGAGCTTGTCGACATAGAGTCTTTGGACGTAGTAGCAAAGCACCATCAGAGGTACGAGGAAGACCAAGCTAGTAGGGGCAGTCAACGTGAGGACACTGGCCGAAATGAGCAGGTTGGTGTACTGTCCGACCAAGGTAATGATGGAGCTCATCATGCCAACGTCGACGCGCATGAGTGAGTCGGTGAAGAGGTTCAAGATGTCTCCGGGCTTTCTCTGTTCGAAGTATTCAAGGCTCTGCGAGAGCACGGCAGACACCAAGTGCGCGTGAAAGACGCGCTGCCCGGGGAGGATAGCCCACCGGTAGAGCAGGACAACGAAGAGGAAGAAGAAAATGACTTGCAGGATGCTGAAAATGCAATAGATTCCAAGGTCAGCTGCGGCAGATGCGGAATCTTCAGCGGCCGCCACGTTCTTGAGGACGACAAGAGATGCGACTGATGAGAGCCTCCCCAGCATCAGCAATGAGGCGGCACCACACCAGCCCCAGATGCCGCAGTAGTCCAGGAACTTCCGCAGCGGGTTCTCTTTAGGTTTTGGGGTCGATGACGAACGGGCATGCTTGATGACGGCTTCTTCAGCGTCTTGAGGCTCGATCGGGTGGGCCAGAAGCCCTTCAGTGACCGCTCCTCCGGACTCTTGAAATTCGATTGGGCTTGGCGGAAGCTCCGTTATCCCCCTGATTGGTGTTTTTGGAGTTGCAGCAAAGTTTCCAACTTGGTCCGATGTTGTTGCTGTAAGTCCTGAGGATGCATCAACGCTAGAATTCTCAGCCATAGCAATCAGCTCGCCAGCTTCTTGGACGATGGTGCCGCCCTGCAGAGAGATGATCGAATCCGCTTCAGCCGCCAGGAGTTCCGAGCTGGACACTACAATGTTTGTCGACTTTCTCAAAATACCATTAGCTCCGAGCAATCTTTTCACCACTGTCCGGTGGGCCTTGATATCTAGAGCGGAAAACGGGTCGTCTAAGATGTTGACGTCGGCGTCAGTGTACACAACTCTCGCAAGGCTAATGCGTGCCCTTTGCCCGCCTGAAACAGATGCAGAACCACCCAAGACGGTCATATCGCCGTCGATGAAGAGGCTCAAGTCTGATGCAAGGGCACAGGAGTGAATGGCTGCCTGGTACCTGTCGTAGTTGAACGGCTTGCCGAGAAGGATGTTGTCCCTGATGGTGCCCGTTATCAGCACCGGGTCTTGCTGGAAATAGGCGATACTATGCCCATTCTTGATATGGGGCAGGAGAGACGAGAGAAGTGTCGACTTGCCAGAGCCCGTTTGGCCCTGAACCATGGCGATGGTACCGGGATAGATGCTGAAGCTGCCGCCACCAACGATGGGCTGATGGCCAGGCCACCTCAGTTTGGCAGTCCTAACAGAAAGTATCTGGTCTTGAGAGCCACGGTCGACTTCCGTGAGAAGAGGGCCGGAGTGCTCAGTCTCGTCGATCACGAGGTACTTCACGACTCGTGCCATTGATGTACTCATCATCTGTAGCTGGGGTGCGATGCCCGACAGTGAAATCACACTGCTGCTCAACAAGGTGAAGAGCAAGATGCAGGTAAATACGAGTTGGCTGTTGATAGCGCCGCCGCTCCAGATGACAAGCCCAAACGAAGCCACTATCAACGCCGATGGGATGGTCTGCGTGATGCTGACCATGATGGCGTTAAAGACAGCCTGGCGCGCCGTAGTCTCGAGATCTTTCTGTCGTGCTAGCTCAAGCTTTTCGTTAAAGGCCGACTCCCAGCCATGAAGCTTGATTGTCTTGATACCGTTCAAGATCTCGGCCGTGAGCGCCGTGCGCCGATCCTTCGCGGCCATGTTGCTCTGGATCCAGAAGCCAGCTCGCTTGATAAGCCCCAGCAGAGGAAATGTGAAGGTCTATCATTCAATTACCAGTCAGCTGCGAACAAAAGCAAGAACAAATAAGGTCACGGGGTGATGGGTTACCGTAGCCAGTAATGCAGCCAGGATACCCTGCCATGACAGGAGATACAGAACTCCGCCAAGAGACAAGACCACCTGGAGTGGGAAGGACCAAATGTCAAGAATCATAAGCACGGCTTGGCTGAGTCTGAAAGAGTCCACCTCGCTGAGGGTGGCGAGGTCCGGGTCGGCGGCTGAAGGACCGTAATACCCGAGCCTGAGGGCCTTTGCATGCAGCACAGACGACAGCATGGCGCGGTACTGGGCGCTCGTCTCGCGTAGCGCCAGTCCGCTGTAGTTGCCGCACAGGGTGCCGACGATCCTGACGACGAAGAGCTGTGCGAGAGTGCGGGCGGAGACATCGGCGAGGAAGCTTCGCAGGAGCCAGGGGATGCAGAACTTGGATGCATCGTCGACGAGCCTCAGCAACGAGGCTCGGGCAATCTGGCCTCGGTGCTCGCGGAGAAGAAAGGCAAAGAAAGAGATTGAGGAGCCGCCGGTGGCGGACAAGCAGGCGTTGTAGAACCGCTGCTCATAGGAAGGAAAATCTCTGGGGAGCTTCTCCTGAGTTAGGTGGTCGACTCGGAGGGCTTCTTTGATACGGAAGAGGGGATTCAACCAGTCGAAAGTCATTTTCTGGAAGATGGCGAGCCCGGTACGTTTGAGATGGTGTTGGCCAGGCTGGATAGGGCTTGGGTAGAAAGCATCTAACAAGGCGGCGGCAACGAAAATGCCTAGAAATGCGTCGTCTCCTATGCATTGTTTCGCAGCGTTCAGGTCGATGGCCGATGAGATGCGGGGCCAGAGGAGGCACAGTGCTAGGTGGTAGAGACCACGACCCGTTGAAGACAGCCCGAGACATAGACTTGTGATGTTTACCGTTGTCGCGAGTATGGTTGAGGCGCGAACAGCCAGATAGAGTAGTTGTTCATCGGGGAGGTTTTCTTTCGGGAGACGCAAGACTACTGTGGCAATGAAGTTGCTGATGAGGAGGAGTTGGAGCAGCTGTTTCAACACATTCCGTTAGTCTCGCAAGGTTAAACAGACAATTGATGATGTCCTGGGGGAATTGGGCTGGACTGACGAGGGAGACCAGCCTTGCCGGGGCCCAGAAGCGTCTGAGCTGGATGTGCTGCGTCGTGATCTGGTAGGAGGTGAACAGAAAAAGGCCAAGTGACGAGGGCGCATGTAGGATACTGAGAAAGATGGTCAGCCTCCATCACTACAAGGGATATCTTGAGGGTTTCTGGGGTGAAGAATAGGGGGTTACCATGCGAAGTAGTCCAAATCACCAGTGGCGAGACTTGCCACAGGACTTGGATCCCGGAGCTCCCATATTCTTGGATATACAACTGCAAACAGAGCCATGGCCACAGAGCTCCGGAAGAAGCTCAGATGAACGAATGAAGGAAACGAAATGTTTTGGCATTGGATAGGATCAGAGGGCGGGGTTTTGATCTAAACTTGGTGCCCAGGCACGTGGATGTTGAACCCGAAACCACTGAGATGAGAAGAGTAAATGATGGCCCATACTTATCTCTTTGGACTCTACTTGCATCCGTTGTTGCAGCCATTGCCAGCACACTGGCAGGGGCTGTTATTACCGCATTAGGCAAGGTCAGGCGCCCAGGCATGGGGTTCCGGGATCTCTCTAGCCCGGCAGGAAAGAGAGCGGGACCGAGGTCATGGTGAAGACGCCTATTCTCGCCATCATAGGCGCTAACGGTTCGAGCTTAGCGTCGGGGAGTGCCCTGGGGTCTGGTCTGGTGTGTTATCGACGACCGGCGCCAACCGTGATAAGGTGGTCCCCCGCCCTCGACGCTAAGTACCTGCGTAACCTCACGTGCTAGAACCGTCAGTGTGACAAGGACCAAACCAGACTCGCCTCGCTCTCCCCTCACCTCGAATTGCAAGCAAATCCCCCAGGACGAGCAAGCCAGGCCCTCACCGGGACCTCAACCACTTGCTCAATGACACGATCCTCGGGTTCTAGCATCCCAGACTAGCCTTGCAGAGACTCCGATGCCACCTTCGAAACGAGGCATCACGCGGTCGAGGTCAGGGTGCGTGGCATGTCGCCGACGACACACCAAGGTCAGTCTTCAGGTCGAACTGCCTCCAAGTTGATACGTCCTCTGACGAGTCACTGCCTGGTCCAGTGCGACGAGGCGCGCCCTCACTGCCAGAACTGCGTCCGCGCCAAGGTCGAATGCCCCGGATACGCGCCCGTCATCCACTTCCGCGACGCAACCGAGGCCGTTGGCCAACGCTCCAGGACCATCGAGTCTCGCAAGTGGGCGGCCATACGCGAGCGCGACGGCCAGGAACGATGTCAGGCGCAGACCCAGAGCCGCCAAAGCCGCAGGCCGGAGAAGCAACATGAGGCCACCGCCGACGAAGACGATGAACCTCCCCGGGGCTTCCCCTCTCCCGAGCAGAGCTCAGCCGACTCCACGACAGGCGCCCACGAATACGACCAACCCTTCCAACAGAAAGCATACTCGCCGGCGACGTCGAATTTGCATATTGTCGACGCCGATCTCGGCTCGGACGCGTGCCACCACGAGCCCTGGGCCTGGTCGCAGTCCCCGAACCATGCTGCTCTCCTGGAGCCTGCAACAGCCTCCACCGCTGCCACCTTGACAAGCCGGCCGAGTGATGCCGGTATGCCTGGCTCATTTGTCTACCTCTCAAACAGCAGCACCGTCTTCTCTCCCCATGATCGGGATGATCCGTCTCCCGCTTCGGATCCCAGCAGCACCGCCGGGATTGAAGGTCTTGCAGCAACACTGCTGCAGCTTGGTGGACATGGCATTGCGCAGCCTCAGCCGTCCATCGTTGCGGATGCTTGGATCAGCCAGAACTTCCCCCCTCGTCTGCCTGCCGTCTTCAAGACCATATGGGAGGGCGCCGGATACTCCAACGTGGTCCTGAAATACGCCCTCATGGCTGCCGTTCCCCTCGCGGCCCGAGACATCGACGGCGCCGAGTTCGAGCGTGGAGATCGCCTCCGGTGGTACAGCTGGGCCCTCCTGGAGATGGCTCGTGTCTTTTCTGCCACTGCTAAAGACGTCGCTCAGGCCGCCGTCCAGGTGACGATCCTCCTCATCCTCGTCGTCGTCGAAATACGCTACGGCACCATGGCGGGCGCCAGGGCTCACTTTGCCCAGGTTGAATTGCTCATCGACGCCCACCTCACATCCCTCACGGCATGGGAAACAGGATGCCAGCTGATCCGCGCCTGGATTTCTGTCAAGAGCCAATACTCCATCAACCTCAACCCGTGGGATCCGGACGCCTTGCCACCGCCGGACGACATTCACCAGACGGTGCGGGCAGTCTTTCGCGCCGACCCTAACAAAGGCCAGCAGCTGCTCCCCATCCTTGTGGAAAGTGATCGGCTCAACAGGAGCATTCTTCTCGGGCGGCTGGTCGGGCCAAACGCCGCGTGGCCAGGCTACAACGCGTGGCAACGACAGCTCGAGGAGCTGGGCATTGATACCCCGCCGCCGGAGGGCTTCTACACGCCCGGCGCCGACGAGGACCGCCTGGCGCAGCTCTCCAAAGAGCTCGACCTCTGGCACGATAGCCTCGACCTCGCCGACATGCCGATCCATGTGGTGACTGCTGGCGACTCGAGCCGGCACACGGACGCGCCGGACCCGCTGCGCTTCCGTTCACACGAGGCGGCGATGGCTCATCTCCACTACGCGGCAGCGCAGGCGCTATGCTCGCGGGAGCTCCTTGACGCTGCGACGGGTGGCGACCTGGCTCGCGAGCGGTCGCAGGACAAGTGGCTCTCGCTGATTCTCCGCATCCTTGCCGGCATGGACGCTTCTGCGTGCGCGTACCTAGACGTCGTGGGCGTGGGCATCGCGTGGTTTTTCATGCGCGTGGTGGTCACACTCGGCCTCGACGGCAAGACGCGACGCGAGGTGCAGGCCCTGCTGCCGTGGCTGGATCAGGTGAGGAGCAGCTGCGGGGGCACAATCCCTCGCAAGGACGTGCTGCGCCGGATCCTGGACGTCTACGAGGAGGAGCGCCGCGGCGGCCGCCAGATCCTGGCCATGATACTGAGGATGAGCCTGGCGGATGAGGTGTGGAGCTTCAGGGACGGGACGAACGATCTGGCGACGGTGGTCATGGGCAGGGTTGTCGAGACGGGGGCGAGCTTCCGCTATGCGCTGCGGCTGAACGAGTGACGAGCCAGGCGACAGGCTTGCTTTGTACTTAGTGATGATACTACAGCTGTGCTTCCCCTGCGTATTGAAGTCAAGACCACTATCGGAACTCTCAATATTACCGTCCTTTACACACAATTCGTCCGTGTTCGTCCTGTCCCTTCTCTTCGGTCCGACCACGATCCATCACCAGTCTCACAAAGACCCCGTCAGCCAGCCCTTGAACATGGCCTGGGCCACCTCCGGCTGCGCCATCGGCACCATATGCCCCGCCGCCTCGATCTCGACGAAGCTCAACAGCGAATGCCGCTTATGGTATCCCACCGCTGCCTCACCGCCCGCCGCAGGCAGGCCCAAGGTCTCCCGATACAGTTGTCGGTACTCTGCAGACCTGAACGGCCCGTTGCCCGTCCACACGAGGTTATCAACGAAGAGCCTCAGACCCGGCGCCGTACACATCCAGTCCCTGTTGCCAGCATAGACGAGAACACGCACCCCGGCCTCCAACAGCTCCGTCACCCACTGGTGCGACGGGTATCCCATCTCCGCATTCGCCACGAAGTCCTTGTACACCTGCTGGCTGACGAGCTGCGCGGGGCCCCGGGCGACGTCGACGCCCAGGTGGTCACGGACCTCATCCGATTCAACCCAGGCCAGCATCGCGGCCGAGGGGCGGTTACACAGCTCCGGCGTTGCAGTACAGTTAATGCGCAGGTCGTAGCCGTTCCAGGGCGTCTGCTCAAGCAGGTCGAAGCCGTTGGCGAAGCACCAGTCCTCAGAGAGGTTGCACACGTTGACGTCGCGGCCGCTGTCCTCGCACGCTTGCATGAGGGCCTCGCAGCGGGGGACCGACGCGGCGAGATGGTTGCACTGCGTCTCGTTGAAGATGGGCTCCGCACGCCCCGAGCCGCTGGAGGTACACGCAGTTTCCCAGTTGCCGCGGCGCTGCGTGCGCTGGTCGACTAGCCCGTTGCCGATCATGATGCCGCGAAGGCAGATGGTGCTCAACCTGCGACCGGATGTTGCGGCCACTAGCTTGGCGATGGGCGACGTCTGCATGCGATGGATGGTCGCTCCGAGGGCCGGGACCCAGGAGCCGCCGTAGCTCTCGCCGGCGATGTAGAAGTCGCGCGACCCCCACTCGGGCCTGGCGGCGAAGAGGCGGACGAGGAAGGCGTAGAGGTCGTCCATGGCGTCGTTCAGGCGCTTCACGCGTCTTTTGCCGTAAGAGTAGCCTACGTCCAGGGGCTGGTCGACGAAGATGACCGTGGCGTTGGCGTTCCACGCGTACGGGTTGTGTATGGTCGAGTTGAAGGTGCCGGCGAGCGGCAGTGGGAGGTCCTGGTCGAACTTGCAGGCTCCGAGCTCCATCAGTCCGCCGGCCATGATGCTGGAGCCGCCTGGTCCTCTGACTTTTCTCAGTGTGGTCTCTCGGCAGATGTTGTCCTCGGCTATCTTACCCCTGCAGCCAGAGAATGATGGGGTCGTTTCGGGGGTCGTTGCGGCTCTCAAAGGCCCAGAAGAACATATGGTTGTCGTCTATTGCAGAATGAATCAATCCCGGTGAGTGATAAAAGACAATTCAGTGGCCAACTCACCCCAGTCAACGTAGCCGCTTACTCCTCGTTCTCCGTCGCACAGCCTTGCGTCTGTCGTAGTTGTCCGGACGGCAAAGCCGTCTCCGTGGAAGACATCCTCGATGGGCGAGGCTAAGGCCGAGGCCAGGAACAGCAAGGACAACGCCCTCTTCATCATGATGGCGTCTACCTAGTCGGGCAAGTTCAATTGCAGCCGTTCTCACGAGTTCAGCAAGAAGTAGGTCGGCGGGGATGCAACAGATATCTGTCTTGACTACAGGACGGTCCTTGGACCCCACGAGACGCTTTAAAGGACTCAATCAGCAGTCGCATCCTGTCGAAAAGCAGCCGCTCCGCCAGACCAGATACCCTATCAGTCTCCCAGCATGTCGTCGCTGGACGTGGACTCTGCAAGCTTGCCGGTGTGATGTGACTGGTGCGTTCTCAATTGCCGCATTAGGAAAAAGGTGCCCCCCCTAAATCTGGCCCCCTTTTTCACCATCCCCACATACACGTGCTGGCCTTGCACTCCCACCATCCGGGGTCCAGTTCACGAAGCCGAAGTCACAATGACGCTATGATCGCCTGCGCCGTGTGCTCGACATTCGCCCTCGTCAAACCGCAGATGGACGCCCGCCCCCCAACGGCAGCATGTACACGTGATGCTCGCTCTGCAGCCGCCCCACCTGCTCCGCGCTCAGCCCCGTGTATGAGAACGTGCCCGACTGCTGAGCGATGTGCTCCAACTCCCCCGCGTCCCGAGCCTCATCAACTCCTCGTACAGCGCCCGGCGCATAGCCTTGATGCGGCCGCTCATCGCAACAAGGTCGGCCGCCCACGTTGCCTGGAGCTCCTTGCTGCGGAAGATCTCGACGGCGACGCGGCAGCCGAACAGCAGGGCCATTGAGACGAAGGCGCGGTGCAGGTCGACAAGGTGGCCCTGAACCGTGGCCGCCGTCGAGGGGGAGGCGTCGGACCGCGACACGGCGATGTGCAGTGCCCCGACGCGCTCGCCGTAGAGCCCGAGGTTCTTTGAGAAGGTTGGCACACGGCGAATTCCATGACTGGGGCCTGGAAGAAGTGCTTGTGGCCCAGGCGTCGCAGCTGAGGTCGCCGGACGTGAAGCCCTGGTAGGCGAGGTCGAAGACGAAAAAGAGCTTCCGTTCTCTGCATAGCGATGCGATGCTTTCCCACTGCTCTATCGTGGAATCGAGGCCCGTCGGGTTATGCGCGCAGGCGTGGAGGATGACGTCGCCCTCGGCAGCATCATGTCGGAGACACGCCATCATAGCTTCGAAGTTTTAATCTTTCAGCAAAGTGCTGTGTTTTAATTAAACAGTCGTACAACACTATTTCATGCTTCTTCCTCTTTACTTGATATTAATCAAGAATAATGAGCTCTCATTATCCCGAAGTTACAGTAGTCAATTTGCCAAGCTCCTTTATGATTGTTAGCTCATTTACGCCTTCGTATTCTCTACTAGCTTACTTGTTTCAGATTCTAGGTACGGTTACTTTTCATTTAGTTAAAGGAAATAATAATAAGCATGAATTTTTCTGGAATTTTAACACTTTTTTCTTATAAACTTATTCAGAAAAATCCTAGTTATAGTTAACGTACATAATAAGCATGCGACGCATCCGAGTATGCGACGCACTTATACTGTACACCTAAAAGTATAAATTTCAGATTATCTAAAATAAGCTATATAACCTTAATACTCCTATAAATTAAGATTTAGATATTTAACTAAAAAAGTCATAAGATCTAGCTTTCCCTATATTTTGAATTATTTTGTTTTCTTTTTAAAAAATAAAAGATTAAAAAAAACAGTGTGAATAAGACTTTTCTAAATAACCTTTTAGGGAAATTTTAAAATAAATTAGGAAAATTTCCTCTAATTATTATATATTTAATTAATCTATCTTAAGAATTATAGTCTTTTTTAAGATATTTTGGACTTTTAAGGAATTTTTAAAATCTTTAATTTAAGGTGTAAATGTAAATGCGTCGCATACTTGGATGCGTCGCATGCTTATTATGCACGTTAATTTATTTCATTTTTTAAAAATAAAAATAATGGAAAAAACAGTGCGAATAACTATCGGATTAGTGCTAGAATTTAAACTAGTTTGTCGCACCAGAAGGTGGTGATCTCGGTGGAAGATCTAGGCTTGAAAAGAAGTACGAACATACCCAGCCGTTCTTCGCATTATTTAACGACGAAGATGATGCCGACATCCTGAGGACACTTGAGCAGGGCTAATATGACCACATCACACTTCGCATACTGGCCCACAGTTGGGAATTTCACTTGGATCACATTGAGGCTGGGTATTCTCCTGCAGGTTCCTGCGCTCGTAGGATCCTCGCCTGAGTCTCGCGCCGCCCTCGCTCAGCTCGCTCAACTTGCTTAAAGTTCAAAAGTCACCCCAACCTCCACCCCAAAGCCTCAACAATCTCTTCCCACCTGGAGTCGGGCCATTGGAGTTCCCATATCAGGACAAAGGTGCCACATTAGCCCTTATGGAGAGCGTTCTCTTCGAGTTCTGTGAACTTGCGGGCGTTGGGCAAGATATCGCGTCGTGATCATCGGCCCTTTATTCAGACACGCAGTGTCGACTCGGCCGCATTGAAGACCCTAGCAGCCTCTGCGACGCGTAATCTTTCATTTTTCTCGATTGCCTGCATAGCCAAAGTATTTTCGTTTAGCCAAAATAGTTTTTCATAACTAGTTAGTAGATTGTTGATTAATCCGGTTCTAGAAAAGCTGACGCGTTCAACGAAAATCCGTGGCCCGCTTAATAAACCATATTAATTCTATGCTAACATACCATGGAACTCTCAAGCCTCACTAATCCTAAGCTTGCATCTTCTAATAAAGTTCACCATCGTACTCTATTGCCCCCTGTATAGGTATGCCTGGCCGATATCACACTGTTCAAGAGTTCTTCCTGCTTCAAAGGAAGCACAGAACTGGAGATCCTCACAGCAAGCCAGACCTAGCAGTGTGCCAAACCTATGACAGCTTCCAAATTAAGCCCTGGGCAACGGTCCCAAAAAATGAAACGTGCTGAGAAAGCACCATTGTGACGCAGCAGCTGGGTGACGTCGTTTGATCCGGTCTTTCCTTCAGCTTACCATTGAACATTCCCCAAGCCAACCGAATCTAACCAGGTCTAAGCTGAGACTGAACTTGGAGGGCTGCCAAGACGAGACAAGAAAACTAGTTATACTAATCGTTAAGGTAGAAAACTAGTTTCAAGGCTAGATAAGTCGAATGTCCACGCCACGGACAGGTATGTCAGCTTTCTATCCTGCAATAGTCGACTCTATAGAACGCTATTCCCTGCTACAGTTTCCAAGTAATACAGTATGCGCCAAGACAAATTCTGTGCCTGATGGTAAGAGTGCGCGTAAATTTATCTAGAGCATGATTCAGACATTTCCGATTATTACAGCGCCTTAGGCATAGCTCTCGCATTTGTGTCCACCGGGTCCAGCCGGTGTATCAGGGACGCAAAGACAAAGTCTTGAACAGGGCTTTGAAATGAGGACGCCGCGGTTGATCCTCCATCCGAAGAGGGTCACCGTAGCGCCAATAACCGCGTCGATCAAGAAGTGGTTGGCGGTCGCGACGATGGTGATGATCATGCGGTAGGCCAGAGAGGTGCAAGGATGCAGAGGAGTCGGTGAGGGGAAAAGCGGCATATACAGACTGAAGGAATAAAGAGGTTCTAAAATGCAAGCTCGGCATAGCAGCAATGGTCAACTGGAAGCGGTTGTTGTTCCAAGCGTCACCGTCACCGTCAACACCTTGCTATGCAGGACGTCGGCGAAGCCGTACTCGGCAGGCGGAAGATGTGGTGGCGAGCAGCGCCAGAGGGTGACTATAACAAAAGCAATGGCATTTTCGGCGGCTATAGTGCGACGGATACGCTAAAAAGTCGAAGCTAGGAGGAAGGTGTAGATATAGACAAGGAAACACACGCCGACGCTTATGTGAGAGTAGTAGACCCCGGCGAGGATTGGCATAAGCCAGGACCGCTTACTCATAATGTAGGCCCTGAAATCGCTGCTCGATATCGACGCCGAGGAAATCCTCGAGTGAGAATTTGAATAGCATGGTCACGGGCTCGGGCGAAGACGGCTTCGTTTCCGGCGATCATTCAGGCAGAGAAGGCTCGGAGCGACTAGTAGATCCTATTAAGTGTCAGGAACTGGTTTTTATAACTTTGTACTTCTTTAGGCCATGTAATTGCGTATACTAATATGTCATGTTCTAATGCCAAATCTCGATAAGGAAAGGAAATATATTAAAGAAGCGGTAGAGGAGGATGAAGAAGAGCTTAGGAGCTCGGCGATCTGGGCGTTGTGGAGGACCGACAATCGATTTGGAAGGCGAGGCATTGGTGTACCGTTTCCTGTACCCTCTGCTGGCTCCATATCGGCTTGGTAGGAGTCTTGGGGGATGTTCAGGGCGCCTTGACGCCTCTTGATGAGGCACCATGCGGTGAAAGCTGCCATAAAGACTAGGGAGCGTTAGTAGGGAAGATGATAATGGTTATTTGGGTAGTTAATTTACATACTGCTCAACGACGTTTTGCAAAATCGAAGCCATGATGCCACGAAGGGGCCGTTCAGAGTGATAGGCCGAGTATGTTATGGCAGAAGGGGGGAAACAACGAGACACACAAACGAGAAGATACAGCTGGGTATGGCCTGGGATATTGAAAATCCTCCAGAAGACAAACTTTGGGTGAAAGGATTAGCGACAAGAGAGTATCCAAAATAATCAGAAAAATCAACACAAGAGCGAGGAAGGGGCGGAAAAGAAGATACAAAAAAGACTTGGCTTTCCTGAAGACAATCTTGTTGTTCTCTTTTCTCCAGTTAAGGAAATACAAGTTGGAAGATACAACTAATGGAAGACGGAACGAAGGGCTAGAGAGATGAAATGGAGCAGACCAAAGGCGGGCAAAAAAAGTGGATTTGAGGTCAGGAGACAAAGAGAGAAACAAATTGCAGAAGGGATAAATTGGTCACCCACCTTCTCCTCTCTCAAACAGGCAGCAACAAGGCGACCATAGACAGAAATGCAAGTGCAACAAACCGGGCACAGGCCGAAGCTCGACAACCTGCTCTCCGTTGAATCTGTTGAAGGTAGTGAAAGGCGTGGTGCAAAAGCACACTCGGGATCAATATTGGCACGGTGTGGCTTCTGTTTTCGGGATACAAGATTGAATTCTACACCATCAGGTCACTGAATAATTAATAGTTGTTATGTACTCGACGTCAAGGTGTTGCCAGCCGTGAGCGCTATCTGGTATCCGATGCACAAGCGTACAAGGTCGTCATTAATACTACCGCCAATTTCATCTCACCCGACACCGCTTCATGGGAAAGCCTGGCTCCCACCAGGCCGGCAGTTATGGCGATAGCTACCCCGAATGAGAACCCGGCTTGGCAAACGCAGCGACTGCCTTGGTACTCCTCAGGTCACATACAGTCGCTGACATCGAAAGCGAACATGAAGCCGACGCTGAGGAAATTTACTACTAAGGAAGACAGTTGTAACCACGACCCGTCCGCTTGGCGCCTTACGGCAACTCTAGAGTCACTACAATCTATCCTGGTCTAATGTAAGCAAGGCGAGTCTCATCTTCACCGAGATACTCAAAATCCATGACTAGTCGGGCGTATAATGATACAACGACGGCTTTTACTTGAGTGGCTTGATCGTTGGCCTGGAGTTGCATATCAGACTCGGAACTGTTTGACTTTGTATTGTTCTCGATAGGCATATGCACTAATGGGATTTTTAATTTCTTAAATTTATTTAATAGTCAGAATAATATTTATAATTATATACACAATATTTAGCTCCCCTTCAGCCCTTGATTGCACACCAAAGAGAGACTTTTGAATAACTTATTCCTAGCGAAGTAGCATAAGGCTATCGCTTGCTATGTACATATAACGAGACCGCCCAACGTTCCAGCCTGATTCCGCTTGCAATGAGTGTTAGGAAATCGTTGTACCCTAACTAAAAAAAGTTTTAACTTGGGAACAAGGGGTCGGACCTATTATACTACCTAGAGAGCAGTATGCTATATTTTGATAACCTTGCGGCACTTAGTACCGGCCCTTTGAAGCACAGTCTTGCCGGAACACCTTTACTCTGCCAGCTGTGTCGGTTGTGACGATTATATTACCGTCAAAGTGTCTACAGCGCTCTTTGTATGTCGGACTCTCTTCCAGTTGCGCAGTCGTGGTGCGAACATCGTCAAATGATGGATTTGATTTGGCTGTCTTACCAGCCGTGCTCTCCTCCAAGCTCAGTAACACGATGGGTGGTGGGTTGCAAAGATCATAAACTGGATCCCTTGAGGCACTGAGAAGTTGTCGGGTTGCCGTTGGGGCAATAATTGCATTGGTGACAACCTCTGAATGGGTACTGAAACTCTCACAAGGTTCCTGATCCTTGATTCCGGGATTCGGCGACCCCAAATGCCATATATAAACCTTCTGACTTTCGCTACCACAAATGACGTATTTCCCGTCGTCATTGAAACGAGCATGAATCTGACTCGATTGGTTCTTCAGCCCTTCAAGTTTGACTCTAAGTGTTCGGTCGTCCATGTCATACACGCGAATTTGGGAGTCGTTTGTCGTAATCAACACCTTTACTCCACTGTTGGTGTCAGTGTTTTCAGGGATGAGCAGCGTCTGAATGCCCGTGATTTTGTTGCACCTCTCATTCTTGACTTGTGAAGAACAGGCACGTATCTGATATTTTACGGCCAGACCGTCAGTATCAAAAAAGATGCATGTGCCATTCAAGCTGCCGCAAATTGCTACCTTGCCCTCTGGTGTAAATGCAACAGCAGTAATAAAATCGCATGCGGATGCCGAATGAGCGACACACATGTCCGGAATACTCCATAGCCTTAGCTTCGTATCGAGAGATCCAGAAAGGAAGAAACGATCGTCGATAGGATGGAAAGCAACTGAGGTGACTATTTTCTCATGCGCGAATAAACGCAAACAATTCGGCTGGCTTGTATGCCAAAGGCGAACAGTTTTATCTGCGGAGCATGAGAGAAGAAAGTCGTTTTTGCTCCAACTTAAGTCCAAGACATCTCCAGTGTGTCCTTTAAACTCTCTGATGGGCTTTGACCGGAAAACAGGGGCAAAGTTCTCACTTGTCGTGCCTGCTCCCTTGTCCTCCTCTTCCTGAGCCTTGCGGTCTTCTTCTGTGAGAATCACTTTGAAGAGCCGAATAAATTGGTCCTTTCCGGCGACAGCTAGATATCGGCCACTTGAGCTGAAGTCAGCCGCCCAGATGGCGGCATCACCATGGCTCAAGATTTTGCTCCCAATCGCAACCTGCGTAACAGAGTTGTGCAAGCCGGGGTCGGGCCGCTTCTCGCCAACCAGTTCCTGTGCGAGAAAAAGGCCTTTGAAGTGTTGATCCTTGGTGTTGTAGGATTTGACATGGACATACCGTGGTACGTCTCTATGGGGAGGCACGTATCCGCCTCCATATCCGTCTTCCGCTTCAGCAACTGGCTTCCGAGCTCCTGTGTGGGCGTCTTTGATGTGAAACTCAGCCATGTCGCAGTTCGAGTCACACGTGAGAGAAAACCCTTTAAACTTTTGGCCGATGCACATGGCTGAGGTATAAAGCAACCTTTGCTCGATAATATCGAGTCACCTGGGGTTGAAGTCCTGCACGCTCTGTTGGCGACAGAAACCATGGGCGGCTCCTGTGCTTTGTGGGGGGCAGAAGAGGATTGGTTCAAAACCAGGGACGGATTGATTTTGCATGAATTCTCAGAATCTTTTGTTTTGCCAGAGGTTTCAGCAAAATCTGACCACTTATTGCCTAATACGGGGATCCTGACTATTTCGAGTAAAAATGAAACTGTTGGAATTATTGTCAGCTTCAACAACAACGGAGTGGCTTAGATGTGACTGAGCGAAGGATCGACCATCAAGCCCTGCTATCATATATTATGGACGTACCTCAATGACCTCGTCGACAGGAAGCAGGCTCTTCGGGCTTCTTGTCTGGTAAAAGAATTGAAGCAATTAGCGTGTCGATGTTGAATTTATACGATGTTTCCAGCGTAAGTTTTCATACTATATCGGGTCCGAGCCTTTAAATATCGTTCAGGTGAGGCTTCGTAGGAAAGGAAACGGGGTGAGACCAGAAGTAGTTTTGACGGGTTGCGCGTCTCGGACTCGGAGCGAGCTTAGGGCGACATTCTCGTATTTACCGTTCCAGGGCATGTGCGTCATTAGTGTAACCAGAAACGAGTTACGACATTCTGGCTGGGCATTGTGGAATTGTTGTAAAACGTAGGTATCTTGTCTCGAGTTCATTTGTTCCATCTGTTCGCCCCTCACTCCTTACGAAATCCTGGCCCCTGCTTTACTAGCACCATTGCTCTCATCACCGAATATTAATGCTGAAGACCCTGACTCATCATTTAACTCAAACACTGTCGCTTTACACCTTCTCTACTGGCCACCATCATGGGTGTCGGTGTTTTCACCATTCTTACTATTTCCTTACATGGTGCCTCTATAGAACTCGGATGTACTACTTTACTGCGTTTGCCATTATTGGTCTTTATAAGTTAAATATGAAGCTTAGTTATTACTTCTTTTACTTATTTACTATTTAGCTTTATAAAAGAATTCCCTCATCCCTTACTTATCCTTAAGCATCAGGGCTGTTGACTGGACACGCGAACTGCGGTGACTATGGAATCAAGCATCACATTGCTCTCTCACGTTATAACCCCGTTTGTGCTTCTCAAAGTAGATTGCAGTATGCTTGAGGGCGCTTGTTGACCGGGGTTCTGTCTCAGAATCGATGTTTTCGGCTACACTTTCTATCGCACAGTGCAGCAGAGGATGCGCTTCCAATGTGGAAGGTAGAAAGAGGACTCTCGAATGATTCAGATTTGAGGGCCTCCATCATCGAGAGGAGGCGATGTTATGGCCAGCTTCGCGATGGCCGGTTTGTCCGTTGAGTGTTTAAATTGCTCGGAAGAGATACATATATCGTAACTGTGGGTCAAGACGCTTCGGCCTGAGTTAGAACACTTTTACTCCGTAGTAAATCTTTGGTTCACGATCGAAATTTGACGACCCGCAGCAGTGGATCAGCGAAGCTAAACGAGACTTGAACTAAGGATTAAACGAGAAACGAGCATCTCACAAGCGCATGAACCAAGCCAATTCACGCTAGCCTGATTAAGGTTTTGCGTTTCCGCCTCGTACCGGGTTCCGAATGCGGATTCTATTAATAGGCTTGGCAAGCATTCTCACAGACCAGCGATTCTCTGCATTCCCGCCGTTCGCCAATAAGATCCGAGCCGCGTCACGTTGGACGAGAAGAGATGTGACTCCACTACCTCTCGCAACCTGAATCTAGTGATACTATGCTGGTGACGCAAAGTCTTTGCCAGATGTCTGTTCGGATCCTTTGGGAGTAGTTCCATGACTACTTTGAGTTAATTTGACGCATAAGGATTAGCCGTGTTAGCTCTGATGCCCCAATAGGCTACTTTCCTAAGGCTCATGTGGACATTGCTTTCGCTTCTGGCTTTCGGGGGGCACTGATTCGAGGCTGATACCTGATGCCCATGCAATTGAGTTTACGTATGTAATAGTGTTACTACGTAGACTAGGTCGTGATGGATGAGAGGCAGGGTCACGCACCGGTGGATGGTTTCCTAATGAACAAGCCAAATGAATTTCACGAATTCTCCCCATCTTAGACTGGACATCCTGGAAGGGACAGCCCAGCACAAAATGGCTGCATGCCGTGTTTACCGATGTCAGTCTATGTTCTCAAAACGCCTAATCGTGGTCTAGCTGTTCTCCCATTCTAACCTTTTCAAACGCGACCCAGGGCTTATGCCGAAATTCAGGGCCTGGCAGACTTGCATATTATGACATCAGGTGCTAAAGCGATATTTATACTGTATTCAAAGTGTGCTGGAATATCACCCTAGCAATTGGGCACGACCCCGCTTCCACAACAAGGACACAGACATCATCACAACCTCTCTCGAAGTGAAGAACTAATCAATTGAATAACCTCTCTTCGAGGCACATATCATTGTATATTTCCCGTGAAAATCTTATCTATTAAACTCCTCAACTCAGGCCGCTAGCTTTTTCCTAGCAAGGCGGATAGATCTATAGTACTTTAGCACCCATACCGCCAGACACCCACAAATCAATCAAAATTAACATCAGAGTCTTCATCGCCGCCACTATCCAAGCCCCTATTAGTAATTACACCTATACTACCATGAACAGTCGTCTGGATATGCTCTTCACGCAGCCAGCTACCTATACATTAAACCTTCTCAAAATTGTTGCAAGTCATTCTCCTCTATCCTCAGGGAGAGTACGTCGACCGCAAGAGAAAGCAGATTCCTGATTCACTAATTCGGGCGCGATCGAAAGGATATCAATAGCGATTCAACTTAGCTGAGGATAAGTCTTCTACTGATCACTATAACGCCCCATTAAAGGGGCGATCCACTGATTTTGATGGGTGTTGCCTTAATAAAGTCTTCAAGATCGTCCATACTATCACTCAGATTTTCTAACTTCCAACTCTTCAAGTAAAGAGTCTCACTCGTTCGGCTGCCGCTTTTGCAAAGCAGATACCTCATCAATCGACTCTATAGGTCAAGCTCAGGCTGAGTTTTGTACTCTTCTTCCCAAATTGTACGGACACTAGCAATTGCGTCCTCGTGCCATGACTCTGGTGAGTGGTGCTCAATGTAACTGATTCGTGTTGAAGGATCAAGGAGAGGCAACATAAACGGGCGCATCTTCGGTCATAGTACAATGCTTGTCGAGAATGAACCAGCCCATCTCAATTGCATGAAGAATATGGCGATCAAGCACCCGGGCGTCCTTGAAGGCTTTGATCTGAAATCTACATACGAACTAGCGCCTTTGAATCCCAATATCCTGCATCCAGCGCATGCCATCGAGGCTACGATAGAGAACGCATCGATTAATCTAGCAAGAAGCTCCGCTAGGGACACCTTCGCACTTTTGGGACTTCTTGCCACCAGTGATGTTGTTGCCAGTCCACGTCCAGCTTTTGCAAGAAGCGCAGAGGATATAGGCGTCAGTACCCTTGGGCGCAACGGACCCAGTGACATCATTGATGGTGACGTCTGTGATAGGAACGCCGGCAGTGGGCTTGCCAGTGGGACTACCGTTCTTGTAGTCCTGCTCGATAACGATACCGTACTTGGCGATGTTGTTGAGGGTGATGTGGTCGTACTTGACGTCAGAGACAGAGCCGGACGCTCCATAAACAGTCTTGATGCGGACACCGTTGTCGGAATTGGACACGATAGAGTCCAGGATGCGGACGGTCTTGACGATGTTATCATCACGGCCACCAACAGAGCCGATAGATAGACCGTGGCCACCGCTGCAGTTGCCACCGGTAAAAGTGATGTTGGTACCGGAGTTAATGGCGAGGCAGTCATCCTGGTTCTTGATGACAGCTCCGGAGATGTAGACACCGGTAGAGGAGCCAACATCGAAAGCATCAGTATTGTGGCCGCCCTTAGAGTCGCCGAGAGAGTTGTCCATATGGACGTCGTAGACGCCGAGGTTGGTAACGGTGTTGATACTAAAGGCCTGGACAGGGGTGTTGAGGACGTTGAGGTTCTTGATGTTGGAGTTTTTGAGAGAATGGGCGTAGAAGAACTTCGGTTTGGTCTTGCCACCATTGCTGCCTTTGGTGTCCCACCAGCGCTGCCCTTCGCAGTCAATAGAGTGGCCAGGAGCGCCGTCGATGAGTATGTTGTTGCCGCTGAAGGAGATCAAGGGACCATTCCACTCATTGTAGTCAAAGGTAGTTTTACCCTGGAATGTGACCTGTTTAGGTTATTGGCGGGGTGCTCCTGGTGAAATTGAAGGATGCTTACATGAGTACCGTCCTTTAACTTGCTCATGTCCAGAGTGGTACCAGCAGGGACCTTGATGTCTTTGAGCATAATGGAAGAGCAACTGCCCTTGTTCTTGATGGCTGTTGCAGCATCGGTAAAGGTGCAGCTGGCACGGGTGTCGATGGGGGATGCAAAAGCAGAGGCGGCCAGGCCGGTAAAGAGAAGAACAAAGTACAACATTGTGGCCAAGGGAATGAAACGTGAAAGACTATAAGTAAGCAACAAAGGAACAAAGAGTCCAAGAACATTTAATACAAGAGAGTGTGAAGGACGGTATCAAAAGAGGAATGAATCAACATCAGTCGGGAAATAGAGGTCTATATAGTAAAAGCCCAGCAATACAGTACCAAAGGGACGAACCACTTTCATGTATTCTGTGCACCCGGTTGACTCGATGTTTGCCGTTCTCCCGGAATTGCGGTTCGTATTACTGGTCCATTGACCTAAACTAGGAAACTTTTGGCCGTTCACCCCCGACCTGGTATGATGAAATGAAACCACATGGTCCTGAGTTTCGGCATAAATCCTGGGACGTCTTGAAAAGATTAGAATGGGAGAATAGTTGGAAGACGATTGGGCCTATTGTCTAGCTGTCAAGTTTCAGGTGTTTGATCCGGAGGGTCTAGATATTTGAGAGCAAAGACCGACATCGGTAAACACCGGCATGCGGCTATTTTGTGCTGGGCCGTCCCTTCCGACATGTCTGGTCTAAGATGGCGAGAATTTATGATATTCGTTTGGCTTGTTCCGTTAGGGAGCTCCGAGGTGCCGCTGGAGCAAGGCTGTGTCGGAAATGAAAGTTGCCTGTGTATCCTGGGCATTCCCTTCCGTAGATGTAACAACGCTGACAGGAGGATTTGGCTTCATCGCACTGTCGGAAAGCGTGCATCAGCTCATGTCCACATTGATCGATCAGGGATGTGGAGATGGCCAGTAAGCATGGGACTCTCAGTCATGGCGTGTATCAATTGGCGCGGGGAACGAGGGCTGAATGTGATGATGGCTTTCCACCCTATTCTCTCGAGTCCGCTAAACCGCTGTTCAGGTCAATTTCCCTAGTACCGGGAGGATTTCTGCAGCGTAAATAAACTGTGATAATCTCATGATTGGTCTCAAACTCCTGTAAGTGTGGCTTAGCGCACTTGGAGAGAAAATAACCCCGCCAATCTGCGCCTCTGTTCAAACTCGTTCCTCGCTCCTCGTATTTCGCTCTTTAGTTTTTCTCCGGCTTTGCCACGCCCAAGGCTGCAACGCGATGTTGTTTATAATGAGCGATAGCAACGAGGCGCATGGGCCGTCATTAATAGGGGGCAAAGGCCATGTAAGGAACCAGTATTGATGACAGATGCGCGCCGCCCCAGCTCAGAAGTAAGCGGCTAAGTGATATCCTCTCATGTGTATCGTGTCCTTCTTTGAACCTCCTCGTTCTCTCGTTCGTCGCCTACATGCTGGGTGATCACCAGGGCGACGAAATGCAGCCGAGTTACCGGTCATGCGGTCATGACGATATCACCAGCATCTTGTCTCCATGCTTGTACCAAACCGGATTCCAGCCCGCACATAGGGAGGAAAACAAAACAAATGTGTAAAATTGCACGAGGGCAAACTGGCATACAGCTCGGCCTAGAAACCGTTTGCAGTACTGATATCGGACGCAAGTGGACTCGCTCATACCATGTGAAAAACCTAATAAGAGCTAAGAACAGAACTCACAATATAAAGAGTTACCAAGCCGTGAACAAGGTTCAACGCCAATGCATGGCATGCCGGAGCGAGCAGTTGCTAACCTCATACCCACGAATTTTCAATTTAGACTTCTATCTTTTCCCATTTTCTCGTTCTCCCTCTTCTCAGAAACGAAACACCCTTAGGCTACAGCCGTGATCTTGACTCTCAACGGTCGCCTCTGGCAAAAGATAAACACCTTTTGCCGATCAATCCAGTCGCAGCTCTCTGAGACGAGCTTGAAATCAAAGTGCCACAGCATGCGTGCGAGGATCAAACGCATCTCGGCCCAAGCGAAGCTAGTGTCGATTAGCGTTATGAGCATCAATGAATAGTTAAGTAACTATCCTCAAGTTCCGAGGAGTCGGCTTGCCTCTTTCCAGGACAATCCTGCGGCCTTACGCCAAACGGTTTCATCACATCCCTATCATCGTTTTCAAACTCCGCTGGCCGAGGCTTCATCCATCTCTCAGGAACCATATGGTCGGGCATGTGGAAGTTCAGCGGCGACCGGTTTGCCGCCCAAAGATGCATGGTAAGACTTGTGTGGGATGGAATCGCCTTCCCCATCACGACGTGTCCTTCCGCCGCTGTTCGCCGAAAGAGGTTGCCTGGTGCTGGAGGGTAGAGGCGAAGGCTTTCTTGTAGGACGGCATTGAGGTATTCTAGGCCTTGAAGTGCGAAAAGCGTCATATCCGAGCTACTGCGAAATTGCTTGCGCAGGATTGAAGTGAGTTTTTGCAGCACTAGGGGGTGCTTCAAAAGGAGGTGTACTGAGCCGGTGAGCAAGCTGGCAGCTGTGAAGGGTCAATACTGGACTCCTGCCAAGGTATTGGGTTTCATCAGCGTCGACTTACTGGTCTCACTTCCGGCGATGACAAAGAGCATTGCCATGGCCTCCATCTCATCCGACGGCACCCTGCAGCATCATTAGCAATGATTCGGAGAGAGCTTCCCTGCGCAGATCTCGAAGGAACGAACCTTTCTTCGCCAGAGGCCTCTACGATACACAAGAGATCATGGCGGTCGGTTCCCTTCACAATCCGTTTCGCGATGGATCTGGCCATGAACGACTCTTCCTCGCGCTCCTTGCTCCGGGGCCAGCATGAATCAATGGCACGAAGGACCCCAGGATATCGACTTAGTTCTCGGATGAAAGTAAAGATCCGCACATTCCACGCGATGGTACCGAGCCATGGGTGGATCTGGCCGCCTTGGAGGCCGCCAAAGCTCTCACCAAGGACAAACGCACCGGCAATGTCTGTCGTGAGGAGATTGATCCACCTAGCGAGGTCGACGACGCCGGTGCTTGACTCGTGCCGGGACTCTTGGAGCTTAGAAATGAAGAGTGTTGCATACTTCTGGAGATGAACTTCGTGGAGGGACGGCGCGAGCTTGCATGTTACGAGTCGGCGATGGCTCTCTTTATCGAAGATTGCCTATAAGACAGCGAAAAGCGTGAGTAGTCTGTCACTTCCGCATCAAGGAGTTTTTACAACTAGAAGTCGGCGTTGGGCTTGATCTCGAGTGACAGTACGGCCAGGTTTACATACCTTTCCGGGTTTCATGTAATACGTGGGGTCTCTAGGGATGTTTCCTCGCCCTCCGGGTCGCTTCGGGCCGTAGATGTCTTAGTTCTGTTAGAATCGCAAATGGGAGGGGCCGCTGGATAGACATAACCAGAAAGGGGTGTGGGACTCACCGGGCCATGCCTGGCTGGAAGTGAACGAAAGTGTATCCGGGTTGATGCGCACGACGTGGCCGTACTTTTCATGCAGCTCTTTGACCTCTCTTATTGCGGTTCCTCGTAGAACGGAGATGGTGTAGGGTATACGGCTCGCTGCCAGCCACCAAGGCCCAGGGTATTTGCGAAGGGGATGGAACCAGATGTTATAGATGGCGTATAGAACGATATAGCAAACGAACTGAGAGGACTCTGTATCAATCAACCCGTACCACAAGCGGCGCCATGCCAGGACTGACCATAAAGAACAAGACACCCAAAGTTGACGTCCATGAAGACGTGGATTCTATAAGGAGACACAGAGACATCGTGGTATGCGATAACTCTACTAGCAAGACACGAACAGCGAAAAAAAAATCAAGGACGAAATCTCCAAAAGCGGCATCATTCAGGGATCGCTGGGTTCAGCCCCCTTAATAACAAGGAGAAATAGGGTAGTAGAGTTAGATGCGACTTACTCCGTAGACTCCGCGTGCTTCCGACGTTGCAGTGGGTCTTGACGTATACTAACCCTGTCAGCTCGCTCAGGGCTCGTTTACAATACGAGGGACAAGGCCCCTAGTCGCGTAATGACGGCATAATGAGATCCACCAAGAGTGTCCCAGGCGGACGGTAATCAAAGCTAGCTAGTTATACACTCCATGCATAGATAGAAATAACAGCAAACCAGACACGTGACGGGCAAAAGGTTTTGGGTTACTAGCAAAGGCAGACTCAGATCCCACTCATTCAAGGTTTTTCACTGTCGTAACTAGTCAATTATCGTCTACTATAGTGATCTTGTCTAAGTTCCTCAATGTGGTGCTTGGTGCAGCCGAGGTGTCATATAGCCGAGTTTTCGATATAATCCTGCCGCCTCTGGTTGGCATAGCGATTCGAGCTAAGAGCGATAACACCGCCTTCGTTAGGGTTGTGAGAGCCAGCTCAAATGAATTTAATACTTCAGGTCAGCTTGAGTCTTAGACTCCCTACTTTGTGCATCCGACCATTCAGTGTCGAATTGTGCTTCTCCTCTGTCGCTTTCTCGTAGGCCCGCGTGTACGGGTGGATACACCTCATGTAGTGTGCCGCTCCCCCGCTTACCCAGCCAGTAACTAGACGGGGATTGGGGGGCATATGTGTCTGGGAGCACGCTAACGGCTAGGTGCAAAATTTGTTGGTTGGGGCAATTTCCACCTCGCTTAGGAACAACCATATGCGCGGACCGCACCCTATTTTCCGAGTATCCGGTTCGCGATATCTCGCTTCCTAGGATAATAAAGGCGAAAGGACCCGATCTCGAGGGTCTTGGCCATGACATGGGTAAAGACAGCATGTGATCAGTTTGAACTGTATTGGGCAATGTATTTAAAGATATATGGTCCATTCTGAGGATTCGGGTTCGGGTTCGCATTTATCCTCGCATCGATGAGGCAGACTCCAAAAGGCATAGCAGAATCCTCAGGCTCGATATCGAGCCACTCTTTCTCTTGTTGCTTTTTATATTTCATGTAGACTGACCGAGCAACGACCTAGGTGACAGGCACTGACTGACCTTGCATGGCGAGTCATTCAACACTCTCTCAAGTTGGGTAACTTATTGAAGAAAGTCCAAGGCATTGATTGTGTAAGGTGAGAGGCGACGGAACTCACTTGGTGTAATTGACAGGGGCCATTTTGTACGGAAATCCAGGTACAACGCACATGTGAGAAAGTATGTGAAGTGTCCAAGAAACCCTCAGAGTATGACAGAAAGACAGCGTTCTCCTCTTCCCCGCAGATTAAAACCCCTCATCCAAACGGTTGAATGCAGGCCAATTTACTTAACCAGCGCAAACTTTCCCATCACCATGTCATCCATCACACTTCAAAGTCACTCTCAATGAAAAGAAGTACCCCTTATCTGGAAAACCTTCCGCTATTGCTTGTATTGATCTCGCTTCTGCAGCGTCGAGACTTTACATGACTTGCCTGACTTGAGCGAAAATGTTCTCGAGATCGAGAACAAAGTCGGATAAATTCGGTAAAATGTCAAGTGGGTGTCGGGCAAATAGGGGGCCAATGACGGTTGCTTTGTTCAAGGGGTTCAACTTTAGGCCCGCCCCTCCTCCTTTCTTTATTTTACTTTTTTCCCTTTCACAATACGACGTCTCGGCTAAATGCTTCGGTGATACTGACAAAAAGCATTTCTCCGACCTGCAACTCACACACACACAAACACGCACAACAAAAGCCACTAATTTTGACTAGACCAGATCGACACTTGATACCTACCCAGAGGACAGTTTCGAGGCTCAACTCTCTAGTCCTAATTTTTACAAACCTAATCCTTAATCAGCCCATTCACGTGTTTAAACAGGCTAAAATTTGATTTACCATTTTCTTGCGCTTTGGACATACCCCATGGGGAAAATCTGGAGTACAGAAGACGAACGTTGCACGTTTTTGGTTGTCACGAGGTTTGTGGGGTGATATCACAGTTTTCTTCCTTTTTGTGAGTTCCCAAAGGGTAGTTACTGGTTACCGGATGCCTCACAAACTTCACAGGTTAAAAGCATGACAGTCAAAACTCGACCGAATATATATTCTAGCCCTTCTCCCACTTCCAAACCACTTCACCACCACCACCACCACTAAGCTCGCTACTTTATCACTTTTTCTATCTATTAACATCATTGAATAATGGCCGAAACAATTGCACCTGCCGAAAATGGCGAGTTGCGGCTCCTCCAACTCTGCACCAAAGAGTCATGGTGGAACGTGCCTTACCTCGTCAGACTAAACATGCTCCTCTTCGTCCCATTCCTCACAAGTTATGTCGGCGGATTCGATGGAAGTGTCCTTAACGGTATGCAGACTGTCGGGCATTGGCAAACTTGTAAGTCATGATAGTTCCCCCGTGCTCTCTGTGGGTCGGTGAGGGCTAATCGCGGGTATATTGCAGATTTTGATCACCCTCGCGGTGCCCTGCTCGGACTGATGGTCAACATGCAAGTCATCGGTGGCGCCGTCTCTCTGCCTCTCGCTCCTTTCGCTGCGGACAAGTTCGGCCGACGACACCCAATCTTCGGAGGGTCCGTTATCATCATTCTCGGCGGGCTGTTGCAGGGCTGTGCACAGAATTTTGGCATGTTTATTGCCGGGCGATTCTTCATTGGCATGGGCGCAGGCTTCGTGTGTACCGCTGCTCCTCCACTCATCGGAGAGTTAGCCTATCCAACGCATCGACCAATTATCACCGCCGTTTATAACACCACTTGGGTAAGTAAATACCTCCAAACAGGAATAAATCCCTTCTTCTTTCTCTCCCTCCCTCTCCCATATGTATGTATTAATCTCGTCTTTTGCATGTAGTATTGGGGAGCCATCGTTGCTGCTTGGTCCACATATGGCACTTTTAGGATGTCAAGTGACTGGAGCTGGCGAATTCCTTCACTCCTCCAGGCCCTTGTCTCTATCATTCAGCTCCTCGCGATCTATTTCGTGCCCGAGAGCCCTAGATGGCTCATCGCAAATGGACGAACGCCAGAAGCTACCAAGATTCTAAGCAAACATCATAGCGGGACCGAAGAGCCGACTGAGCTGGTAATGCTTCAGGTAGCCGAGATTACAGGCGCCATCGAGTTTGAGCGTTCAATGGAATCGTCTTCCTACCTCCAGTTTTTCCGAACAAGTAAGTTCTCCGCCTTTTCAAAAGCCTGGGTCCAAGAGGTGATGCTAATGCCCATTTTTCACGTCCAGAGGGAAACCGTCATCGTCTGTTCGTCGTCGTTAGTCTCGGCTTCATCATCCAGTGGTGCGGTAACCAGCTCGTTGGATCGTACATCTCTCTCGTGCTCACCGATATCGGCATCACCAACCCTGAAACACAGAATCTTATCAATGGTTTGATCCAGATCTTTAGCTATATTGTTGCCGGTTCTTCTGCACTCCTCATCGACCGTCTCGGAAGGCGATTCCTATTCCTCACGTCCACTTGCGGCATGTTCGTCGCTTTCATCATCTGGACTATACTCGCCGCGCTGAACCAACAGCGAGAGGAAAGTAACCGAGGACTTGGTATCGGCGTGGTGGTCATGGTGTTCATATTTCTCGGTTTTTATAACTTCGCTATGAACCCCTTGCCCATTGCTTATCTGCTCGAGGTGCTGCCGTACACGCTCCGCGCCAAGGGACTTACTCTCTTCAACCTTGCGCAGTACGGCAGCAGCATGTTTAACGGCTTCGTCAACCCTGTAGCACTGGACGCCATCGGCTGGAAGTACTACATCGTCTTCGTTTGCGGTCTGGTTTTGTGGCTTGTGATCTTCTACTTCGCCTACCCTGAAACGCGCGGGCTCTCCCTGGAGGAAGTCAGCCAGGTATTTGATGGAAAGGAGGCGCTTGACAAGACCTATGACGCCAAGGATGCGGTGCTGGCTGAGGCTGATCACACAGAGAGGATTGCGGCAGATCGCAAGGAGTGATGGCAGTCATTTATGCCTGATATGGTGGTTGGGTGCAGCAACGGGTTGAACCGAACTGGAAATAGTCTTGCATTGCACCCAGTGGTCATAATTACATGCGACGCTAGTTCAACAGGTCGATTATAGTTTCGAACGAGTTCCGCATCAAGTCACTGCTGAGTTGCGTTTGTCATTCTATACCCCGTGATGTGTCTGACATTGAGGCCGTCGGGCTCGCGTAAATTTCCGTTTTGAGTTTCACGGTCATCGCACTAGCCTGTTTGGAATATCACCGCCAAGGCTCCAGCCAGTCAGAATTTAGCGGTCATTGTACCTGCCCATTCGAGATTTCGCGGTCATCTCGGGGGCTCATGCTCATCTCACAAGGGTTTTGACTTAACCAAGCACCGCGACCGCAACTACCGTACTGCTACATGTCGCCAACAATGCCCCAAACACCCAAAAAGCGCGGTCGACCTCGGAAGTATGCCTCTCAGGAAGAGAAAGCAAAGCATGACGTCGCCGCAAAACGCGCTCGTAGACGACTCCGAAGCGCCGTTGTGCGTAATAACCATCGATTCAGACCTTACAACCACCAGACTGCTGAAACGACATCGGCTTCAATCTCTCAGCGAACTGACTCGCAATCAGTGAACCGCCTTAATATCCTTGCTGCTGCTGCTTACTCGGCACACCGAATTGGTACAACGGCTAGCCAGTCTTCGCTTCATTTCACGCTCGGAGATACCGCACCCGTAACTATTTCCACAACATATCCCGTCTGCGATTCCCAATACCAATGATCCATCATCTCTCCGTTGGGCACCGCTCTACTCGCAACCGTCGCATGATATAGGTTCGGAATACGGAAGGAATCATTCTTACGCGACAACACCAGAATCGTCAGGAGCAAGGTCACTCTCCTTGATGGAGGCCGCACCAAGCGGCGACAGGTTCTCCCTTAACGACGATGGCATGACGAATCAGAGTCCACCCTCTTCTCCGCCCAATGCATTCGTGCCATTTGACACGGATAGGGATGACAGCGGGCAGCCCTTCCCTGGGCAACCGAACGACCCGGGAACCTCGGAATATGAGGGAGGAGATCCAGTGGACCATTGTATGAGTGGTGAGCCTTGCTTCATTGACCGTGAAAGAGTTTCTGACCTCGCTCATAGATGATTTTGCACAATTCCCTTTGATCAAGTCCCACAGAACTCTTCATGTATGAGTCGAACACCTTCCTAGGGCCAAATGCGTCCAGGAGCCAAATCAGAAAGGCGTTAGTACCCTTCCAAATGTAGCTGGTTTTCGGTTTCAAGACGCCATTTACAACCTGTTGTGCAAAGCTTGTGGGCGGATGGATGTCTTAATATGTGCAAGAGACCTTTCCTTGACCTTTACTTCGAGGTCGGCATGTAAGCTGTCAGGTCCGAAACTGATATTATCTGTAGACATAAGCCCCGTGGACACCTCTCCCATAAATAAGGTGACGACTCGAATACCCAGCGGGTTGAGCTCCAGTCGTAAAGTGTCCGAGTAGGCAGATACAGCTGCCTTGGAAGCATTGTGCGCCGATGCGAATGGATATGGTATGCGTGCGAGAACGGAGGCGACGTTCACAATAGTATGTGCGTGGTTAGCATTTGGAACCGCGGCTACTAGCAGCGGCATGAAGGCCGCCACGACATCGAAAAGGGCGAATACGTTCGTGTCATACATTTTTCGAATGCGGACGGGGTCAGCTTTGATAAAGCAAAAACGATTGGTGACGTGTTGAAGGTCTAAGTTCAGTATGTGTGTGAGGAGCACAGCTCACTACACAGTATCCACATCCCAGCCACCAGCAGATCGGACCACCTTAGTCATACGGCCTCAACACTCTTGTATTAAATGTTCTTGGACTCTTTGTTCCTTTGTTACTTACTTATAGTCTTTCACGTTTCATTCCCTTGGCCACAATGTTGTACTTTGTTCTTCTCTTTACCGGCCTGGCCGCCTCTGCTTTTGCATCCCCCATCGACACCCGTGCCAGCTGCACCTTTACCGATGCTGCAACAGCCATCAAGAACAAGGGCAGTTGCTCTTCCATTATGCTCAAAGACATCAAGGTCCCTGCTGGTACCACTCTGGACATGAGCAAGTTAAAGGACGGTACTCATGTAAGCATCCTTCAATTTCACCAGGAGCACCCCGCCAATAACCTAAACAGGTCACATTCCAGGGTAAAACTACCTTTGACTACAATGAGTGGAATGGTCCCTTGATCTCCTTCAGCGGCAACAACATACTCATCGACGGCGCTCCTGGCCACTCTATTGACTGCGAAGGGCAGCGCTGGTGGGACACCAAAGGCAGCAATGGTGGCAAGACCAAACCGAAGTTCTTCTACGCCCATTCTCTCAAAAACTCCAACATCAAGAACCTCAACGTCCTCAACACCCCTGTCCAGGCCTTTAGTATCAACACCGTTACCAACCTCGGCGTCTACGACGTCCATATGGACAACTCTCTCGGCGACTCTAAGGGCGGCCACAATACTGATGCTTTCGATGTTGGCTCCTCTACCGGTGTCTACATCTCCGGAGCTGTCATCAAGAACCAGGATGACTGCCTCGCCATTAACTCCGGTACCAACATCACTTTTACCGGTGGCAACTGCAGCGGTGGCCACGGTCTATCTATCGGCTCTGTTGGTGGCCGTGATGATAACATCGTCAAGACCGTCCGCATCCTGGACTCTATCGTGTCCAATTCCGACAACGGTGTCCGCATCAAGACTGTTTATGGAGCGTCCGGCTCTGTCTCTGACGTCAAGTACGACCACATCACCCTCAACAACATCGCCAAGTACGGTATCGTTATCGAGCAGGACTACAAGAACGGTAGTCCCACTGGCAAGCCCACTGCCGGCGTTCCTATCACAGACGTCACCATCAATGATGTCACTGGGTCCGTTGCGCCCAAGGGTACTGACGCCTATATCCTCTGCGCTTCTTGCAAAAGCTGGACGTGGACTGGCAACAACATCACTGGTGGCAAGAAGTCCCAAAAGTGCGAAGGTGTCCCTAGCGGAGCTTCTTGCTAGATTAATCGATGCGTTCTCTATCGTAGCCTCGATGGCATGCGCTGGATGCAGGATATTGGGATTCAAAGGCGCTAGTTCGTATGTAGATTTCAGATCAAAGCCTTCAAGGACGCCCGGGTGCTTGATCGCCATATTCTTCATGCAATTGAGATGGGCTGGTTCATTCTCGACAAGCATTGTACTATGACCGAAGATGCGCCCGTTTATGTTGCCTCTCCTTGATCCTTCAACACGAATCAGTTACATTGAGCACCACTCACCAGAGTCATGGCACGAGGACGCAATTGCTAGTGTCCGTACAATTTGGGAAGAAGAGTACAAAACTCAGCCTGAGCTTGACCTATAGAGTCGATTGATGAGGTATCTGCTTTGCAAAAGCGGCAGCCGAACGAGTGAGACTCTTTACTTGAAGAGTTGGAAGTTAGAAAATCTGGGTGATAGTATAACGTTAGTTAACTTATTAACATCCTTTTTGAATACTACGGCCGGCATAACCGCCTATATTGCCAAACAGAGAATATGAAAACCCAGGTTCTGGACGCAATAGTTCTCTTCTCTGTTATGCATGGCCATCAATGGTCTATGCCTTGATTCTCTCCTCAATCATACCTCGAAGCTTCAGGGCTGACTCCTTGGGCGTCCTCTCCAGTGTGTCATAGTCCGTAAAGGTCACACCGAATCTGGGTCCATATCCTTCGGTCCATTCTAGCAACAAAGTCAGAATACCAAAAGCATCAGGGGGGGGATCGTCCTCCGTGGAGTAACATAGAACTCACCCAAGTTATCCATCAACGACCAGGCAAAGTATCCGTTAATCTCAGCCCCGTCCTGTCTGGCTTGAATAATGGCATCCAAGTGGTCGATAAAGTATTTCTGGCGGAACCCGTCCTTGACAGACTCCTCTTTAGTCATCTTTTCCTCGCCGGGGCAGGGGCATCCATTCTCGGTAACGTAGATGGGCTTGCCGTATTTCTTGTAGATTCTCACCAGGTGCTTTCGGAAGCCTTGGGGCACAGAGCGCAGCCAGTACATGCCGCTCAGCTCGCCAATGGACTCGCCGGCCTTGTTCTCGGGTAGATCATCGACGTTGCCCGAGTAGTCCGTATCCGACGCCGGGGTCGTGCGGTGTCGAGCAAATTGGGAGGTGTAGTAATTCATACCGTAAAAGTCAAGCTCAGCCTCGCGTAGCAGAGCAAAGTCGTCTTCCGTGAATTTAGGAAGGCGGTACCCAAGTTGTTCACGCATGACCTCGGGATAATCCTTTGCAAGGCTGAACGTGGCGATGAGTTAGCATGCTTGCGTACACAGAGGAAACCAATCCCAGGCTTCATTCAAGGGCGTTTAGCCAAGGGCAACTTACAACATGGAATGGGCAAACCAGCCTTGCCAAAAGTCCATCCTCCTCTCGGCTGCTTCTTGATCCTTGGGGTCCTCAGGATCCCATGGCAGGAAGTAGTCACCACTGATGGACACGCCAATGCTGCCTCCCTGGCTCGGCTTGAATTCCTTGTTGTACAGTCTCGCCGCTCTAGCGTGCGACAAGATGAGGGCATGGCCAACGATCCAAGGCTCGGTTGTCGAGTCGCCCTCGGTACAGTCTTTGTTTGTGCTGCTTCGTCCAGGGGCGTCGCAGCCCTTTGAAAATCCCTATAGCCACGTTAACCCTTTAGTTCTTCATCTCAGATCTCCCTCATAGTGAGAGCTGCCGGCAGAAGTGACGGATAGGTACGATGGAAATGACTTTGCTACTTACATGAATAGAAACAACCCACGGCTCATTCAGTGTGATCCAATTCTTGACCCGGTCGCCGAATCGCTCATAACACACCCTCGCGTATCTCTCAAAGTCCTTCTGGATCTCCTCAATGTTCAGCCAACCGCCATAACGGTCCTGGAGCCCCTGTGGCAGGTCCCAATGGTACAGAGTTATCCAAGGCGTGATGCCCCTAGCAAGCAACCCATCGATGAGCTTGTTGTAAAAGGCAATGCCGGCCTCGTTGATGGGGTCATCTCGTCCGCCGATGGGGATAATACGCGACCAAGCCAGGGAAAATCGGTAAGCTTTGGCGCCGTACTTGGCGAGAAGATCGAGATCCTCCTCGTATCGGTGGTAGTGGTCACAGGCGACATCACCGTTGGCTCCGTGCGTGCGAGAGGGCTCCAAGTGGGTGAAGGTGTCCCAGATGGTAGGGCCTCGTCCATCTTCGTTGACGCCACCTTCGATCTGATAAGAAGCTGTGGCAAATCCCCACTCAAAGTTGGAGGGAAGCCCCTTTGGTGCTCCAGTTACTTTCTGGGACGCCATGTTTGTTAAATTTGGGGTCGTGTTGGAGGGTTTTTTTTTAAACGATTGGACAGCCAAGATGCCTTGGTGAGATTAGTGTCTTGATGGAGCCGTGGTTTTCTGTAAAAAAACAGTAAAAAGAAGAAAAGAAGCTTGGGTTAGAGAGGATGTGTTGTTCATTTTGAAAGCTCGCTGAGGATGGAGCCTTATATGCGTCCATCAAAGTCCCTTGAAGAGCGTGCCTTTCCATCAGATCTTTGCACCTGCCCTCCACTGCCCCTCCAACCCCGAGCCACGTCATAGCACATGGCGGAGAATCTATAATTGCAGGCCCTACAGCAATTCACCGATGTCCAAGAGTGTTTGACCGCGCCAGTGGAGCAGAGGGGTCTTGGGTGTCTTGGTGGGGACACAAGACAGGATAATAGTGCCAGACGAAGGAGGCAGGTCCAGCTGAGATGACTAAGAAAGAGGGGTCGAGATGAGAAATGCCGCAACCTTGAGCAGAACACACACAAGCAACAACAACAGCTTGAACACACAGGAGTTGTTGATGAATTGACTAGCCTCATGGCCCCCTCATCAATATCTCTATTTTCCCTGGCCTAACCCCGCACGTTACCTCCGCCTGCCCCTTTAAAGCCATGATCGGCAGCTTCGGGAGATTTATGGACTCTTCTAAGAGAGAATTCCCGAGACAACCGCACCCGAAACAAGTGCCAACCCCCGGTGAAATATATGTAACAGCTAATTGCCCGACATCAACTCTGCTTTTGCCCGGACTTCACTGCCACTACAACCCGCATTTTCTGACTACCGGAATGGCTTCAAAGGAGATTTCAAAGCAAGCTTGTAAGCTATGTCGTCGCCGCAAAGTCAAGGTAAGTAATGCTAATCCATGCTTTCTTCAAAGGAACAAAGCCAACCCCTTTTCGCTAACGAGGACCCCCCAAACAAAGTGTGATGGCTTGCCGACTTGTAGAAATTGTTGCACAGCAAAGACAACTTGCCATTACTCGCCGCCCAAGAAACGGGGCCCCAAGCCGGTCAAATGGCAAGACACTCGCCCAACAGAGCCTCCTCTGGGCCCGACATATGCGGCCACTGATTCATCTGGGGAACCCGAGAGCCCGGCACTCTCCATTGCGACCAATGCCTTCTCGTACCCGGCTTCCACTAGTCCCGTAGCCAACAGCGCCACGGTGAATCCCTTATTCGAGAGGCCAGACACCCAGACCCAAACTGCCGCCAGAGTGCATCTGGGCCTCCTGGCAGGCCTGCTGGCTGCCACTCCATCCGAGACAGCGGCGTCGATCGCAAATCACTGTATCCTCCTCTACACCCAGTACGTTTTCGGGTCCACCCCCGTCTGTCATGAGGCCACGCTCCGTGCCACCGTCAGTCGTTTCTTCGTCCCGCTCTCGGACGATGCCGATCCTGCGGTAAACTACGCCCGGGTCTCGCGCTGTTTTGCCGCTGACGATGAGCGGGAGCGGATCGGGGCTCTCCGGAGCATCGCCCTTCTTGCAGCACTATGCGCGGCCGTAACATACGTTGTCCCTGAGTCTCTTCTCCCCAGCAAGCACCTTACAGCTCCTCTGTTCCTCCGAGCGGCGCGGGAAACGCTCAGAATTTACGAGGACTATGACCTCGAGCATCCCAACTCGTCGTCCCTTGGCATCCGATTGTTTCTCTCGTCAGCCATGCAGACCGCCACGGGAACGCGCGGGGTGGCTTTCCATATCCTGAGCGAAGCGGGCCTCATCGCCATGAGAATGCGTCTGTATGACGAGAGCTCGCTCGAAGGGCGAGGCCCAATCGAGGAGACTCTCCTCCGGAACGCCTTCTGGCAGCTGTACGTCTGCGATAAGACGGCCTTGGTCATGAAGGACCGTCCGGTGACGATCCACGAGACTCTGTTCGACACAGGGCTTACCCTGGAGGCGCATTCGCGCAACTTTGTGCCACTTTTCGGCCACAGTGGGGAATCAAACAGCGCCGGGATAGAACATCGTCTTTCGGAAGGATTCCACGTCATTCGTCGCCTATGGACCATGGCTGCCCGGGTCATCCAAGGCATGGAGTTGCATTCTAGGAAGGCTTTTGATGCGTTTGCCGATATGCAAGCTTGCCAGGAAAGCATCGCGCAATTGTCGGAAGTGTACTTTGAGATGATTACCATAGCCAACAACCTCCCTCCTTTGGTTCGGTCGCTCAAGGAGTCATCTCTCGACAGTAACCGAGAATCAGACCAGCACCTGCTCGACATCTTGCAGCGACAACGAACCAGTTATCTCATCACCCTCCACAGCATAAAGGTCATGGTGCTAATCTCGGCGATCCAATTCAATACGACCGAGGTCATGGGCCTAAGCGCGGAACCTTTGACTCTTGCCATGAGGCAGATAGAGCTAGCCCAAGATTTCCTAAACATCCTGGACAGTGTTCCATTTATACATCTCCAGACAGATGGAGAGCATTGCGTAAGTAGACGATCCATGGAGAGCACACGAAGAGTTTTCGTGGAGATATTCACCCGCTGACACGAGCTCGCTGGTTTTAGGTTGATAAGATCAGGATAGTCGGCAGCCAGCTTCTTGGACTAGCACATGACGCCGAAAACGACGCCGTCAAAGCTCAAGCAAATCAGTGTGCAATGCGCTTGATTGAAATGTTCGCACGCTTGGATTCAAAAGCATCGGACGTACTGGAGCAATATGTAGATTTCTAGCTATAGTCACGTGCCAAAAGTCTGACAACACCACAACGCGACTCTACAATCGCGATCGTGATCGTAGACCCCTTTTTCTTCCACCACGCCCAATGCAACCCAAATGTCGTCAGAAAATCGTAATTTTGGTACCAAGATAAGCGGAAATCGCCAAGCTAACCATGAGTTCAATCCCGAGCAACGGGCGGCTATGGTTGCTGAGGTATGCGCCGGCAAGTCTATGCGTGCTGTTGCGAGGTTGTATCACGCTGATGCCAGCACCGTGTCCCGTACGAAAAGACGGTGGGATCAACACCACAACAACGCCTCTAGGCCTCGAAAAGGGCGTCCTAAGAAACTTACGGCGATTCAGACTATTCGTATTAAGTCTTTTATTAACAGAAACCGTTCAATCACATGGAATGACGCATTAATTGAGCTGGACGTGTCTATCAGCAAAAGAACCCTTCAGCGGCACTTACACCGGTATTGGCGACGCAAATAGCGCTCAAAAAAACGGATTTATCTCACAAAAGGAAATGCAAAAGAGCGGCTACAGCATACTAGGTATTGGATTCGCCGAATTGACGATTATTTGGTGGTATTTGGCCTTCAAAATAGAGTCCTTACCGCGTGCTCTACTGACCTCATCGCCAGATTTGCTTCAGCGACGAATGCACCGTTCAGAACGCCCCAAACAACCCAGACGGCTGGGTCTTTCGCAGACCGGATGAGAAGTTCCGGAGGGACCTTGTGAACGCCCAAGACCACGGAAAAGCCACTCAATCGATCATGATCTGGGCCGGAATTGTAAGGAATTTGAAGACATCCTTGGTCTTCATGGAACAGGATCCTGAGGCCAAAAGTAAGGGCTACACGAGCTGGAGCTACTGCCGGGCACTGGAGGAAAGTCTTCTTCCTCTCCTCGAGGAATTTGACAATTCTCAGCAGGATAATGCCCGAATTCACACGTCAAAAGAGTCAATTGCCTGGATGCGTTCTCACGGGATCCTTCTGATCAAGTGGCCTGCACACTCACCAGATTTGAACCCGATTGAGCACCTTTGGAAGGCTTTGAAGGCCAAATTTAAGGCGCATGCACCCTGAATACGTCCGCCTACGGAAAAACAGGGCCGACCAGGCAAAGTTGAAAGCGTGGATCAAAGACGCATGGGCAGCACTCCCTGAGGAGCTCGTTTTGAAGCTGACGAAGTCAGTAGAGAAGACTGCGCGCAGTAATCCGCGCGAGGGGATGGTATACGAAATATTAATCTACGAAATTAGAGCTTTCAATTGATATAGTTTTTATCTTCATGCGACAATTATTTCCTGCGTTATGAATAAAAGAATATTGAGGGTGGAAATCGCGGTCGCGATGTGGTGCGGGGGTGTTTTGGCGTGTCATTTTAAACAAAGTCTCAAATATCCTCTACCGAAAAATCTGCAAACTTTACCTTGACCTCCTTGTCGCTGACGGCGTACACTCCGATAATGGGGCCCACAAAGTCATGCCCAGTCATGTCCAGACTATCAATCTTTCCCAACCCCTTCCTCGTCGCTGCATTGTCCGCAACAGAAAACCAGAACACAAACTCTAGCTCGGTATAGTTGACACCAAACGTAATCTTGGCGTCCTTGTCCAGCGAGCCCACGCTCTGAGCTGTTCTCCTTTCGATGGACCTGGCCTTGTTGACAATCTCCAGAACCACTTCTTTGGAGTCCACGTCTAAAAAGATGCGGATATAACGATGCTCATCCTTGTAGTAGCACAGTCCCGTCCTGAGATGGGAGCCGTCTGCTGCTGACGAGGCCAGGGGCTCTAGTTTCACCGAAGCCGAGCCATTCAGCTGTCTATGACGTTTTCCGGTAAACGTCACGGGCACATCGGGATTTGACACGTCCGCTTTGCTGGATGTCAAGGTGATGTTGTTTCCGTCGTACTTGTAGTGTTCTTTAACCGGATCGCGGATACAGACAAAGGCGACGTCCGAACGGCCAGGTTTTCTTCTGATAGGCCACCTGACAGATGAAGTCTGCTTGATGGAGAGTTGCACATCCAATTGAACAGTGTCAATGACGGGAAATTCGCCTTCCGGCCAGGTAGCTGTTGTGAGGACAGTTTCGCGTCCCATGATGAAACGGCCGTTGTTCTTCCTCACACCAAGACACACAAAGTACCACTGTCCCAATGGATCTTGGAACAAGTCTCCGTGACCCGTATACTGGATGTACCCATTCGGGTCCGCCTTTGCCAATACTGGGTTCGCCGGGTTCACCTCGTATGGTCCCCAGATATCCCTCGATCGGGCCATTATGGTGTGGTGATCGGCAAAGCAGCCACCTTCGGCGATGAGAAGATAATACCACCCGTCCTTCTTATACATGTGTGGACCCTCAGGGTAAACCTTGGTGATGCCCTCCCAGAGTAATTTCTCCTCCGAGAGCTTCTTGCCCGTCTTGAGATCAATCTCGAACTGGCGGATCGCGGTTTCGGGAGGGGGGCCAGCAGCGCCAATCACGTAGACTCGGTCATCGTCGTCCCAGAACAAGCTGGTATCGATGGCCATGAAATCATAAAAGACCGGGTCGTTCCATACGTCGGCCCAGATATCGGTTGTTGATAGTATAAAATTTTGACGTTCGCTCACGTTCTCCGGTTGAGATTGTGTGTGTATGACATTGGTGCAGACAATATAGAAGGTACCCTTGTGGTATCGAATCGTGGGAGCATAAAGGCCGCCCTCGGCGCATATCCTTTCGTCTGGAACATCGGGGCCGACTAGCTTGGTCACGGATTCTTGGAGACGTAACTGTCCAGGTCGATTTAGCGCATTACCTGGTTGCACTTGTAAGCAGAAGAGGTCTACAAGGTCAAGACCAAAAGGATACAAACGCAGGGCAACATACCAATGTGCTTCCACTCTCTCAAGTCCTTGGAGGCGTAAATCGGCAAACCGGGAAATATGTGGAAGCTGGAGTTGACGAGATAGTAGGTGCCGCCAACATAGACGATGGAGGGGTCGGGGGCAAACCCGGGAATGATCGGGTTGACTCGAAATTGCTCCATTGTGAAGAATGATACTCGTTAGATGAATGCCTGGAAGCGTATGTGGTCAGGTGTAATGTCACAAGTTATAGGTTAAGTATTCGGGCACAGACATCTCTCATTGCCCCCGTCACCCCTGGAGGACTTCATGGATAAATTGTGTCTTACCAGCACTGCATCGTTGCAGGCTCACGGAGGATCACGAACTGATCCACAGTTACCCCGAGGATCATGGACCAAATTGCCAGTTCCTCCTCCAGTCCGGCTCGGCTCTACTGGGACGACTTCGCGGTACAAGTTCAGCCGATGGACTCCCTTACTGGTACTGGTTGGGGAGCGGGAATACGAGACGGACGCATGTGCTGAGCAGGTTCCTCCGCCCCTTGTTGGGCCGTAACTTGGAGCATATGCCTGCTCCTCACCTCGTCTTAATCGCCCCTGTCGCTCGATCGTTTTTGTCTAATTATAGATCCGACGAGGGGCTCCAGAAACCACCCATTAATGGCAAGCCCGACCTCCATGCGGCTGAATGTGACCCAAAGGCGCTTTCCGGCCCAGCAGCACCTGAGTCACCGCCAGCCACAGCATTCACTTCTCCACAGACACACATACGAGGTCCGCGTCTTTCGTAAGAAAACTCGCGCGTGCCCATCTTCAATCTGCACCATTCACCGACTGAGAAGCGTTTGAGCGAGGCCCAGACCTTCGATGAAATGGAGCAATATTTCCCATCACTTACGGAGCTGACCATCCCTGTTAGCACGTTACATTGAATGCTGGCTAGGAGGCGATCCAACCAACTGGTGCCGACACAAGCTTCCCAAAACCGCTCATAGGTTACGTAGTGGCAAAGTGCTAGCTCTCAAATGGCTTGAGCAGAGCATTATTATACCTAGTCTAAAGCTATTAAGCATCGTCTTCCAGAGTATACACTTCAACCTCTGCAATCCCGGTACGAGCGGGTATGGTGGTCGCAATAGGGAAATCCCCATAGTCGGGCACCTCGTTCGGCATAACCATAGCTTCGCCGCCTCTCGTCTCATCACCATTCCACAGGCGCAGCACACGGAGAGTACCATCTTGACTACCTTCCATCTCCTTGGCGCTCAGGATACCCGTGAAACCAACCCCCTTTCCCACACCCTTGAACCTAGCCTGGAATCCATATCCGACGACCAGGAACTTGCGATCGGCCAACCTGATGATGAGGCCTCCAGCGGGACCTGGCCTACCAAAGGTAAAGGCTCGCTCTACCGTGACCTGAATTGTTCCGAATACCTTGACCCATGGCTTCTCAACTCTTGGGGCATTTTCCACCTCGTCAAAGAAGAAGCCGAAACGATCGGCGGGGGAAGCACCCAAGACAAGATCCTTGACTTGGCTCAGCAGCTTATACTCCCTGCCAACGGCTTCAGCTCCGGTATCGATGCCGAATGGGCTTACACCGAGCGCACCATACGTTCCGTAGGCCAGCCACATCCTGCGAGCACCTTCCTCGTCACGTCTCTGTTCAGGGATGAAGAGCGGATTCCCTTTAACGGTGTAATCTTTACAGACCGTCTCATAATCCTGCATGTAGAGGTCCGGCGCGAAGAAGTCTAGTGAGGGCGCTCCAAATCTCCAAACGTCGGAAACGTGGGCGCAAGGTCCACCAGAAGGGTAGATTCCCGGCCCAGAACCACCGGCTACGACGGCGGAAGCAACAAAGGACGGAGCTACAGCGGCATCCAGGTCTCCGGGTCCGTCGAGGTTGAGCCAGGTATTGGCATAGAAGGGCAGTGGGTAAGACGCCTTGCCCGACGCAGCGACTTTTTCGACGTAGCGGGAGAAGTGAAACGCCATGAACATTTCGTCGGCAGGCGCTCCGGCTCCAAAGACCTCTTCCCATGAGTGTCTTCCGCTTTGGGGGATGTTGGGGAACCGCTTCGCGAATTGTGGATGTGGGTTGTCGGCCAAGTGACGGAGTAGGGGTTCCGGAACGGGTTCCTTGAAGGCCGCTTCAGCCAGGGAAGACCTATCCCTCGAGTCGCCAAGTATTCCCGACTCATTTTGAACTTGGATCATAAGTACTGTAGAATGATCGGCGTCAAAGTCCTCGAGGTGGGACATGAGCTTGCCAAATGCCTTTGCGTCGGCCTCTGCACACTCCATGGACAGAGGCGTTATCACGTCGAGAATCTTTCGACCGCCGCCCGCCTCGATGCTGCGTACCCGTGGGAAACGCTTCGCGTCCTTTTTCACCCAGGAAGGGACGTACGTGCTAAGAGCGTTCTTGTACGCCCCGAACCACAGGAGCGCAAGATGCATACCGTGCTCCCGCGCGCCAAGGATGACCTTGTCCAGCTCTGAGAAGTCGAATGTGCCCTCAACGGGCTCAATCTGCTCCCAGGAGACAACGCCGAGCAAAGTGTTGATGGCTTGTTCCTTCATGGCTGGCCACACGTCGGCCATGTAGCGGGCTGAGCTGAGAGACGAGTTGTGCAACTCACCAGCGAGCATGAGAAAGGGTTTGCCATTGACGATTAGATGAGTGCCATTGTCGTCGCGCCGGAGATGAGGATGCAGTGGAGGCTGACTTTCGCTGTTGGTGGTCATTGCTGCGGGCAGATTGCGGACAGTAAGGTTGACAATGCGTTCGCCGTTGGAAATGACTCGTTCATGCAAGCGTAAGCTAGCGCAAGAAGACTCTAGTATTTATCGTGTTGTAGTGACAACATTAGAAGGCTCTCTCGGGGCTGCTTTGCAAGATGCCATTCGGTCTGCAAAGACATCGATGCCATGCAGACGAGATGCGATGGCATTCCCGTTGTGCATGTTTTCCCGAGGATCAGGTAACTGTTGAAACTTTTCCACTTTGCTTGTTGGACATCGAGCGGCTAGGATGGCTCGGACAAACAGTCCGTATAATCGGTGTTATTGCGGAGTCTCGATCCATTGACCGCCGCTCACCTCCGTTGGAGAAGTGTCGCCTTTTCACCTTAGTAGTCAGATGATCTCCCCCATTTGGCAAGAAACTTTCAGTGTTACATAGGCTACCTGAGTCTGTCATTGTGGCGGCAATAGAACATGCAAACATTGAGATCATGTTCGGTGGAATTCATCAGAGAGCAAAGAATCAGCATCATTTGTGGCGTATAACTGGGGCATTTCGGTCAAATCCTTTCTGGTGATGTTCGGTAGTTTTGCCGGCCGAGACACACATGGGAATCAACTAGACAGGAAACATACTGTTAGATTGGATCATGTACAGAGCATTGGACCGGGTGGTCACGCCATGACGCCCGGGGCTGCATCAGGGCCTGGGGATGGCCTGACGCGGTTAGGGGGAGATGAACACTCAATCAATCACGGAGGACACCTCCTATAGAGACAATACACACACATCAAGACCATTATAGTGCTGTGCTAGCATTCCGACACATACACCCACTTTAACGTCGCCCACAGGTCAACCGTCACCCAGGTCAACCGGCCACCCTTTTCGGTTGGGTTTAGCGCGCCTTCCTAATTAGGCAAGTTATGCGAGAATTTGATTGGATACATCTGTTGAATAGCTCGTGTGACCATGTAATTGTCTTATGTGCTCGGACCGTCGGCGCCAAGTCGCCGCCCCTAGCCGCGTGTTCCTCACCTGATCATCCCGTGCCCGGGCATTCCAACATGCTCCAATTCAACACATTTTTACTCCAACTTAAATCCAAGACATCTCCAGTGTGCCCTTTAAACTCTCCAATGGGCTTTGACCGGAAAACAGAGGCAAAGTTCTCACTTGTCGTGCCTGCTCCCTTGTCCTCCTCTTGCGCCACATTGGACGCCGCAGCTGCCCTCAACGCGGCGAGTCTTACCCTCAAGCAAACAGAGAGTCCTACAAGCTTACTAGCCTTCTGCTCAAGAGTTGTCCGGCTAGGAAGAACAAGGCTGCAGTCTCTATACACCTTCCAAGCCCCTTTCCCACGTGGGAGGAGCGCGCGCCGCCGTATCCCTTACGAGGTACGTGACAATTTGGAATGGTGGAGGGACACCTTGTCTCTCTTCAACCGCGTACTCCTAGTTGACCCCTGCGCCGGAACATCACGCATCTATATACAAATGCCTCCACTATAGGCCAGGGGCTCTTCTTCTTCTCACCTAAGTCTATATCAGACTGCTAGCTGGCCCATTGTCACCAGCTTCATTTATGCAATGCTGCCTCATTGGCCCTTACTCAAGATGCACACGCGCACATTAATACTAACAAAGTAGACGCCATTCTACAAGGCTTCCTACTCTTCAGCCACCATTGGCTTCATGATACTCTCGTTATCCACACGGATAGCTCCATAGCGCACACGGGACTAAGTAAAGGCTTCCTTCATGGTCCGCCTAATACGTCTCTGAAGAACCTGCTTATCCTAGCGGCGGCAAGAGACATCCAAATTGCGCCACGCTGGCTCCCCTCCGGAAAAAACACATTAGCAGTTGCGCTCTCACGTAATAACCTTCAAGAGATTGCCAACATTTGTCCCTACTGGCAGGACCTCTCGGTATTGAACCGCCCGCGTGGTTCTCTTCACGAGCTCATCAGCTCAATGCAGGCCACCTAAAGCTGCTCTAGAACGGACTCGGCGCCAATACGCGCTCCGTATACCTCTCCGTTCAGCATAACTACGAGAGGCACTGCGCGCTGCAACACTTATCAGCATGGCCAGCTTCAAGGCAGTCGTTAATATCGTGGCTAACTTCACGACTCCTTGGCAATTCCAGCCAGAAAGCAGTCAAGCCAGATACCGCACTGGCAGACTTAGCCGCTCTCCGAGCCTACCATATTGATAACTTCTTTAATGATAAACTCTTTGATAACAAACACTTTCGGCGTCTCATCGACGGCGCGAGAAGACTTACCCCAACGACCAAAGTACGGTCAGAAAGCCCATTTCGCGCGAGGCCATTACAAAACTATCAGCAGGCATAGCCACACTCCCGCTACCGTCCTCGGAGATAACTTCAGACCTCAAGGACGACTCGGACTTCGAAGTCGCCTGCCGGGTGGCATTTGCTTGGTTCCTCCGCATCGGCGAAATCACCTACAAGAGAGAAAACCTCGGCACACCTTCTATCTTCTTAGTAACAAAGCTAACGCGCTCAGACATCAGATTCTCATCCTCCTTAGACCATGCGCAACTCACACTCAAGCGGAGTAAGACGGACCCGCCGCCACGAAGGAGTACAGATCATTCTTGCGAAAACAGGAGACGGAGCATGCCCGGTTGACGCACTTCAGAAGCTGCTACTTCCCGATCCCAGAGGGCCCGAGGCCCCGTTTTTCTCGTTCCACAGAAGACCATTTAGTCGCAACAACTTCCTCTCTACCTTTTCTGCTAAGCTGAGAGCACTTGGGCTACAGACGGACGGCTACTCAGGTCACAGTTTTCGGAAGGGTTCGGTGCAACATGCGCACGATAGTGGGATTCTCGACGACCAGATTCCATCCCATCCTGGTTAACCCGCACTTGTAAGTCCCCCCGTCTAGGTAGGAAAGGAAATCAACTCATTCTGTCACAGTCAAGGGCCATACTTAGGAGGTGAGATGAAAGTTCCAGGTCAGCGGCGAGGTCAGTAACAATTTAACAAGTGCGTCTAGAACTCCGAGAGCCAATCGCAGAAGCAAGCGGAATGAAGTACTCCAATCTACCATGCTTGACTTCCCGCGATGCCTCCATCAACATTATGTGACGGATGTGATCCTCTTCCTCAGGCCATCGCACCAAGCCCTGGTCGAGTTTCAACTGTTTGGTAGAAGTGCATTGGGTTGCAGCTTCTGCGACTGACAAGGTCACAACCATATCAGCTCTAGAGTCACTTCCGAGGCGGGATGGAGAGAGATCGGTGACACTAAGCCCTCTGGGGGTTCTAGAATGGGATCTTCTATCACCGCATCAGGCCGTTCCTTGCCGGAAGCAAGAACTTGGGCGAAGCCGGTCTTCCTCATAGCGTTCTCCTTGAGATGAGAATATGTCGAAGTCAAAGGTCTAGCAGGGCCATGGACAATGAATGATGACGTTGGTGGGGAGCTCTGAATACAGGACGGAGTAATTGGGGGACTATTTATTGTGTTTTTAGTCAAAAAGTGTATTATGTTGGCTCAGTGCCGACAAGACTGCTAAAAAAACGTATCTACAGAAAGAAGTTTATCTATGTACAATCAGGGCGAGTGCCAGGGTCGGTGCTCTACAAACTCCGAAGGTTCCACACTAGTTGGGTACACACTGCGAGTAATATGCGTTTTGTTCGACACACTTGCTTCCCTGAGCGCAGCAGAGGTTGACCTTGGGGAATGCCTCCATGGAACCGCCACACTGGCCGTACACGGGGATAACCTTTGCACAAGACGAGGCAGTAGACGTGATGGTATTGGTGGCGGCAGGGGCCTTGATGGTACAAGTCTTGGCGGTAACGGGCTTCTTGGTCACAGTCTTGTTGGTGGCGGGGTTCGTTGTAGTAGAGCTCTTGATGGTAGCAGGCTTCGTGGCGGCAGCTGGCTGAGTTGTAGAAATCTTGGTCGTAGAACCCTTTGTACCGGAAGAGGGGTTCCCCTTGAAGGCTGGGAATTGCGAATCGTCATCACGCTTACAGCCGGAGATGTCGGTCAGGGCCTTAGGGCACTGAACCTGCTCGAAGGTGAAGTCGGTGTTATCAGCATTCTCGAACCAGTCGAATCGCCAGTAGCATCCGTCCTTGAGCAAATCAGGGTAGCTATCACAGTCGCTTCGTGAGGAAACACCACCATACTGAGCACCCTTGAGGCCACCCCACTGGGGAGTGCAGCCATCAAAGATACCAACGCCACCGCCAGGCATTTGAAGATCGAAGTGGTTCTCGCCGAGGTCACTTCCGGTGTTGGTGGACTGAACGACCATGGTCTTTCCCTTGACGGGACCAGTGGTGAAAGTAAGGCTAGACAAGTCAGTAATGGTGATGAGATCATGATGAGCTGGGGGCCAGGCACTCACGCGTAGCAAGCACAGCACCAGCTGGATTCAGAGCCTCCCGACAACTTGGTGGCCGCAAAGCCGTAGGCGAGGTCATTGTTGACAGCCCAAGGAGAGTTGTTGCTGCAGGTAAAAGAAGACCCACCGTTGCAGCCACTGGCAGCGTTGGCGTCCGAGAGGGGGTTGTCGTTCTTGTCACAAGTCAGGACAGGAGCACTGACAGCAGCCTTGTTGCTCCAGGCGCAAGAAGGCTTGCAGCAGTCCCAGTATCGGGTCGAACGGCCGCTGCCAGAGGCAGCGCAAACAGCGAGAGGGCCAGCCAGGGCAACATAAAGAGTGGAAAATCGCATGGTTTCACAAAGCGGTTAATGAGGAACTAGCTAGTTGAAATAGTAGAAAGAGTGACCAAGAAGAGAAAGAAAGGAGTGTATAGAATGTAAGAAACACGCAGAGACTGAAGAAGTGCTGGAGTGCTCAGGTTGGATGATCCATAGGACGCTAGCTGCCATCTTATATACGCATCCCAGGAGGAGGAGGGCCCAGAACGGTTAGAACCTAGCCCATTATCTCCTACATAACGTTACATAGCCAATTGTGACCAATCACCTTGTGGTATGTCCACACCGAAGAACATGGTTTATTACGGGTACCTAAGCCTACGAGGCAGCCCATGGATCATGACAGGGCACAACAAGAGCTACTGATCGTGCTATGCAATACAAAGAATGACCAGATGGCAGAAAGCTTGGTTACGGCCTGAGATCATCCGCTAATAGGAGGGTTTACTGGTCTCCCGGGTCGGGGATGCTTGGGTTCGACCGAACGAGGAATTAACAAGGGTTCAGACACAGTTGCGGGGATCTCACGAGCTTTCTCGGCCATTGGATCCGAAATTGAGTCCCGATTAACAGGGATCGGGCCTTGAGCCTGGCGAGGGTGGATCACAGAGACTAGACGGTGGACATGAGTCCAATGCTCGTGACGGTGACTGTTGATTTATTTTAGAATAAATGATGCATACCCCTTACAATAGTGTGAGTTTGGTGCGTCCAGGGTGCAGAGTCCGATATAATGGGATGAACTCAATGCAGCTTTCGTACATACACTGGAGAATGGTTGTTAAGTCTGTTAGGCGCCCTGTAAAGGTGCGTAAATAGTGAGTAACAGTGGGGGTGTCATTGCGGCGAGCCGCGCCCGACCAAGATAATAACGGCAGCGGCGACGGCAATAACAAGAATAGCACAATAGCAGCAGCGGCAGCCAGGTAAAGCACAGGAGGAGCAGCAGTGGGCATGGGGTGAAGATGTGATAGAGTGTACGGAGGGAAAGTGTCATTGGCGAGAGATATTGGATCGGGAGATGGATGGTAGTATAGCACGATTCGGGTACGTAGAGAGAGAGGAGAGATGTATAATGCATGTCATCAGCGATAGGCCGAGAGGGATATACAGGAGTTGGACGAGGTTAACGGGTTTGAGTTTCACAATAACGAGAAAGATGGATAAAATAGAAGTAAGGAGAGAAGACAGCCAAGGCGGATTAATAGAGGAGCCAGCAGATAATCCGACAAGTCAAAGCAGAGAGGACGTTACAGGTAATGCACAAGCCCCGAGAAGTACGTGATTTTAAGGATATATTAGCAGAATGAGATGGATATTAGAGCATGTATAAGATTCAGGGTTGAGATAAGCTCGAGTACATTCTAGAAGAGCGTCTAGAAAAGGGTCGAATACATGGAATAATATAAAAGTAGGGCATTGAGGCCATGTAATGAGATGTTTGCATAGAAGCGGTTTGTGAAGTTTTCGGCATGTTATAAGTACGGATTACCCCAGGCAATCTACAGGCAGTGGGAGGCCGTAAACAAGGACGGGAGGTTGTTCCGGAGGGCAAGGGGTTTGGCGGCGCTTAGGCTCATTGATGGTGTCCAGTGGTGGCGCAGAGTTAAGTTATCAATTGTGTAGCACTTCGACAGCAAATCTGTCTCGATTCCTGGTGCCATCGAGATGGGAGAGGCAAATGACGAACTGACACTCCCGTTAGCTTAGGGCTTAACACCTTGGCCTGAACAGCAGAGCGGCGGCTGCTCGGTGTCTGGCAGACCGCCACGTCTATGCAGATAGATGCACACATAGAATACTATGTCGTACAAGACGTGCATGTGACTACTAGACCACGCAAAATAATTGCCCCTGGAGCTGAGGTGGCAAGGAAAAGGGGGGAAATGAAGGGGGAAGGGAAGATGCCACCCATGCCTTTATTCGCTACCTCTGACACTCAGCGCATCTTGTTCTTGACTTCTGGTACGGTAGGCGTCGGGCAGAGCGATGAGCGATGGAGACCCAAGTTAAGCGAGCAAGCGAGCGAGTCAAGAGGAACGAAATACGAGGAACGAAATACGAGGAACGGACCGGGCAACACAACTGCATGGCGATTAGTACACTAGTTTTAGGCACCTTGGCCACCTCCCCCCTCTCTCGCTAAGACGGCGGATGAGGAACCCTGTAGCGGCTCAAGATGGGCGAAAGCGATACGAAGCGCGACCTGGCGACTCGAGATCGGCTTAGATCCTCTTGCCTGGGCGGACGGCTTTGTATCACACCTGGACAGACTGAGGACAAGGAGATCCGGAGCCCGTATATGCTGTCGCCGAATAGGGTGCTTACTGCTCCGGAGTAACCTAGAGGATGCCAAACCCCTAGCCTAGTCCGATCCTTTTGAGCTGACGTCCAAGGCAAAAGATCCGACATTTCCCTTGCCCGACTTAGAACCGGAATGAATTTTGCGCGTACCAGTCATTTTCAGCAAGACAATGCTTCAATCCATCGTTCTGCGGTCGCAGAGGCGTTCCTCGCCCAGAACGCTATTTCACTTATTGACTGGCCGAGTCACGGCCCGAATCTCAACCCCATTGAACGCGTTGGAATATGCTGAAGAGGACACTTTAGAGAATGTTCCCTCAGCTCTCAAATCTACACAAAAAAAGCTGGATATCGAAGACTTCAAAGAATGCTTGCAGAAAGCGTGGGCAGCCCTCCCACAGGATAAGATTCGGTCCTTATTGGAATCAGTGCCCCGTTGGGTGAAGGCTTCTCGCCGGGCCCGGGGTTGGTATACCAGATATTGATCCCTGGCTTCTGACGATTCAAAATATATATACTTCCTTTATTATGTGACTTTTGCGTGAGAAATATGCACACTTATTCCGTGCGTTGTCGTGGTGCTGTGTGGGAAAACAGGGCAATTTGACAGACTATTGGAAGGGAACTAAAGTATGCCGATGGAAGGTGGATGGATAACCTTTTTAGAAATCGTCATCGAGGAACCCTCATTTGGGTCCTTCCTGACCAGAGTCACTGCGACCCAGACAGCTTGTACTCGTAGCTGTCGCGGCGCGCGTCACTCTACGGCCTCATGCTTCTGTCCAAAGACAGTAAAGAGGGACTGTATAGGCAACAAGAGGCGTGATAGCATCGCCGCTGCAAGTAGAGGATGTAATTGCTGAGCCACGAGACCGTCGGGGAAGCAAAGACAACGGAAGCCATGGGACGGAACCTTCCACACGGAGCTTGGATGGCTCGTTTCAGCTACAGTTCTAGGGGTATTAGAGGCAATGTAGCCCCGCAAATAAATTCCAGCCCACTGAGACAGCAAGTTGTGTCAGGGCAAGGCCACTTTAGGTTTTGACCGAGTTACTTCTCGATTTCGTATAACCAACTTGACCGCCCAATCGTGGCTGAGGCTGTCGATCGAGTATCTCCAGGAGCGGTCATCTTAGCGGGCATTGATAAGGCCTAGCCATCGGTTTTGGCATTGTTTCGCGCAGTCATAACTGAGACAAAGCTCCTGTTGAGAATGTCACACTTTCTTGTAGTTGTCGAGGGCCTGGGATGAACGATGAGAACCAAGAAGTAATCTAGAGTGCTACCATTGTTTTGGAACAGCCGTCCTGTGTCAGCCTGACACTGGCTATGCGCACCTGAAGCAAGCCAGAACCAGGAGAGTGTTAGGATAATGAAAAGATAACTATATAACCTTCAAGGTATTCCATAGTTCATTAAAATTCCAGTTCCTTATCCCTTCTGTAGCTCGTCTGGCACGGCACTGTCTTCATTTGCTCTCATCCTATACCCTCATCCCTACGATCCTAATTCATCTTACATCCTTGCCTACGCAACTACCCCGATAACCGAAAATGCATTTCTCATCCGTTCCTATACTTGTCTTCGGCATCATGGCCAGCCAGGCCCTGGCCGGTTCGTTCCCAACATATACTTCCATTTAAAAGGTCTAGAATGCTAACTTGCTTTCACAATAAAGGTCCGATGGTGCATGAGCGCCGGGGAAACGTTGGAGCGTCTTGCAACAACGGCCAAGGCGAATGTATAGCCTCGGGGGCATGCCAATCTTTTGACCAGTCCGGCGATGTATTTCCCGGCAGGTTCGCCGAATGCCTCGGTGAAGCTGCTAATCAAGCTACTAATCAAGCCCCCCCCCGGGAACAGGGCAGGGTAAACGTTGGTGCTTCATGCGCCAATGGGGCTGGAAACTGTATAAACACTGGGGCATGCATATCCTCTGGCCAGTCTGGCGACGCATTCCCAGGCAGGTTCGACGAGTGTTTCCAGTAATCGACAAAGTTAGGAAATCTTTATAAAGGTAGCCCGCAGTTATCGCTAGCTTCGCACAGTCATGTATCTCGACTCTATTATATATTATAGTATGCATTGCTACGATATAGTATTTTTATTCTTACCTTTATAGATTTCTATTTTTGCTTTAGTTATAATGTATGTGATAAGCTTGTGCACCAAACAAGTATGTGCAAAATCGCATTTTACACCACGTATCGCGCTTTTAAAAAGGATTACGAAAAATGAAAACTAAGCCTAAATAGCTAAAAGTTTACAATTGGGTTAATGTAACGGGCTATGCCCTGTTGGACAAGGCGCTCCCTTGTCCGCCTGCTGGTCCAAGCACTGTTGCTCGAGCACCATTCAGTCTATTTTGTTAGAGGATTAGCTGTCCTTTGTTTCTTTCTTTCTTTTGGCCTCATCTTGTATGTAAATGCACGAGGACTATATAGCTGTAATTCACACTATTAGTAACCCTTCACAATTATAACCTTGTGCAACAGACCAGTTACCGCTATGGCAAATGATCAAGCAGTAATTGTAACGGTCCAACTGAGTATATTGACAACTAGCCGGGCGACTCTAACGAGTATCCTAAAGCTAAGGAGAAAAGGCATGGAAAGTAAAAAAGGGAAGCGAGAGGAGCTTCTTAGCTCTCGAGCTTCTGTGGGTCTTTCAGTTAGTCGAGAGTGCAAGCCGAGACTCTCCAACGGGCTCAGTGTAACAGTTGTGCTAGACCGCTGTACCATAGGGCAAAAGATTGGTCAATAATCGCATTGGTTGCAATTACAGTGGCACACAACAGCTCTTTTAAGCCCTGCACAGTGGACCAGGCCGTGACACTCAGCCCGTTACAGTTATCGTAGTTACCGTGATTGGCTATAGCACACATCTTTTGTTGTGTCAGACGGAAGAGGCAGGTCCAGCCGGGATGACTAAGGAGGTCAGGGTCAACGGAAGAAAAACCCCGCTGCCCAAATCATCAGGTTCACCGGAGAAGATCATCAGAACATCATCATTGAACTGATCAATTGAATAGCCTCAATTTGAGGTCAACTTTATCATATTTCCCTGTGAATTCTATAACTATTGAACCCGTCACTTCGGACTGTTGTTTTAGCCGACGGATCCGACAGAACGAGTCTGGCTCGATGTAGAATAGCGGGAGCGAATAGCGCATCCATGAGAAATGGTGTCATTAGACAGATTACGAGCCAATACGGATATTGTCGAAAAGGATGTCCGTAATAGGCAGGCTAACATAGTGGTCTGGGCATGGTGGAAGAGTGCAATATGGAGATGCAATCTTGTAAGACCTGGACCTTGTCGCGGCGTTGCCTAAGACTAGAATAGAACGTTGAAGGCATGCTTCCTACGCCGCTGCAGTTGCTGCTATCCGCAGGCGAATACCGGTAAAGTTTGAAGCCGAATACAGCCCCTAGGGCCTCGGTTGTCGAGGACGCCATTCTTTCTGTCCTTGCGGCGTAATTGCTAGGGATTCTCTAGCAAGATGTGTGTAGCTGGATTTTCTTTGCGAGAGTGTGAAATTGGGAGACTGGACGATGTTTTTGGGGGTCAACCATCCCATAAACTATCCCACATCTTTTTTTCTGCAATTCGAGCTTGCTCTTCGGGTTCTATTGTTTTGGATTGTATGCGGACCGAGGGAGGGACTCTGTAAGACTCAGCAACAGGATAAACGAGAGCGTGACCGTGTAAGTTCGCGACAAGTTCATTTTGATGATAACCCATCGTCGTCGTCTCCGACATGTAGTCGCTAACAGTCTATCTACCTTCTCTATGGGTAATATGGATCTATTTGAGGCTCCGGAGTCGGTTGAATGAGGCAAGAATCTCCCCAGAATCCACATCCAAAGCCGCGTCACAATTAACCAGCCACTGCCCTTCTCCATGCCTCGCCTTGGCTATGGCTTTCCTCGTTCCGCTGTGCACCGCAGACCTCAAGCTCTTTGCGATACCAGCGCTCGGGTAGGCGAACAACCCGAACATTCCCGCGCCGCTCTTGGCCGCCAAACTCGCGGCCCCTTTCCCAACCCCCCTAAAGGCCCCAAGAGCGCCCTCATCGCGAGCCCCCCTAACCGGCTCCATCACCAAGTCACTCAGGCCATCGACGAACCCCCACGCAAAAGTCTTACCCGCCACGACGGCGCCACTCTTGGCATCGGTGACCGGGCCGTGGCTGCGGACCTCGGTGCCAAAATGCTTCGGGACTGCTCTCAGGCCTTCCGTGATGGCGAGCGGGAAGTCGACTAACATGCCTTTCGCAGCAGTTGGCCCGATGAGCCCAATACTCTTCGCTGATGCGCCGGCTACCTTTCCCGCCATCGAGGGTTGTTTCTTTCTCGTACTCTTGCCGCTGCCATTTGAGGCCATGGAGATCCGGTCATCAAAGGAACCGTCGTGCGAGACATCGCCGCTCCCGCTGTCCCGCTGCTGCTTTTTCAGCTCCCGAGCACGACGGCGTTTCTCGTCGTGGTACTCTTCAATTGGTTTCGTCACCATGCCTGTGATGGATCCTGTCATGTCGACTGCTGTGGCCATGACGGCGGATGCGCCTCCAGAGATGGGATCCCAGCGGGTAACATCGGTCGTGATGGGGTTGCTCTGATACCTGTTCCTCGCATTGTGTCAGCCATCCAGTTTCTCTTCTCGTCTAGGAGCATTTCGACAAAGTCATGTTGGAAAGCAAAAAGGGAACGAACATCGAGAGGTGTTTCATTTGCACCGCGTCATGGGACAACAGGATTTCAGCAGCCGCCTTTGACAACTTCATAGGTTTTTTGGACTTGTTGTAAGTCCATGCGGCAGGCTGGCTCGGAATTAAATCGCACTGCATGCGCTGCAGGGGTAGCTGTTTCCACCACGAGTCCACGGCGGCTTTGACGCCCTCTTCGGCCTCCATCTGCACGGCGATTCCTTGTGCTGCGGCGACTGCTTGTTGGGAGAGGCAGTATTTGATAGCGGCCGTGAGGTTCTCCGAGGTAAGCTGTCTGTGAGGAATGGGTCTCGGGCCCGCGCCTGAGTCCGCGACCATGTCACCCCAGAATGGCTGGCTGTGAAGTCATTCGATTGTTAGCTCGGATACCCTTCCTTCCACGTGTTCATAAGTGACGGGGCCTCATAGAAGTCACTCACTCTCCAAAGAAAGGAACAATGGATGTAGGCTTTCCGTTCCTCAATCCGCAAGCTGTGGTGCCAGCTCCTCCGTGATGTACCACAGCTGCCACATGCTGGAACAGCCATTCATGTGGGCAGTCGCCGATCCAATAGATAGATTCGCTCTCCGAGCCGCCCAAGTCAGACCAGCCCTTTGAAATGATAGCCCGAATCCCCGCTGCATGTACAGCGCTGAGGATCGTGTTGACCACACGCTCGGGATCGTCCAACACAATACTACCGAAGCCAATGTAAACTGGTGGAGGTCCTGCGGCTAGAAACTGGGCTAAATCTTCTGGGGGGGAATACAGAGGCGAATCACGGAAGAAGAAGCCACAGACGTCTGGCAGTAATTCTTGAATCAGCGGGTGTTCCTGGCTTCTTGAGAATTCAAATCTTACCAATATGCGATCCCCAGTCTCTGGGCTTGGGCACGAGAGCAGGAGACCAACAGTACGTAAAAGGAATCTTCAATGCTTCCGCCAGCATAGGGCCATCAAACATAGCCACATTCTCCAAGTCAAGCCTGCCTCGCCACTTGTTTACCACGTCGCCTAGTCTACACATCTGTGTCAGTCAAGAATCCATTGGCAAGGGCAAGAAAACGGGGTAACTTCTGCAGCATACCCCTGCCATGTTAGGTGCTCGACCACGCCGTAGGAAATATAGTTGGCCAGAGTATGATCACTACCGACGTTTTTCAGGTTGGCCAGCGGATGGGGAAAAGCCTCCGTACTGGTCCAAGGCATTGTGAACATTAGATGTACCGGGATGCCAAGCGCCTGGGCGCAGTGAATATGGGCAAAGCCGGGGGGATTCGAGATGATTGCATCTGCCACAAAGGGCTGGCCGGTGATAGCATCTGGCTTTATGCAAGCCTCCCAAAACCCCTCGAGCATTTCCTCAACCATTTCGCGCTTTTGCCGGATCTCACCCGCCTGCAAACTCTTCATATTGGGAATGAGGCCCGGGTTCTTGACCATGTACGCCATCAAGGCGGCAGGGTCACCCCCTACGCCATAATGTTCTAAGCCCGCGTCCCTGACGAACTTCTCGAAAAGATCGTGGGTCGCTAGCCGGACGCGGTGGCCGCGCCTTTTGAGCTCGGTACCTAGTGCGACGAAGGGCTGGACGTCTCCTCGACTGCCCACAACTTGTATTACAACGTTGAGGTTGATGGGGTCTCTGCGGCTCAGTTCTCCTTGTACTCGCTCGTACGGTGGCGGCGCCGGCCCGGGAGATGGCGTTGGGGCAGGCGAATGCTCTGTTTTCTCGCCTTTGCTTGCTCGGTACATGAAGCTGATCGCGCGCGCCATCTTGGAGTCGCAGTCAATGTCAATGCGACCATCATTCTCTGCAAGAATGCCAAGATTAGCTGTCAGTCCTGCCCGAGTGGTTTTGTCTCCGATGGGAACGTCTCAACCTTACCTCGGATTTTGGTGTCGCCTCCCCACAGTTCGCTGGGCGGCGGAGATGTGTCGGAATCTCCAATGGGATTCAGCTGCTCATGTTGGAAGGTTTGCCCGCCAAGGCAGCCACTGCTCGCTGCCCTCCGGATGGTGTTGGGAGACACAGGCGCAAGATAGCTTTGGCCATCTCCAGCCCACTCGTAGCGGTCGTCTCCAGCCAGCTCGTAGCGGACTGTTCGCCGTTTGTTATCCATGTTTCTGTTTTCGATGTATTCCCAAATGTTTATCAAATGTCTTTTATCTTCTGGTGCCTTCGGCGGCAGACTGCTGAAATGACGGGTAGTTCTCAAATAGTCCGTGCGAAAAGTGATGAGCGAAGAGATGACTTCGAAGCCAGAGGAAAGAGTAGCTGAAGATTTTTATGAACACAGGATTAAGGAAGTCTACGGATACCCCGAGGGACGAAGATGGCAGTGGAGGAGCTGACTCGGGAGAAGCATGCAAAACTGGATAATTATTGTGGCTGAGAAGCCACAGGCTTGACGTAAACGTGCAATGATCAGCCGCGTCTCCACACGGTCTAGCCAAGGATCGTCCTGAAACGATGCCGAGGGATCCTGGGTTCGTCCGTGTTGGACAATGCTCGATTAGGCTGGGCTGGATACTAAGCTGAGCGAGGTTGAACGAGAATTAAACGAGCACTAAGCGAGAGCATCAACCACCCCATGTTCAGAGTAGGCTCGCTTCAGTAATATTTTCCGCCTCGCATTATACGGCTCCGCTTTCCAAATGCGAAACTCAAATAATATGTCCGGCAAGGCATTCTTAGTGTCAGACTCGCACGGATAAAACTAGCGGCACAAGCTGAGGGGTTCAATCGATAAGATGTTCACAGGAAATATACTATGATATGTGCCTCGAAGAGAGGTTATTCAATTGACCAGTTCTTCTGGGAGAGATGTGATGTTTGTGTTCTTGTGGAAGCGGGGTTTCCTGCTTTTTGCCGCTTTCTTAGTCATGTCGGCCAGAGCATCCTCCTCCGTCCGACACTATTATGCCCGCAACGTTAGTTGGCAAGACGAGGCACCTCGGATTTTGATATTTTCTTCCGGCTGCTACCAGGTTGAAGCCTGTAAGCGCAACATGTTGGATACTCATGGGATCTTTCCACCTAATGGTTTTCCGTGAGTAAGTAACTCTCTAGGTCTGGAGATCTGTCGACGTTTGCAAAAAAAATCTTGAGGAGTTGGCAAAAGGAGCATTGACTACAATGTCTGTGAAAGTTGTATAACTATATCATGTGCTGAATTAACTGCCGAAGGCGTACGAGTCGTGGCGTTCTTGAGCGAAGCCAGCCCTGTTTCCCCAGCGCCGTTTCAGTGGGCGTCACTTACCAGAGTAATACGTCACTGTCTAGGTTGGTGTTAGTTAGCGCGTACTTGCTAGCCCACAAACGTTAGCCCGACGCAGTGATATTCGAGCTTGTTACGAATTGGAAACGCCTGGGCTCAAATAAGGGTTCAAAGAGCACTGCACACCCCTACTGTCACGAGCCCGCGACAACACTCCCATCGCGTGCCAGGAACCCGCTCCAACTGCCCCCACTTTTCCTTCCAATCACCTTCTCAATCGTGATTCAGGCACCTGGATCGCACTCACAATCGTGATCCAGAACGAGGATCACGGCCCTCAACCGTGAGCCAAGGAAAACACCCTTAGTATATAAACACATTCATTTAGCACCCTAGATAGAACACAGCTCTTTAGCTTTCAATACAACTTGGTTACACTCATCTACTTTGAGCACATTACCAGACGCAACACCTTTGTTTATTGCTCAGAACCGTTAACGCCCTGATCTCTCTGCTAACATAAACCTAGAACAGTCTAGTCTACCGTTGGTGTCAGACGGAAGGGGCAGGTCTAGCCGGGCTGACTAAGGAGGTCGGGGTCAAAGGTGGGAAAAGGCCGCATCCACAACACGTTCTTCCCGCCGTTGCCAGCCAGGATTGAAGATGAAGGTGATCGACCGCAACGGAGGGAAGTGCTCATGTTGGACCTCGCCATGGAGGAAGTTGAAGAAAAAGTGCTAGTAGCGAAACCCTGGAAAGCGCCTGGAGAGGATGGCCTGCCGGCAATGGTGTGGAAACAACTTTGGCCAGTAGTTAGATACCGCGTTTTGCACCTCTTCGACACGTCCCTCAGGGACGGTGTGGTACCTCACCAATGGAGAAGCGCGAAGATCATCCCGCTGAAGAAGCCAGACAAAGGAGACTACACAGTGGCTAAGGCATGGAGACCGATATCGTTGCTGTCAACACTAGGCAAGATACTCGAAGCAGTCGTTGCAGAACGGATCTCCTATGTAGTGGAGAGTTATGGACTGCTACCCGCAAACCACTTTGGGGCAAGGAAGCGAAGGTCAGCCGAACAGGCACTGATGTTGTTGCAGGAGCAGATCTATAAGGCATGGAGGGCCAGCAGGGTGCTCAGTCTGATCAGCTTCGACGTCAAAGGCGCTTACAATGGAGTGTTCAAGGAGCGTCTACTCGAGAGGCTGAAGGCGAGAGGCATATCTGGCGAGCTGGTCAGATGCATTGATGCCTTCTGCTCTAGGCGATCGGCTGCCGTGGTGGTAAATGGGCACACGTCGCAGCAACGGGTTTTGCCGCAGGCGGGCCTCCCGCAAGGATCACCGCTGTCGCCGGTGTTGTTCCTATTCTTCAATGCAGACTTGGTGCAAAGAAGAATCAACGCGAGAGGCGGCTCAATTGCATTCATTGACGACTACTCGGCATGGGTGACAGGGCCAACGGCGGAGGCGAACCGAGCAGGCATCCAGGCAATCATAAATGAAGCGCTGGACTGGGAAAGGCGGAGCGGCGCGACTTTCGAAGGAGACAAAACGGTCATTGTACATTTCACGAGAAACGCCGCGCGTGCTAGCGACACACCATTCATGATCAAAGGAAAAGAAGTCAAGCCCAAGAGCAACGCAAAGATCCTGGGCGTAGTAATGGATGCGAAGCTACGGTACAAGGAACATATCGCTAGAGCCGCGGCAAAAGGGCTCACGGCCGCCATGTGTCTGAGAAGACTGAAAATGCTATCACCGCGGACGGCGAGACAACTATTCATAGCAACAGTGGCTCCCACTATGGACTTTGCATCTAATGTGTGGGCGCACTCATGCGGCGTTAGAGAAACAGCTTGGTTGGGCAAGGCACAGCTGGTCGGAGCACAGGCGATCACAGGGGCTTTCCGGACTATCGCAGTGGCGGTGGCAGAGGCCGAAGCTAGTATCCAACCGGTACAGGAACGGCATGCACAGGCAGCAACAAGGTCTTGGATCAACCTCCAGACCCTTCCTAGGGCACACCCGTTGGCTACACTGAAGGTGAAGGCGTATCGACGATTCGCATCGCCCATGCAAAAGATCGCTCAGGCACAAGGAGAAATGACTCCTGAACGAATGGAGGTCATTCGGGAGTTCGCGCTACCGCCATGGAGAAACCGTGTATTGGTGTCATGCGACCCTGACCGGGAGAGGGCGATGGAAGCTGCAAGTAAGGCGGATGGCATAGTCATTGCCACCTGCTCTTCGCAGAGAGAGGGTATGGTAGGCATGGGAGGTGTCGTGCGAGATACCGCCCTCAACAATGCCGACGAACTAGTGGCCAGCTACTCCATCACTCTTGGGTCTAGGGAGGAGCTGAACCTGTATATGGCCGAGCTGAGAGCTATAGAGATGGCGCTGAGATGCATGCCATCCGGACTGTGTCGACGGAGTATAGCCGTCATCACGAGCAACCGCTCCGCATTAGAAGCCATACGGCGACCGCGACAACAATCCGGCCAACAGACCATTCGGCAAATCTACGACCATGTTGAGCGGCTTGAAGACGGGAGCAATTCCCTCCAGATGATGTGGGTTCCAGCAGGAGAAGAAGACTTTGCCCTAGGACCAAAAGCCAAAGCAGCAGCCCGGAAGGCCACGGAAAGGGAGTGCAGGCCAGGGGTGCCAATATATCAGGCAAGATCTACGAGGATAAGACTAGCGATAACCAAGCAGCGGCAAACAAGAACACCGCTAGGAAGGGTCGGGAAATACTCGAAGACGATAGACACGGCACTACCCGGCAAGCATACCCGTACTCTATATGACCCGCTGAAGAGGAAAGAAGCAGAGGTGCTGGTCCAGCTCCGCACTGGAATGGCAAGACTGAACAGCTTTCTATACAACATCGGTGCAGTGGAATCGGATACGTGCGAGTGTGGTCAAGCATCCGAGACAGTTGAGCATTTTCTATTCAGATGCACAAAGTGGACAACGCAACGGGAAGGCATGCTGGAATGCTCACAAACAAAGATGGGAAACCTCTCTTTCTTTTTTAGGAAGAAAGGCAGTGTCTGACAGCGACTAATGGGAGCCAGACATGCAGGCAGTACGGGCGACGATCAAATTTGCCATTGCAACAGGGAGGCTTGACATGGACGTGAAGCCGCAGGCATACTAACTATTCAGACCAAACCCTACTAACATCACACAATCTCATTTCGACAGACCGTGCTTCAGTTGCTGAGGATAGGATGCTGAACACTTGGAGAAATTGGCCTTCAAGCAGGCCTGTCACGGCATTATACACCAGATTGGACCAGTCAGTGAGAAGGGAAAATTATGGGGCTTCGGGTGATTATGGAAGAACTGTATGAAACGCAAGCAGCTTAGCGCAAAGGCCTTATGGGGTGTATCCCCCCGGGCGGAATAAAATCAAATCAAACCCCCAACACAGACATCATCACAACAGCTCACGGGCCGACCATCTGATCAATTGAATACCCTCACTTTGAGGCTAAAATCATCATATTTTCCTTGTGAATTCCATCATATTTGAACCCGTTATTTCGGCCCGGCCCTTTACATCTTCCGGGTCCGACAGTTGGGAACCGACCAGATCGTTACTATCGGAAAGCTAGCACGGCACTTTGATGGTCTTGATGTGTGTGTATTCTCTCTGTAGGAGGTGTCCTCCGTGATTGATTGAGTGTTCATCTCCTCCTAACCACGTCAGGCCATCCCCAAGCCCTGATGCAGCCCCGGGCGCCATGGCGTGACCACCCGGTCCAATGCTCTGTACATGATCCAATCTAACAGATATAACCCCCTCGAGCATTTTCCCTTGCTCGCCTGAGTCTTCACTTCCTTAAGCATGCATATTGCTGCCTACGTGACCCCAAAGTTCAGAGCAAACCAGCAATTTATTGTAACGGTCCAACTGAGTATGCTGACAACTAGCTGGGTGACTCTAACTAGTATTCTAAAGCTAAGGAGGAAAGGAAAGGAAAGTAAAAGGGGGAAGCGAGAGGAGTTTCTTGGCTCTCGAGCTTATGTGGGTCTTTCGGTTAGTCGAGAGTGCAAGCCGAGACCCCAACAGGCTCAGCCCGTTACATTTATCTTGCTTACAATTGTATTAAATGCTTGTTGTGGTACTTCTGATGTGACTTATCATGCCAAAAGAGTCACTATGGCTGAGAATTATAACCGCAGGGTTGTAAATAAGATATAGGGGTTTCCCGGCGCAATTATCCAAATCAAAGCCTCTTTAAGGGACTCAATGTATAGAACAGTAGGGTGGTCAAAACTGGATAATTCTCCACCTTGTTATGTAGTTACCTATGGTTATCAGCGAAAGATAAGCACCGTTCTACGAGCTTAATGGGTTCCAACTTTTTAACCTTGACGAATTTGCCAGATTCTTGCATTTGATTATTGTATAGTCGACCCTCGAGCGAGCCTCCTGGAAGGAATAGGAGGAAAATGGCATCTGGAGTTCGGTAAAAGCTCTAGATAACGTACTGGCCCAGCTTGTCACGGCCTGGTCCACTGTGCAGGGCTTAAAAGAGCTGTTGTGTGCCACTGTAATTGCAACCAATGCGATTATTGACCAATCTTTTGCCCTATGGTACAGCGGTCTAGCACAACCGTTACACAGCCCGTGTCCCTTAATGTCGCCGAAGAACGCGTTTCCTTGGGCCAAATCGCATGACCGCATAGTTCTTGCATATTTAACGATAATGAATTTATCAATTTAATAGGCCTATGCAGTGGCTCTAATAAATACAAAGTCGTATTTAGATAACTAAGGTGGCAGACAAAGGCTTATTGCTTCTTAAGCTGCTTCGCAACATAAACGGATAAGAAAGACAAATAGTTATGTGATACTAGTAACGCCAGCTAGAAGGAGGATTAGCCAAGCTCGTACCCAATCTATCCTTACTATCACTATTATAGGAGTTCTATGTGAACATATAGTGAAACAACAATAATTGTTCGAGTTAACATACGCTGAAAATGGGCTGAGAATTGACAGAGTTCTCATTTACACAGCCACCGAAACTGCGGCGCATATAGAAATTGTGCCTTACCTACTCCGCAGGTACATACGGATACGGACCCACATTCTTTTCCGCCGCTGCGAGGCGGAGTCTCATCCCTCCTATAAGAGATTTTTACGCCAGCTGCACCGAGAAAGCCATTATATGTGGCCTTCGCGGCCGTATTGGCGCTGAAAATGGTCTGGCCGTTTATTAGGTCTAAAGGGACTGTACTGCCGTTGAACCTGCTGCGCCAGCAACCAGGCCAGATTTCGTGAACCCGATTCTGCATATGCTTGGGGTGCCTAACGTAAGACAACGTAGCCAAAGGTGGTTCGTTAAATAAATAGGTAGGAAAATGCCCATCGATTCGGAGGAGGCACGGGTGTGATTAAGGCCTCCAAATACCGCTTTCTGCGAAAAACCAAACCTATCCTTCTTGTAGTGCACATAGAGGTCCGGCCCGAGCTGCTCCCGACGCCGCTAAAAACTCGTGAGAAGATATCTTCTAAGGCGCATTCGCCAGTGGACCAGTCAAGCCTTCACATCCAAGAGTGAACCATCCACCCACGCCACTGATAGCCCCAGCCGCCATGCCTAGTGGATTCTCATCCTTGTCCAGGTACCTGGCAGTTATGTCCAGGTTGTACGTCATCTCAAACCAAAAAATCTCAAATCCCGCTTGGTTGGAGCCTAAAGATACTAAACGGACCATTTGGCACGAGCGATTGAACAGCGAGACAGCGCTCATCCAGATGTTTGAAGGCGGCAACTCGAACGGCAACTTTCCCGCAAACGGGCATTCAAAGTCGCCTCGAGGGTTGATAAAGTCCCTCACCTGTGAATCAAGGCCGGTCGATATGGTCACTCGCTTGAGCTGATCCACAACTGGCGGCGAAGAATTCGAGAGCCACACGTTCTTTTGAAGAGGCACTACAGGGGCCGGAGCCTACCATGCCGGAATAGTCGAGGACATGGTTGCCGTTGAGGTTGGCAACGGCCCGGTGTGTGACGGAAGTGGTTGAGGACGACACAGAGATGGGTTGCAGTGGGAGCCTTGTCTGATGAAGCGAAAAGGTTATCAGTTATGTTGAAAGGTCTGAGTTACATATGTCTGAGAGGAGCACAGCTCCTTACATAGTATCCACATCCCAGCCACTAGCAGATCGGACCATCTTAGTCATACGGTCTCAACATTGTCATATCCGAGACAAGATCCCCCACGCGCCCAGGACTGTGTCAAGCTTTGACGGGTCCAGCAGTACTCTTTCCACTTTCCCCCACGAAGATGTTTTTTGAAGGTTTTAATGAGATTGCTGAGATCTTAGACAGCCTAAGTACCCACCGCCTTGCTCGAGTGGGAGTCTTGGAGTTTTGGAAATTACAAGTGTGAGGCGACCAAGCCGGTGGCGAGCTGTGGAAGGTGAAACATTATATAGGAGATCGTGCTTGTACATAAACAGTGGTTCCTCTACTGCACATTAGCATGAATGAAGCAACTTGAATCTCTCATTTCAACAGCCATAGAGGTCTGTCAGTTTGCAGGGATAGTCTGGGACTATATAAGTGAACCACTTCTTGTTGACCTCTACAATAACGGCCCCTAAGTCGTTTGCCCACTCGGTTTGTCTCTGTACGAGGAGGTCGCGAGTGGTTATGTCAGTGGTTAGGACGGTCCATCCGGACTTGACTTGGAATACCTGCAGGATCTTGAGCAGTCGACTCCGATTTCCTCAAGATGTGGGTCCGGATTGCGTAGATCTTCTGGGCTCTGGCCGGAGCTCCGGCCTCACATCGGATGAAGGCGCGGAGGCCCTCTCGGGTGGGGCGATTCATGGAAATGAGAGGTTAGGGTTGTTGTTGACGTGGGTGTTGATGGGTAAGGGGATAGCTGCAGCGTCGAGGCCACGACAGTACTGTACGTAGGGGCGGGGGCAGATTTGGCATCAGTGAGCACCTGATTCCAGGAATCTAGAAAGCTGTCGGCGAACTTTTGAGCGAACTCTCGCTCGAGTGTAGTGGTGAATTGATTTGCAGCTTCTTCGAATTTAGCACAGAAGGCTTGAAACACCTTCAACTTTGGTATTGTACTCCTCCACACGCTCGCGCGCGAGACTATTGGCTGACTCAATGGTTGCTGTTCGGTGGTCCAAGCAGGATCAAGAGGTGTGGGGGGGCAGGCGAGCTGTTCTCAGCGCGCCCAGGGCTTACAGGCTTTTCCGAATCTTTTGAGAGCGTATAATAGTCTAGCGATTCTAGGCCAATCCCCTCAATGAGTTTCTCGCCCTCAGGTTCCCGCTTCCCTACTGTCTTGGGCGTCTCCGTCTCCCACAAGTAGGATGGCACCCGAGTCAGCACTTAACTCCATCACCATTAGTGTTGCCAGCTTCTTCCGCGTGGTTGGCTAAGCATATTATCTCCCTCATGGAATACCCCGTAGCGTTAATAAGTTGCTGATCCCGTCATCCTGGAGCACTGAGGTGTCCGGGGAGGGCTTGGCTGCTAATTTCGTGCTGCGCACTATACTGCGTGGCGAGGCGATATATGTCCCCATGGCGGGCAAAGTGTCCAAACGCTGATGAGGCTACTTTAGGGCAATGGCTGTCTGGGGATGCTAATGCTGCTAGTATGGAGCTGAGGAGGCGAGGAGAGTGCGTGCACTTTAACGAATGCGACTTGTCATGATGTTGCCAGTCCGGTAGTTTCACCCGCCGCCACCCCCCTTTTCTCCCTCATGTCCCGGCGATGTATCTGAAGTAAGCTCCTTAATGTATGACCTCCATTGATTCAGATGCCCTTGATCGCCCTACACACAGACCCTCTGGTGGCATTACAATGTGGCTGACACTGGCCCAGCCACAAGAAGACAAGAAGACCGATCGGCCACAGAGAAACCGATAGGGTTCGCTCGGGGAATGCTGCCGGTTTAGTCCCCCGGTCCAGGCCTGCCATCCTTGTTGATACCTGCAGCCACTTCCTGTTGGAGCTTATCTAGCCCTTCGAACCCCTTAACTAGATGGGCCGCGTCCCCAGGTCACCATCACCTTACCCCAATCTAAGAACAGCATTATCCCATCAGGAAAAGGCAAGAAAACAAACCCCCCTCATTGTCATCTGCACTCTCATCATTCAGGAACTGCCCAGGTCTCCCTTGCTGCCATGATTCAAGGGCCGACCGGCGAGGTCGTTTTGGTATGCTCCTCGTTGATGGCTCCAATATCAAATATCAGTGACTGACCGATTCACGTTTTAACTATCAAGGCCGTAATCTTCACGCTTATCGGCATTGCTGCCTGTGCGATCGCCGCCCGCATCTATCTCCGAGTCAAGATTCAGAAGCGGAAGCTGGTGATGAGCGACTTCTTCATGATCGCCGCATGGTTCTGTGCTTGCACGGCAGCCTCCTTTGACATCGTACTGGTGGTCAAGGGTGTCTTGAGGCCCGAGATTGACTGGTTCCTAACTAACTTACACGTCGATGTGCACACATATGAACTTGTGTTGAGGGTAAGACGATCTGCTCTCTCCCTAGATATCGACTAATCGCAATATTCAATTGTGGATATGCCTCCCTCTAAAATTCCTTCTCTTGCCTATCAGGAAGTGCTGATGGTTGCTGAAACCTCGTCCTAGACCTCGTGGGGAGGTATCATCCCATACTACACGACGTTTTACCTCTGCAAGGCTTCTTTATTATCTTTCTATCTACAGCTATTCCCCCGCTTTATGAAGAGGCGAAGGATATTACTGTGGGTAGCCGTTGCGTATTGCTCCTTAGCATACGTTGTGACTATCTCGCTGCAGCTATTCCTCTGCTTTCCAGTTGAGAGAAATTGGTAAGGAGAACTTCCACCCTTCCATTCTTCTCGTCTCCCATTACCTCCTGCGCGACTAACCCTATGCCCCAGGTCAGTCACCAAACCAGAGCATATGTGCGACGTGGCCGTGACGGTCATCGGGATCCAGGTAAACTGGGTGTTACACATTACAGGAAGCATCTCCCGTAAGTTCTATCTTCCTACCGAAAGCTAGGAACTTGCCTGGCATCGCATTCGGGTTTCTGCCTGCTCAAACTAAGCTCACATCTATCGGTCAAGTGTTTGTCATACCATTTTTAATCCTCCACAACCTGCAGATGCCCAGGCGTCTGAAAATAAGCGTCTGCAGTGTTTTCTTAATTGGCCTGGTCGATATTGCATTCTCGCTGGCGCGCTTTTTCACGATTCAGCTGAGCAATGCTGGTGAATTCCGGTCCATGACCTTAGTTGGTAAATTTCTAAACGTTTCTTCCAAGTCTCCTTTGAATGCACCATCCTTTGACTGACGTAAATGATCTCCCAACGCGCTACAGAACTTTGGGCCGCACTGGATGCATACATTGGTCTCGTTGTCGCCTGCCTCCCTTCCTTGCGACCCTATTTGCGCCCGGGCTTCAAATCGTCGTCTAGCCCTAGCTACGAAAAGTCAGCAACGCCGGCAAGATCGGTCCCTTCGCACCTCATGGGACAGAGTGGGTTCCAGGAAATTGATGATGAGCTCTATCCCGGGGGAAGAGTTACTGTTGGGCAAGAAATCGGTGGACAGCCACATTCGCCTGACTGGACAGCAGATTACGCATGGAACGATGATAAGAAGAGCAATCGAAGTGATATTGAGCTTGTCCCGATTGCTTCGAGGGCGCCCACCAACCGCTAACGGCTATATAAGGCTTATTAATCGACCTGCCGCGAAGGTGATGCAATTACATGAGGTGGATGGATTAATTAGCTGTCTAGTGCCATTGTAACGGGCCAGGGACGAGAAAGCTTTGCACTGCTCAGGGGGGCGCTTTGGAGCTTCTTTCTTTCTTCTTTATCTTTGATATAAATAGCATCCTAGACTAGATAGCCGGAATATAGTTACTAGGGGCCGTTCACACTCAGCTACTGCTCTTCTTCGACACCAACGAACAAGACTTGGCACGATCTGATGTCTGCACTGGGTCTCCCTTGCGTCACTGGCTTGGGGGAGGCATCGCATGTGAAATGTACGGAGAAAGCTGGTGGAAGGAAAGAGGGAGGAATCGACGTGACAGAAACCGGAAGACATCTCCCTAATTTGAACTCCAGGCTGCCGAGAAGCGGGCCCTAAATCGACGCGACCAGGCGCTGCCGTCTGGAGATATGTTCAGAAAATCACCTCACGGCGCTATCACTCGACCTGGTTGTTCAACCAGGATTACTTTGGCAGGACGAAGTCCCTTCGTCCACGAGCCAGCTGTCACGCGAAGTGTGTGATTGGCGTGTTGTGGCGTATGAGAACGGTATTTATTGGGTGAGGTGCTCATTCAGCTGCGAGTACGCGCCCACGATTGAGAGTGACTTGATCACGCATTCCCGACCGACCTTCCCTCTGCCCAATTCTGCCCAACAGCTTTCGTCAAATGGTCATCATATTCTCGTGGCTTCTTTCCTCTTCATTATGTTTCTCGGAGCTCACTCTCGAGTCTCGATCATTGAACTTTGGCGCGGAGTGGTAGGGGTTGCTGCATCCTCTCGTTGCCAAGATTGGATCGACCTAGTCAATAACCACACATGGATGGAATTCAACTCCTTTCTGCTCTTTCTAGAAGGCAATCGGCTGTCTTCTTTTACGAGTCGTTCTCGAGGCCCAAGAAGCTGTTTACTAGGGAGATGAGCTCGAATAAGCCCACCCGGAGGAAAAGGAAATGTTGAGACTGGCTGTGTGCCGATGCTGAGCTACATGAGAAAGACAGACAAACTAGTCCCATGTTTGCGAATGCGAAAGTCGGGATTGAACGGGATATCTTTGGTATTTGTTTGTCTGCCAGAGGTGAGGATAAATTTATCAGGATATTGCTCGTGCCCTCTAGAATGAGTTCGAGCACACACAAATGAAATCTTGGGTCGATAGAAGCTACGAAGAGCATTCACATTTCAGGCTAGTGATTGTTGAAACGACCTGCGAGATAATCCGGACAGTCAGCGAGACTCACAGCTCCGATCAAATTTACCGCCTACAGCGGAGTCGACAACCATCAGCCCGTCATACCTCTTCTATTAGTTCGCCGTTCTAATATATCTCCCCGATTTGCATTAGCTAAGTCTACTACTGTTTGAATGGCCTAGCAACTACTACGGACATCGGGAGTGCACAGATGGGCGCCAGCTTGGTAGTGCTAGTTATTGCCCAGGTTGCAACCTACATTATCACTCTTGTTACAAGTGACATAACTCTAACCCTACTTATTTACTCGTTGTTCAATATTTAAGCAGTCTCTCTTATTATCCACGTTGTCTAGTTGTAGTATGTATCTCAAGGACAATAAATATATAGAGCTTGTTATTGCGTCCGACACAACTAGTATTCCGTTACCAATTTCTTGTGCAATATTGTAATACCTCCATCTCGAGATGTAAGCTTCAGCAGATCCAGTACCTCCATTAGTAGTTGAATAAACTCCGATTTGACATCCTACGAAGAACTGTTAATTCGAAGCAATGGTAATAAGGTAATCGTAACACTTACCTGTGAATGGTCCCATCCCTCCGGTTACAACTGTGGCCGGTGCCTGCCCTAACCTATGCATCTCTCTCGGTTTGGAAGCTGATGCTGCATAAAATGTATAATGCGTAGCATTTTCAGCCCGAATAGTGAGTCGAATAGCTTGTTGGAGCCACGATTGAGGCACCAACGTAGTAGAAGGCTTAGAGAAATATTTTTTATCGCCTCCTAATCCAGACACAAGAAATCGGAAGTGAGGCTTCAGAGTTGAAATTGTCGAGTTCATCTCGTTGTCATCGGGCAACATAATAATACCAAGATTAATGTTTTGGACCTGATTCAAAAAGGCTGTGACACCGACTTCCTCGTTGATAGACGTCGGAGGAGTACGATATGTCGATGCTATAGTGAAACCTTGTTGCCGTCTGCAAACGCGTTATGAGAGTAAAATTGGCCACGTCGAAACCCGCAGTGAAATTTTTCCAGCCTGCCGTGATACTGGCACGCGATGGGGTTAGTCGAAGTGTGCCAGGATAACCTCGCGGCGAGATAGCATAAGCGGTCGTATCTGGCCAGCGCCAGAAGCCAAAATTGTGCGGGATTGTAGTGTTTGGCTCGAAATCGACTATGTCGGGATCATCTAGGAACGCTCCATCTCCTGGCATATCCTTTGAGGGAGGAAGATACCATCCTCTTTGAACACCACGTACAGGTGCCACAATTGGCCATTTCTCTCGCTCCCAAACCACTGGGGTCAAGACAGTTTCTCGACCCATGGGATAACTCTTGCCCTCGGGTCCGGAACGCCAGGCCAATGCTGCTGCCCACCACTGGCCACTAGCGTCTTCGAAAAGGTCTGCATGACCTACGTTCTGGAAGTACTCCGAAGTATTTCGGTTTGCCAAAATCGGTTTTCTCGTAAGACTCATACGGTCCCCAGATGTTAGTGGATCGAGAGATTGTCACCGAATGGTTGAGTCCGGAGCCGCCCTCTGCCACCATAAGGTAGTAAAATCCATCTTTCCTATAGTTATAAAAAGAGGTAATAAAAAGCTAAAAAGAAAAAGAATAAGAAGAAGACTAATAAGGAATAATAGAAATAAGTAGAGCTAACTAATAGAAAAAGTATATATAAGTAATATACTAAAAATGGGATAACTATACAAAGTAGAATAAAAGCCTAACTAACTAGTTAATCCTGATTTTTTAATTTTAATTTATATTAATAAGAGTATAGAAATATAATAGGAGTACTAACTATAACTACTACTTGAAAATATTTAACTACTAGCTAAGCTTTGAAGTTGCGCCTCCGAACCGTTAAAAAGATCAGAGTCTCCGCCATATATATAGCTGCCTGAATTCTGCCAAATTGTATAAGTCAACCAGCCTGCGGGCAGTGCGCCTACGGAGCTGGAGTATCGTGCGACAACGAGTGGGCACGTTGCGCCGAAGGCCTCACTACTGCCCGTGCACCTATTCCACCAGCTTGTGCTCGTATAGAGCAAAGGGTATCGACCTTCGCTCGCCTGATATGTATTAACAAAGTCGGAGATCCAGGCTACCATGCTAGTAGTGGACAGCCCATAGCAGCTGTCTCCGCTTGGGTTAAACTCCAAATCAACCATGCCAGGCAGAGTGCTCCCATCTTTGGACCACCTACCACCGTTCGAAATGAAGTACTTGGCTTGCGCTGAACCGGTGGATGATGCGGGCCGCGCAAAGTGATACGAGCCGCATATCAGCCCGGCTGCTTTGCCAGCCTGGTAGTGGACGGTGAAGGCAGGGTCAAGAAAGGTGGTGCCTTCGGTAGCCTGATGGGAGGTTAATGTTACTGTGGCCTCTGTGAGCGATAGTAAGGGTTATTGTATTACTTTGATTATGGCAAAGCGAGCTCCCGAGCTGTAGGCCGCTTGAAAATCGACTGAAGATTGATAATGCGAAATATCAAATCCTTGAACCGCGGCTTTGGCGAAGGGTGCACCAAGGATCAAGCACAGCCCAACGGAAAATGATTTAAAAGAGGGCATTCTGGGCAACGATATAGGCAGGGATATGAACTTGTACTTTGCAACTAGCCGGTTTATTGTGATTAACTGCTCAGGATGGGCGCTCGGCTGTGCGGATAATGGACTATTTAGTAATTTTCTAGTTGGCTGGGAACGTTACCTTTACAACTGGGCTTATCTACTGACCTCGACAGTACCGCACACGCAATTGCGGCATCTTTACCCCTTCTCATAATCACTCGAGCTTCACTACTTTCCTATCGGGCACCGGATCGAATGTCGGGGTAATCAGTTGACGCTTCCGTTCCAATTGCCATGTATCCGTACCTACAGACGCTAGGGATCATAAGTCTCGGTCAAACAGGTAAAGCAAATCAATTTGGACAAGCCTTATCCCTGAGAGGACATTGAGTGTTTCGTATTACCGGCAACCCCTCATTTGAGTCATTTTAGCCGAAGATAAGGAATTAACCCCAACCAATGACCTGGGTGCTTCTGTCGGCGTAATCGCGCACTGTTCTCCGGCCTGTTGGCACGTCGTTGACAGGACTTTTACTCAAAGTGTCGGCCCTGGCCGGTCGTTGGATATTCACCTCTTCACTCCGATCCCCGCTTGATCCCCCGAACTCCTCATGCTGAATCTCGCCAACAGATCAAATCGTCGCATCAGGGTCCCGTCATGCGAGCCCTGCCGCATGTCCAAGTTGGCCTGCGACCACAACCGTCCCGTGTGTTCTCGCTGCGCCAGGCGGGGGAGGCCCGATGGCTGTGTCTATCGGACAAACCCGTTCAAGAGAGCTCGCAAGACTGCGTCTGTGGCCGAGCCGCAACCTGGGTAAGCTCCACATCCAGGCACAGCCTTGACGCCACACATTTCTGTTAACCCTTCCCCCATGAAGGACCCCGCAGCCGTGGTTTGCAAATTCCTCGAGTGAGTTTCCCGTTGCCCTGCCCCACGCTCTGCGTGTCACCCTGTATCCGGATCCCGGATTTCAAGGGCTTTCGAGTTCAACCACAATCCTGGAAGCAATCGAGTATGGAGCTGCGAATGACTACGACTCGAACCAGTCGACACCATCGGGGGGCGACATGGACAACAGCGGTGACGAAGATATCGAATCAGCCCAGTGCCAAGCCATCTTGCGAGGAGGCACAGCCATTGTAGAGCAAGGAGTGCAAGTCCTGGAAATGGTCGCAGACATCGTCATGAGAGGTACCCTGCAGAGAATCTTTGACCATTGGGTTGAGCGTGACTTGGAATCACACGCAGGTTCGTTCTTGGTTGCATCGTTCCTTCGTACAATCACGAGCGAGCTGTGCAATGAAGCTTCTTCTCCAGATAAGCGATCGCATTTGACACAGTTATCTCATCGTCTTTTTAATGCAGGAAGCGTACCCGTCGAGGTCTCACAGGCAAAGACTCTTGATGACTTTGTGACCCGCCACACCGGCCGGAATCTGAGGTGGGAAACTATCGGGACAGTCCTGGCGCTGGCAGGGTAAGCTGGAAGCATCTCGACTACAGCCGGGCTTGGCTTACCGTGAGAGCAGCAATGCCGCTTCAGACATTCGAGCGCCACATGCAGCTTTCGACACGGAGAAAGAGAGGCAAGCTACTTGCAAATGTCTCCTCGATGCGTGTACTCGCTGCGCATCAATCTGTGAGTCGCTCGACGTTTTGAACGACGTTTTTGTCATTTTTCTACACGAGACCTTTTTATTTTACTCTGTTTATTTTGGAGATCAAAGTATGCCACTCTCTAATGCCATTCCACGCTTGACACTATTTGACAGTCTATAAGGCTTCCACACGTGGCGCAGGCTGAACGATGCCATCAGCGCCCTCTTCGCCCGTGGACTTCATCAGCGACTAGACAAGGACCCCCAAATGCCCGTCTTCCTTGTCGAGCTTCGAAAACAAATATTTGCTCGCGTCTATGTACTGGATATTAGTTTTGCAGCCTTTCTTGGAAGACCTCCCCGCATCAGCAAGCGCCACTGCATGATTCCTATGCCTTTGGATATTGACCGGGAAGCGCTCAGATTGACCGCCGAGCCTCTTAATGAGGAGCTGTCTCATCTAGACCGGAATGGCTGGAACAAGCAAGGCGAGATCCGCATTTTTTCGGCGCTCAGATGGTCAGTTATGGCATCTAAAATCCGTGAAGAAATATTGGAAGCAATGCTCGGGCCCGAAGTAAAAGAGAGGCAACAGCTTATTCGGTGAAGCGCTTCCCCCTTCCTCCTGAGCGAAAGTACCCTGTGATGCTGACACTGGAAAAAGGACGCTGCGAGTGCGAATCGAAGAAGCGTGGAACAGCTTGCCTAGTCATCTTACAGTGTCTGCTTCCGAGGTTTGGGCCAGGGGCAGGTCTGCAGACAAGGTGGACAGTCTATATTTGATCCGGCTGATTTACCTCCAAGCGGTCTTCTTAGTTGAGTGGGCGGCTACGGTCCACGGAACTGCCGACGTCGACGCCCTCTACATCATCTCTGGAGATTTGCTCGCATGGGTCAATGAGGCCATGATTCGACGTGAGCGCTTGAACAAGTTGGGACTAAGCTCACTCGCCTGGAGAGTAAGTCTCTTGCCAACATTTACACGATTCCCCGATATTTGTGACAAAGACACTTATTCATCAAGGTGGCTGCGTGCGGACTGCCTGCCGCCGGGGCTCTGGCGCGTTGCATGATGCCCGGCCCTCTCCACCCGTCTCGGCAATGGCAGAGCACGGTTGCTCAGGTGAAGATTGTCCAAGACCTATCCATCCTTATGGGCCACATGGACTATCTGCACGAGCCTGGGGACGGAAACTACAAACTCTTTCAACAAGCCAAAAAAGTGTTGAAGGAGGTAATTGAAACTGTTCTGCGCATTCCCGGGATGGCCCAGGCCGACGCGCAGACTCAAAACTACGCGTCACATTCCTGGTCGCCGCTTCAAGATCCGGGGATGGATCATTGGCTTCTTAACCCGGAGTCCTGGTAAATCATACCGCTGTCCCGAGCAAGAACCAGGTTCGCTAACGCTTTGTAGGATTGGATCTTTTGAATTGGATGCCTTTGGTCTCTAGGAACTCTATGGGGATGATGGCTTTCTCTTCCCCTCGCAAAACCCGCGGCTTGTACATGTCACATTATCAACTGGGGCAAAAGGGATACGCATCGATGAATGTGGTTGCTACTGATGGCCTACGACCTGAAATTGATAGTACTACAGTGCCGACTATTGTGTAAAGTTACAATTAGGAAACCTGCGCTACTCTTGGTGCGGAGAGTTGCTATTTCGTATATGCCTTAGTAGGCCTCTGGAGAATATCCCTTTTTGCTTTTAATGCTCTGTACATGTCACGCGGGTCATGCCATACAGATCACATCAACCAGGCCATGATACCATCTAGCCGGAGCACCGAGGTCCGGGTCACAGAACCATCTCACTCGCCGGAACACTGAGCTTCCTGTCAGAAGACCGTCTCAGCACTGTAACAATCTCCTAGCTAAGAACCCACTGAATAGATAGAAGTAGGGCTCTAAGCCGCTCGTTAGATTATGACAAAAGCTTTCCTATGACTTCTTTTCCAACTAGCTACTGAATGTGAAAGTGCAATGCTTACTCGGACAGGATATATTTGAAGACCAAAGGACCAGGACGAATATTGTCAAAAGAGGTAACACTATGACTGGTTGAGAGAATAGAAAACGGTGTGCTATCTAACTACCAGATGTATCCTTGGCCACCTCGCACCCATATAATTGATGAATGGCCACCCGAATCACCAGTTCTCGATCAAGAGGGCTACCAGTAACCTCTTCACTTTTTCAGCGGGAACGGAAGTTTGAGTCCCAAACTCGTTCCAACCCAGTACCCAAGAGCTTCGCGAAGAAGATTGTTACTGCTCCACAGTCGGGAAGGATGCACGCGGTTCGCAAACTGAATGTAAAACAGATTTCGGCCCCGGTCGATGGCCAAGCTTGTTCCTGTATAGCCAGTGTGCGACGCAACCAACGTCGTGTTCAGAGGCCCGTCGGTGTAGAATTGGTTCAGCTCGAAGCCGACGCCGTGAGAGGAGTCAATGTTGCTGAAACGAGCGTTCAAATTGGTATAGATGAGATCAACTGCTTCATGGGAGAGAATTCGATGGCCCCCGTACGTGCCGTTGTTCAGGATCATCTGGCAGAATTTGGCAGCGTCTGGAACGGTTGAGAAAAGGCCTGCGTGCCCAGATACACCCCCAAGGCCCAGGCGTTCTCGTCGTGAACAGTTCCGCGGACGGGTTGTGGCCGGAGAGGGTCGATTGGCCCAATCTGAAACTCTTGCGCGGCTGACCGGACCCAGAAGGGATTGTGCCTGCCCTCGAGGTTGTTTCGGTTGAAGAAGGTTGAGTGCATGCCCATTGGCTGGGTGAAATCACGGATCAGATCATCAAGCTTCCGACCCGTGACATTCTCCAACACAAGCATTAACGACATAAAGTTTAGGTCAGAGTAGAGGTACGTGCTCCCCGGTGTATTCTTCAATCCTTGCGTGATAATGGCCTCGATCCTCTGCTCGTATGTCGTATAGGAGCTCGAGTATAGTGGCGGGTTAGGATCGGCATCGAAGCCGCTCGTATGGCTAACGAGCATACGGATTGTGATATCTTCCTTTCCGTTGACCTCGAATCCGGGAACATGCTTGGCCACCGTGTCGTTGAGACGGATCCTTCCGGCATCCATCTCTCGCAGTGCCGCAACGGAGGTGAAGACCTTGGTCACGCTCGCCATGTCGTAGACCGTGTCTAAGGTTGCATCTTCCTGGAGGTGGCTGGGCAAATGGGCGCCTGAAACATTCGCGTAGATATTTCTCTTGCCGAACGCAAATGAATGGACAATGGTGCCTTCACGCGCCACCATGACTGCGCCTCCCGGCTGGATGGGGTGAGTTTGATAGTGTGTGAAAGAGCTATAGTTGCCGGGGTGGGTGTAGGCGGTGAAGTTGCTCTTCATTTCCAGCAGAGGCTTGGACTCCATGCCCACAGACTCAGGTTCTCCATAAATGAGAACATCTGACTTGGATCTTGGCGCTGCAAGAGCAGACAGCCAAAAGATTGTGGATGTAGCGATTTGAAAAAACGTTGTCTTTGGAGGTAAGGATCTCATGGTGACGCTATTCTCGCGCGATCAAGTTTGCTTCAGAGTTGAGGCCTTGGAGTTTGAGGGGATTTAAGCTGGATCGGCTCGCTATCTGTAGACGAACTGTCGCTATCTACAAATGGGCTTCACCGATCGAACTAACCTTACGGAGTGATGATCAATTAGCCCATAGTAGGGAGGGCCATACACATACTGGACAAGTCCGGCGAAAAACACGGTCTTTCAATACCATAAGGCCTATCTATGCATAAGTGACTAACTGAGCGCCGGTTCGACGCCGAAAGACTCGCCGATCCTTTCAACGCCGAGCTTCACTCCGATCAATTACTCCGATGCTGCTGGTGCGATAAGCAACTGGCTATACTGCAAACGTCGCCACGGTTACTACTATATGGTTCGTCTTCAGCCGTGATGTTTTTCTCTTTCACAAGTCTCTTCCATAAATTACTCCGCAGTCAAGACAGAAGGATAGACCCCCCCCCCCCAACCCTCTCGCCCTCCCCTTAGTCTGGCTGTCAAGTCATCATGAAGGCTGAACATGATCCCAAGACGATTGAGAAGTCTGGTGAGCCGGTGGAGACTGTCACCGGTATTCAAGACGCGGAAAAGAATGTTTTCTCGGCCGAGTCCAAGCCTCCTTCCGTTGACATGGGCATGGTCGCCGAGGTTCACATCCCAGACGATGCTGACGAGTGGGTTGACCCTCGCCTTAGAGACTACCCCGTTCCTGCTGTCGCGAAGACAGTCTCTCTCCACAATGACCCCACGTGAGTTCGAGGTGCCAGGGCGCAGTCCCCAAGCCTCTGCTGATTTGTGACACAAGGGAACCAATCTTGACCTTTCGCTTTTGGGTCCTCGGTGGATTCTGGGTGAGCGTTGGCTGTATCATCTCGACATTCTACTTCTTCAAGCCGTACAGCACTACCCTGTCGGGTGTAACTATCCAGCTGCTTTCTTGGTGGACGGGCATGGCTATGGCTAGATGGCTGCCAACGAGGAAGTGGACGACCTTTGGATACGAATGGAGCCTCAACCCTGGGCCGTGGAACTCGAAGGAGCATGCACTCATTGTTGTCGCCGTCTGGGGTAGCCAGCATACAGCTTACGGTCTTGGACCGATCTCTGCCCTGGAGCTGTACTACGGTATGTATTTGGGATCCGCGAAGCTCGATTTATGCATCATTCACCAACACATCTTGATCTAGGTCATAGAATCAGCGCTGGGTGGTCCATTCTCTTCCTCCTTTCCACCCAATTGCTGGGCTACGGCTTCGTCGGCCTGTTCCGCGACATCGTCGTTCGCCCCCCCAAGATCTTCTACCCAGTTGCGCTGCCCAACGTTGCGCTTTTCAACGCCATGCACAAGAACCCTGCAAGGACGGCAAAGTCGGTAAAGTACTTCGCCATCGTTGCGACTGCCACCTTCTGCTACCAGTGGTTCCCCTCCCTGATATGGCCAATGCTGGGTTCGCTGCCCTTGCTCTGCTACATGGGCCACGGAAACTGGATTGCGTACCTTATCGGCTCTGGATCGAAGGGATTCGGCATGCTGGACATTTCTCTCGACTGGAACTACGCATCCTTCTTTGCACCTCTCTACACCCCTCTATGGTCGACCGCGTCGCAAGTTGCGGGTGCCGTCTTCTCGTGCTGGTTTCTATATCCCATTCTCTACTTTGCCAACGCCCGTGACAGCCAAAACTATCCAGCGATGTCATCGGGCACGTTCGATTCCACGGGAGCAACATACAACGTCTCGCGTGTTCTCACCCCTGACGGCACTGGAAACTACACTGCCATGGCTGAGTACTCGTCGCCTCATTGGTCCACTTCATATGCCATGACCTTCTTCTGGGGATTCGCCTCCTCCACCGGTGCCATCGCCTTTGCACTGCTGTGGTATGGCAACGAGAGCTGGAGTGCCATTCGAGAGACCTGGTCCAAGGGCCGCAAGTCGTATGACGACGACCCTTATTTTCGAGTTGTTTCAGACTTCAAGCGTGTTCCCCACTGGTGGTATCTTGCCATCTTGGCCATTGCCACTGCCCTGTCCCTCGCATCTCTCTACGGTGGCGATTGGGGTCTTCCCTGGTGGGGTTTTATACTGATCAGTGTCATCTCTCTCCTCTTCACCTTCCCCAGCGGCATTCTCTTCGGCATCGCAAACATCCAGGTTGGTATGACCTACTTTAGCGAGCTCATTGCCGGCGCTCTCTTCAAAGGCCACCCGAGAGCTATGCTGGCCACGTTGGTGTTTGGCCGCCAGGTCTTGGATCAGACATTGAACCTCTGCTCTGACTACAAGTTTGGGTTCTACATGAAGATCCCGGAGAGAGAGCTATTTGCGGCTCAGATTTATGGAACCTTGCTCGGCCCGTTCATCAATTACGGCCTCATGCGCGTCATCATCGACCGCGTCGGTGTCGATGTCCTGACCGGCGTCAAAGAGTCCCCATCCTGGCTCGCGCTCAAGAGCCGCAATTTCTACTCCATGTCCGTCATTTGGGGAGTGCTCGGCCCCGAATCCTTCTTCGGCTCAGGGTCCGAGTACTCCTACATCTACTACGGCTTCCTGGTTGGCCCTGGACTTGTCCTCATTGCATATCTCGTCCAGCGGTGGAAGCCTACGTGGAACATTGAGCACTGCTTCAACCCGGTGGTCATCATGTTTGGCGCAACTTGGTTCCCGGTGTATGGAACGACGAATCTAATGACATCTGCCATTGTTGCCTTTGTCTTGTGAGTAATCCCTTGTTAGCACATAGACCCGCTCCAAGCACACCCTCGCTAACCGCTGAACGCAGCATGGGTTACATCCAACGCTACCATCCTGTCTGGTTCCGCAAGTACAATTATCTGACCAGTGTCGGTCTGGATTGCGGCTCTCAGATTATGCAAACAGTTATGGTCTTTACCATCAGTCTGACAAACACCAAATTTCCCACATGGTGGGGGAACAGTGCTGCAACAGATCGCTGTTTCCCACCTTCTACTTTGCCACCTGCTATGCAGCCGTGATTACGAGTTGTCTGGAGAGAGATTTGGGGTGGTGAGAAGGAGTTGAATTTGGCCCTTAGTTGTATATGGATATAACGTGGTTGCGTGGCTGAGTGGTATTAGAATCGATCCTTGCGCGTGAGTAAGTGTCAGACAGTACGTGTATTCGGTCCATTGATCCAAATCAGCGTATTCATGTTGTGTGTTGTTGTTAAGTGTCTGCCCCTGAAAGATCTGCTGTTCATCATAAGACCCTTGACCGGCACGTGACACCCCAGCATATGCCTTCTGTTCAATTAGCCCCCTATAGCCTGTGTTTAGCAACTTTTGTTCCAAACTTCGTAAGCATCACGCTTCCTAGAGGAGAAGCCGGCGTCGGGGTTGGATTACTCTGGTCGGGTGGCCGATGCTGGCGGACTCTCCGATAGCTACACCGATCTTCGGACTAAGGCGCCATTCCTTACGCCGAACGGGGAGACGGTACGTGATCCGCTTGTTCTTCTGAAACGAAAGCGGCAAGCACCCAGAAACCCAAAATTATAAAGGCTGCTAGTACTTGCTTTGAAGGGCCTCCACCAGCCGCATCAGGACCGTCTTCACTGCGTCGCTTTGTTGAACAATGAGTACCCCGATTGAACTGTTCCTGATCGCCTTGGGTCTTTATGGTTTGGGTCACCGTTTGGGTGTGACAACTTCGTTGGGCGGATTTGTTAGCGACAGATGTGATGACGCAACACAAACGTTGTCTCTCAAGGAGCGAGTCGAGGTGATTCTCGAAAACACCCCGCTGATTGGTAACGGCTCCCCGACTCAGCACCGAGATGGGAAAGAGTGCTGATGAATCCATACATCCAAACATAGATGGACACAATGACCTTGCCGATGTCATCAGGTCAACCTTCAACAACCACATCTACTCGTCGTCTTTTGCCGACCCCTTTGTCCGGGGTAATCTCACAGGCCATGTCGACCTTCCACGCCTGGCCGAGGGCAAAGTAGGAGGAACTTTCTGGAGCGTCTATGTCGACTGCCCAGCAAATGTTTCGGATTTCTCCAATGAGAACTATGCTCAAGCAGGTACCCCTTTGCCGATTGAAACAGGTTTCTGTAGTCTAACGTTAGCCCGTACCAGGTGTCCGCCAAACGTCGGCGCAGATTGATCTGGTCAGGCGCCTTCAACAGAAGTACCCAGACGTCCTCTCCAGGCCTCCCAATGGGACTACAGCCATGGATTTCTTTCGATCCGGCAAGGTCATTTCGCCCCTTGGCATGGAGGGTCTTCATTCCATTGGCAATTCCTTCGCCCAACTGCGCGACTTTTACGAGCTTGGAGTGAGGTACGCAACCCTAACCCACTACTGCCACAATCTCTTTGCGGATGCGGCTGTGGTCAATGCACCTTCAGGGGGCTTGGAAATGCCAGAGCCCTTGTGGAACGGCGTCAGCGAGAACGGGAAGCAGGTGGTGTTTGAGATGAACCGGCTCGGCATGCTCGTGGACCTTGCCCACGTGAGCCACCAGACGATGCGAGACGTCCTCGGTCAAGGAAAAGATTCCTGGGGAGGCTCGAAGGCGCCCGTCATATTCAGCCACAGTTCGGTTTATGCTCTGTGTCCGCATCCGCGCAACGTTCCAGACGACGTGCTTCAGATGGTCAAGGACACGGGATCTGTGGTCATGGTCACTTTTGTGCCCGCCTTTCTCTCATGCACCGCCTCGCAGGAAGCCAATCGACTGCCCGTGTCTGATTCAAACCCAGCAACATTATCCCGAGTCATTGACCATATAATGTACATTGGCGAGCTGATTGGCTACGAGCATGTCGGACTGGGTAGCGACTTTGACGGGATACCCGTCACCCCGAGTGGCCTCGACGACGTTTCATACTTCCCCGGCCTGATCGAGGAGCTTCTTAGGCGTGGGGTTACGGACGAGGATGCCGCTCTTGTGGCGGGAGGTAGCTTGATACGTGTATGGGGGAAGGCGGACGAGGTAGCACTCGAGATGCAGCGCCGTGGTGTCAATCCTGTCGAGGACGACGAGACGCTTGGAGGAAACTTTCTAGATCAGAGTAACACAGTATAAATTACTTTTCCCCTCATAATCATTAGCTCATTCTTCTTCCAAGATGACTGATATTTTTACTATCTATCTTTTCGCAAACTGGCCCGTCAAGGCGCGAGTTGCAACACAAAGGCAAAAAAACAGTGTGTTTTCCTCAATTTAAGCATTTTATGGACCCAATGCTTCCACAATGACCAAACTGATATTTTTACGTTCTGATGTGGCCGTCATATATTTTGTTTTGGCAAAAAAGATCTACGATCTTGATTTAATTGTTCCCTGACCACTGCGAACGGCAAGGCAAATTGGTCAATTAAATGCAGAGTGCAGTTATAGAAACTAATGAGTCCTCCGTTGCAGCCTCTCTCTGAAAAGTGTATGAGGAAACATGGAACTCATGGAAGCTCTTAGTTTCGATTTAATATGCCGAGAAGAGAAGGCCTGCATGTCTAGGTTGTAGAATCAAACCCTCTGGACCTAGAGGGAAAACCCACCGCTATCCTTTTGCCGAGGCTCGCTCGCCGCATCAAATGACCCGTCCGGCCTTCGAATAATACCCTGGACTGCGCTGAGAGTCGATGGCATCAGGGTCACATTATGCCCGTGCGCCGCCAAAAACGTTATGACCTCAGCGTCGTAGCCCAGTTCAAAACCCGTCTCGTTTGGGATGAGCTGGTCGTGGAAACGCGGCTGTTGGAGAGCTCCAGCCATGGTCATGCCTTGGTCTAGGACATGGATAATGCTCTGCACCGTCGACGAAATAATGCGTGACCCTCCCGCCGCGCCAATGATGAGTTGTAGATTTCCCTCCAAATCCTCGACGAACGTGGGTGTTGTTGAGGACAGAGGGCGTTTGCCAGGCCTCACAAAGTTTTCTGGGGACGGTGCGTATCCGTCCGCACTCGGAACACCGGGTATGGAAAAGTCGTTCATAACATCGTTCATAATGATACCCGTCTGGAGGTCCATGACTCGCGAACCGAAAAGCAGGTTGATCGTGGTAGTGAGGGAGATGCTCAATCCTGTATGATCTGCGGTCACGATATGGGATGTGCCATGGCTCGATGGAAGCTCGACGCCGTCAGGATTGTAAGCATCCATGTCCAAGGTCCCTTTGTCCGAGATTTTGTCGCGGTTCCGTTTGGCAATTGCATCGCTTAAGATATTGTCTTGGTAGTCGTCCAGCCCTGGCACGAAGAAAGGATCCCCTAGCTTTGCCCTTTGGCCGTAGGCGAACTTCATTGACTCGACGAGCCGGTGTGTGCTCAAATTGACCGTGTCATGCGTGAAGAAGTCGTCAAACCCCTCGGCGATCTTCAATATGGAGAGAGCAATCGCGCCACTACTCGGGGCCACGGTGCTGAATAGCCGATGGTTTCGATAGGTGATGTTGGCTGTCCTTAAATGCCTGACCGAGTATTCCCGCAAATCTTCCAACGTGATGCTTCCGTTCGTGGCGTGGGATATACGCTCGGCGATCGGACCTTGATAGAAAGCGTCGGGGCCGTGCATCCCAATCAGCTCCAGAGTGTCGGCATATCGCTTGCGGGAGATATGATCCCCTCTCCTCACTCTTGTGCCGTTTGGTGCAAAGTCGAGGGCCCAGCTGGCGTCTTGTGTAAAAAAGTCGAGCTGGTCTGAAGAACTTGGAAGGCTGGCGTTGATGCATCTCTCCAAATCTTCCCCAACCAAAAAGCCGTCTCTGGCAAGTTGAACGGCGGGAGCGAACAAGTCGCTCCATGGAAGACGTCCGTACTTCTTGTGTATATATTCAAGTCCCCTGATTTCACCTGGTACGCCGCTGTTATACATTATTGCTTGTCAGTTCCGTTGACATGATGTTTCATGTGGCATAACTTACCTGGCCAACGTCCCTCGCATGCTGGATGTGGCATTGTCTTTAAACATGTCTTGAAATGCCGAGCTTGGAGCGGCGTCACGGAAATCAATGGTTTCATAAGAACCATCAACCGAACGAATGACGGCGAATCCTCCACCACCGATGCCACTGTGATACATTCCAACCGTGCCAACACATAACGTGCTAGCTACGGCCTATCGATACAGTCAGTCTTGTCCATACCTGTCACCGAGAGCTTGGATCCCACTTACTGCGTCTGCCGCATTGCCTCCCCGCCTAAGTATGTCAATGCCAATGCGACTGCATCTCCTGTTCTCTGTGACGACGGCACCCAACTGACCGGGGTTTTGGTCTGATAATTTTCGTGTCCTTGGATTGTAGACCCGTGGAATAAAGAAAGATAGAGATGAACATATCAAAACAATTAGAATAACGGCCCTTTTAATGTAAAAACCAGGCCTCTTCCGGCGTTTGTCGGTACGGGGCGGCAGCTCGAAAGGAAATTGCAATGTCGTTTTCTCAAGATCATCCATGATGAGTTGCTAGGGAACAGTGCCACTCCTAATACGGTCTCAGAATGGGAAAACCGGGCGGTCGCCCACTTTCAATATGACTAAGAAGTCGTGGATCTGGTGAGCGTCTGCCTTGCTTTACTAATGTGGGGCGGGAAATTATGTGCGAGGTTATGTCGATCCCGATGAGGGCGGTGTTAGTCGCGGCATTTCTTGTGTTCGGAGTGATGGTCTCATCGGAGTAATCGATCGGAGTAATCGGAGTCGACACTATTGTCGCCGGGCTGCGGAGAACATCGTGTTGATTACAAGAAATCTAAGAATAGAAAACTTGCAACTGCTCTACGATAAAGCCGAGTTTTAGAGTTGTTGAAGTCGTGAATGAAGAGCCGCCATCACATAATGCACAATCACTTCGTATCTGATGCAGCCTCAACGCCCGACTTTCACTACCGTCTTGACAATCTCCTTGCTGTTGTTTGAGTATTCAACATGGCAAAATCGGAACTCGGATTATCCGCCTCTTTTGGATCTAGTCCAGCTTGGTTATGGCTAGGAGTAGCATGCCTCTTGGCCGTTCTTGGCTGGCCCGTGGTCTGCCATCTATCCCGTCAAACAAGCCAGGGTCAAGAAAGCGATATTTACGAAGACAACAATGGAAGAGCAACGGTAGAATCACTAAAACGGTTCTCCAATGCAGCAATTTCAACAATCATCATTGGGACTTTGGTTGTTGACTTCGTTTTGTCCCTGCTATCTCTTTTTTTGATCCTAGTATACTCGAGCAGATACTCGGTCTTTCCGCACGCAATTCAAACCGGGCTTTATGTGAGTTTAACATGTCATCTTGAAATCCAGTCCCATTTTGGGCATAGCTAACACCAGCACAAACACAGACCCTAGCCTTAAGCCACTCGATCTCACTACGGTTCGTCTTTGCTCCGGGCCCAAGAACATGTGCTCTTCTCTACGGCTTCTACATAAACGTCATATCGATGGTCGTCCCGTACGTCGTGGCGACGGAGAATGACTGGGTCACGAGTGACTCTCACTCTGCGGATGACATGGTCCCTATCCTTGCTATTGGACAACTTCTTGGGGGCTTTCTGTGTTCGCTCTGCCACCTATTCCTTGCACGCCGACCGGATGTGTACGTCGAAAACGATCCCGTCGACCGCCAGGATAGTGTTTCCATTTGGAATGTCCTCGCCTTTTCCTGGGCCGCCGACTCAATGCGGACCGTGGCTGAGAAGCAAAGTCTTGGACCCAATGACCTGCCAAGGCTGCCAGAGCGAGCTCGATCGTCTCACCTTCATGGGCAACTGGAACGAGCCCTGATGCATTGTGGACTACTCTCAGCCGTTCTATCTATTCATTGGCCAGCTCTGGTGGTTCAACAGGTTCTCACTTTGGCAACAGTCTCCCTGGGCTTTGCTCCTCAGTTCAGCCTTTTTCATATCCTCAAATGCCTGGAAAAACTTGAACAGAACGGATCACAAACAACCAGTGCTTTAGTCTGGGTCATGGCTCTGGGTGGCTTCATGGCCCTGAGCACAGTGGCCGAGTCTTGGCTCTACTGGCTGGTGATTTCCAGAATCGCGATTCCGATACGTAAGCAGCTATCTGCCGCCGTCTACGCGAAAGCCATGAGATCCCATGTCATAATAAAGACAGCAACAAAAGAGGAGATGCGAGTGAGCGAGGATGAGCTTGAGGAGCCAGGTATAACGACCTCGCGGGTGTCGGGGCAAAACCCCAGCACCCTTGTGGCTGTGGACGTGAAACGCGTCAGCAACGAGGCGGCATACAGCTACACCACCACTGCTATCTTTTTCAAGCTTGTAGTGGCCTGCATGTTTCTAGTCTCGTTGCTTGGGTGGAGAAGTACGATAGCGGGACTGTCTGTTGCGATGATGATAGTGCCAGTCGGCATCCGTCTCAGCAAACAGTTTGCCAAGTCTCAGACAGCTTTGATGGCTTCTCGCGATGAGAGGATTGCAACTGTCAGCGAAGCCTTGAATGGAATCCGAGAGGTGAAGCTCGGGGCTCACGAAGGCCTTTGGCACACTAGGATCTCCATCATGCGACGTTCGGAGCTCAGGGCTCAATGGACCTGTTTCCTATACGACATTGGACTACTCGCGATTTGCATGCTTGGTCCGATAATATTGTCCATTGTGTCCCTAGGGACATATGTCAAGGTGAACGGACCATTAACGCCCTCCGTGGCTTTTACTGCTATCGCAGCATTTGGGTCTCTTGAAATATCCTTTGCGAATCTACCGAACATGGCTACATCCCTGATGGAGGCATATGTCAGCTTGGAAAGGATTGAAGAATTCCTCAACGCCGATGATTTTGAGCCAGCAACGATCCAATCGGAAGAACATGCGGATTGCATAATATTCGACAACGCCACAATCGCGTATCCCCACGCCGACGATGATGCGCGGCTTGAGGACCGATTTGTCCTGAGTGATTTGTCTTTTTCTTTCCCGCCTGGCGGCTTCAGCGTTATATCGGGGAAGACAGGGAGCGGGAAAAGCCTCGTCCTCTCTGCCATACTGGGAGAATGCGACATCTTTTCCGGCGCAGTCCGTATCCCTGCACAGCCCCTGGCAACCGACTGCCCAGATAATAGGGCGGCCCAGGCGACTTGGATTGTCAAGTCCAGAATTGGTTTTGTCCCCCAAACCCCATGGGTAGAGAACATGACAGTCAGGGACAACATTCTATTTGGCCTTCCTTACTGTGAATCCCGGTACCGGCAAACACTGGCTGCCTGCGACTTGGAGGTCGACGTTGGCAAGTTTCCGCATGGAGAACTTACTAGAATCGGGCCCCATGGCATCCGACTCAGCGGAGGGCAGAAATGGAGGATATCATTGGCCAGGGCCTTGTATTCGAGAGCGGGAATACTCCTGCTCGACGACATCTTTGGTGCCGTCGATGTCCACACCGCACGTCACTTGTGCGAACGGGCGCTAGCCGGTCCCTTGGCTGAGAATCGAACGAGGATCCTCGTTACGCACCATACGGAATTGTGCAGTCAATATGCAAATCTTGCCATCACCCTTGGAGTCTCGGGAGCTTGGCAAACCAGTGTTCAAGATTCAATGCCTCCGACCCCAATGTCAACTCCGACCTTGATCGATATTTATGCTAACGGTGATTTGATTGACTCTGAGACATCTGAACCCGAGGCTTCTAGGGATCATGTCACCGTTAATATGACTCGTCCAGAACGGCACGATCTCGGGAATGAAACTTCAGCAACAGGTGCAGTCAAAACGAGAGTGTACATGAGATACATCAAGGCCGGAGGTAATATTTGGATATGGTCGTTCATCATAATGGCTTACATTTCGTACATGGCTCTCAATCTGGCAAGGGTAAGTCTCCTAGTTGAACGTGCCAAATTTTACTGGAATTGGCTAACTCATGGTGTCAGCCCTGGTGGGTTAACCTTTGGACCAAATCGGTGTTGAAAGGATCGGAGATGGCCAACACGTATGGCCTGAAGTTCCAGCCATTCAGCGTCTCTATCGGTCAAAACCTCGATAATTATCAGCTAAATGCCACTGGTAATCTTGGCTACTATCTGTCCGTTTATGTCCTGATCTCGTTCCTCTCCTGCCTTGCAGGGTCGACTAGGTACTTCTTGATCCTTTCGGCTTCGATTCGAGCTTCCCGAGCACTCTTCGACGGGCTGTTATTTTCTGTTTTGCATGCTCCTATTCAGTGGTTTGATAGTGTGCCTGTTGGCCGCGTGCTGAATCGCTTTGCAGCAGACATGAGCTTAGTCGACTCGGAGCTGAGTTATGACATCGGTGCTTTGTCGCACCGCCTGTTCGAGGTCGTCGGCATTGCCATCTCTGGAACTGTCGCCTCGCCCCTCACGCTCGTATTCTCGCTCATCCCGGTAGTCGGCGCGTGCTACTACGCCCCCAGATATCTAGCGGCCGCACGACAGATCAAACGACTTGAGAGCGCTGCCATCAGCCCCGTGCTAGAACAATTTGGCTCGAGCTTGACCGGGTTGACGACAATTCGTGCATTTTCAAACGTCTCTTTGTATGTTTCTCGCATGTACGGGCTCCTTGACCAGCACGGTCAGGCCTCTTGGCACCTGTGGCTGTTCAACCGGTGGTTCAACCTTCGCATGAATCTTACCGGAACACTCTACTGTGTACTGACAGCCACGTTGGTTGTTTTACTGCCTGGAGTAGAAGTCTCTATTGTCGGATTTGTCCTCAGCTTTGCCATTCAGTACCCTTCTGCCCTTCTTTGGACTGTCCGTCAATACACCAACGTTGAATTGAGTATGAGCTCAGTGGAACGAGTCATTGAGTACGAAAATATGGACCTCGAGAACCAGGGAGGTCATGATGCCCCTGAAGCATGGCCCCGGAGAGGGGAAGTCGAGGTCCGAGACCTGTCCGTTGGCTTTGGGCAGCTTCCTCCTGTTTTGAAGAACATTGGCTTTACCATAGAAGCTGGGCAGAGAGTTGGAGTAGTTGGGAGGACCGGAGCTGGGAAGTCGTCTCTAACTCTCGCATTGTTTCGATTTCTCGAGGCTCGAGAAGGATCCATCTGGATCGACGGGATTGACATTTCCACTCTCAAGTTGGAGGATCTGCGCAGCCGGTTGCAAATCATCCCGCAAGACCCCATCTTCTTCTCAGGTACCATTCGATCAAACTTGGATCCCCATGGCAAGCATACAGATGCAGAGCTGTACCAAGCCTTGGAACGTCTCCAGTTGCTCAACGTACCCACTGAGCGGACAGATGCGGCAGCAAAAGATAAGAACATCTTTGCATCTTTGTCTTCGGCCATCTCAGAAAAAGGCTCGAGTCTCTCAGCCGGTCAGCGTCAACTACTCAGTCTCTGTCGTGCTTTCCTCACTCAGCCAAAGTTTCTGGTGCTTGACGAAGCGACATCTGGTGTGGACATTACCACAGATGCCCTGATCCAAAGGGCCATTCGAGAGGAAGCTAGTCGTAGCGATACCACAATGCTAGTCATTGCCCACCGCTTGAGTACGGTTGTCGATTTTGATGCTATTCTTGTTCTTGATTCGGGAAGGTTGGTTGAGTCTGGCCCTGCCCATCATCTTATGGCTATCGAGGATGGTGTCTTTCGGTCGATGGTACACGGAGCTGCTGATCGATGTTCCCTTGAAGAATCAATCTTTAAGGCTTTATAACATCCTGGTGTTTAGCTCCATACAGCTTGATTTCCAACATTTTTAAGTAGTAGCCAGTCTCACTGGCATCACAATTCATTGGCTTCCCCTCTCTGTGATCACCATCTCAGTGCTGTTGTAGCGGGTAGCCTTGGTCACTCCCCGCGAGTATGAAAAGCCTTTTCCATCATCTTTCTCCTCCAAGTTTGACAAACTGTCATGAATCAGATCCAATATACACGACAAACCTTTCTCTTTGCAAAGACTGTTTTAGAAACGGCTGGGTTAGAATGGATAACTGCTACAAACTAGTTTAATCCTTTTGTTCAGTTCGTTCCTTTTCCTCTTTCTTAAGCAGATGCACTCGGAATCTTATTCAACTGCCAAAGCATCTAAAACATTTGCCAGCTATCTAGAGCAGGAGGGTTTCGCGAAGAGCCATAATACGAGCCGTGGAAGCGTCAAGGTCGTGTCGAGACAGGTGGCCATTCCTCAAACCTTGGACAATGCCTTGCATCGCCAATTCTCCTTGAGTCAAGTTTCTTGAAGCGCAAAGAATGAAATCCACACCCGCTTGCTTGGCCAGAAGAGCTACGGTGGACCAGTCACCGTACTGCTTCACGGCTCCTGCTCCAAGCGCATCCGTCATCACTACACCATCGAAACCCAATCTACCTCGCAGTTCTCCGCGAATCCATTTCTTGCTTATGCCTACCGGTCTATCGTCCATGGCGGTATACTTGACCCACGATGCCATGATCAAGCGAAGGCCGGCCTTGAAAGCCGCGCGGTAGGGCACCTCATCCACGGCGCGAATTTCATGAAGGGGCATGTCCAGGGAAACGACACCGGCATCCGTGTCATTTCCAGCCGGGTTGGCACCGTTGCCGGGGAAGTGCTTTGCTGTCGCCACGATGCCTTTTCCTTGAAGGGCCTTGATGAACGGCACGACACAGGTGCTGACAAGAGAAGACGTATTCCCAAACGAGCGTTCCCAGTGGTCCATGAAGTTGTCGGCTGCACGGTACACATCAAGGACTGGGGCAAGATTGATATTGATCCCAGCTGCAATGAGTGCGTCGGCTGCATCACTGCCTCCTTTAGCCGATGCGGCGGCGGGATCTAACGAGGCACCCATCTTCTTGGCTGACTGAAACGGCCCGCCATTGGTGATACGCTTCACAGAACCGCCCTCTTGGTCCGCCATGATGGGCAGCGGAAAGCCCCCGTAAGCGGGTGACTTGGCATAGGCCTGCTGCAACCCGGCCACCATAACAGCGGTATTGGTCAAATTGGTCTGGTCGATGTTTTCTCGGAAGAGAATGAGGCCCCCGACTTTGCCCGCACGGAGGAGATCGTAAAGTCTGTCAGGCGGGGTGATGCCGGGATAAGTGTAGATGACATGTTGTCCGGCAAGAACAGATAGGTCCTCATGCGAAGGCGAGTGGCCAACTCGAGAAGCCTGGCCAGTAGAGAAGATCGCAAGGCCGATCAGAAATGATCGAGTAGCTGCTGTAGGAATAATCATTGTGTTGGTCGATTCGTAGTACCCAAGCAAAAGACTTTACCGTGCGAATTGATAGCCTCGTGCTGGATGAATCGCCTCGCATTTGTACATGGACGCATCCAGTCACCAGCCTCGGGATAAAGCGCCACTTGATATTCTTCCTCACCTAGGCGTCCTGTTGGTGAGCATGCTTTCCCTTGCTAGTTTCCCCGTCACTCGGTTTTTCGGCGTGATGGACTCTCTCCGAATCGGGCCTCGAGGTCGGAGTCTCGGCGACAGGAACATTACCCGCAATACTCCGATGCTACGTACCTATCACCACTATCCGTAGATACGTCCCCAAGTATGGGACCTTAGAATAGATAGGATATTGCGATAGTTGTTGGCTTGTAACGTAACAGAGGCAACCTTGAAAAACGATTCACGTGGATTATGCTTGGTGGTGTTGTTTCTAGGCCAGATGTTCTCGGCTGAAGCTCCCAGTGGAATAATCGCGCCAGAGTCTACGTCTGGATCAATAGCCTAAGCTATTCCTGGCGACCCGTTTCTCATCAACTAGTCGTACTCCTTCCTCTTAATAGGGGTACTATATAGATACATTTTCCTGAAATCTCACCCTTGGTTCCATCAAACTACTCAGCTTCCGCCCAAAATAGTTGTCTTTGATTTCAACCGACTAAACCATGAACAGGTCTTTATGCAAACTCTTACTACTTCTTGCAGCCATCGCTCTAGCGATGGCCGAGGAAGGCGCACGAATCAAACCCAAAGTCAGGACTGGATTGGATGTCATTATTCAATCCAATTACCACAGCCTTGTGGGCAAGAGGATCATTGCCTTGACAAATCCAACTGGAATCACACCGGGGCTCGACCTCGGCGTGGATGTAATGGTAGCCTATGGTATGGTTGACCTGGTTGGCGTCATGGGTCCTGAACATGGCTTCCGAGGAACTTCGCAGAATGGTGGAGGGGAAGCTACCTTCATAGACCCAAAGACGGGACTGACAGTCTATGTATGTAAACGGACGCAGACGCCGGTGCCTCTTGGTTAATATCTAGCTTACCGGGAACAGGATGCATATAATGTCAACCACACCGTGCTAAAATCCTACATCGACGATTCGGGAGCAGATACCGTGCTCTTCGATATTCAAGATGTCGGAGCACGGTTTTATACCTGTGAATGGCCTCATCCACTATTTTCAATCTTCATTCCGTTCCCTGACACTGACTTGTGCGAATCTTAGATATATGGGCCATGTACGATACCATGGTGGCAGCAGCCTTGAGCAACGTGTCCTTTGTAGTGCTAGATCGTCCAAATCCAATCACTGGTTTGTTCGGGCCCGTATTGAACGAGAGCTTCGTCAATTCCTATGTTGGCCGTCGGGCAATTGCTCAGGTGCATGGCATGACAGCTGGAGAGTTGGCCAAGATGTTCGTCGGAGAGGGATGGATTAAAGATTCGGCCGGCGGCACTGATCTCAAGTCTCTCAACGTCATCAAGATGAAGGGTTGGGATAGACATATGCGATTTGAAGATACAGGCCTTCCCTGGGTTATTCCCAGCCCAAGTAGGCACAACTTTGAGGAGGATGATCTCGGCTCGCTAATTTCTTTGCAGACATGCCCACTCCTGACACGGCCATGATATATCCCGGAACTTGCATGTTTGAAGGCACAAGCATCTCCGAAGGTCGTGGTACCACGCGACCATTTGAGGTAGGCATATATCACTCATGGTTGGGACCAATATTACAAAGCTGATATTCTCTCAAGATAATCGGGGCTCCCTGGACAAACGAGTCGTGGACTGCAAGTATGAGAAGTCTTCAAATCCCCAGAACCGATTATCGCTTTCAATGTTTTACGCCAACCACTTCCAAATTCGTCGGCCAAACTGCATGTGGTTTGCAGACATACCTTTCCCTCAGCACGTCCCTGGACCTTGCAGAGTTCGACCCTGTTTTCGTTGGTGTCAGTCTCCTCTGGACAGCTCGTCATCTGTACAGCGAGGGGTCAGCTGGTGGGCAAGGAGACATCACGCAGAGCTTCCATTGGGTGTACAGTGGAGGAATGTATACTGTCGATCTCTTAACAGGCAGCACGATAGTACGAGAGGGTATTGAGAGAGGGTTATCACCACATGAGATAAGAGATCAATGGCAGGGCGGGCTCAAGTCATTCCGAAAGAAAAGAGCCAAGTACTTGCTGTACTGAGAGCACCCCTCGTGGCGCGGTGAACGCACTCATGCGGGCCACCTGGGCCGTTATAATTATAGGGTCAGCGGAACATAGAAGATCTCACGGACACTGTTCGGGGCAAATGGCATAGCTGCGAATTAGTTGGAACTGTGAAGAGAATGTAAAACAAGAACTTTGAAGTCGAATACAATTATGAAATCGCCCTCTGTTTTCGACGATTGAAAAAGATCCTCTAATTCTGATGAGCGTAACAAACGCTAGGGTCTCCAACTAGTCCGTCTCGTGCATTTCTTGACAAAGCGTGGCAGCCGCAGCGAGGGCGGGCTGTTCCACGGTCTGAACCGACGAGAAGTCGATGCTGCGATCTAATAGATGCTTGGTAATAAGCCGTCGGTAAAGCTCGCTTCCCGTCAGACCTCCAGCTAAAACAAGGACGGTGTTAGGGCTATTGATACCCGGCTCCAGCGCCAACATTTCCACCAAGTCTGCCAGACTTCGAGCTCCGTCATTGGCTATGGCTCTTGCCGCGGGTGATGTTGTATAGTTGTCTAGGACGATCCTAGAAAACTCGGCAATACCTTTGATTCCGTGTTTTGTTGCGTGTGTGACGAGATCCCATGCGGCTCCCTCTGGCGAGTTGGAGGAGTCAACGATGTGAGCCAGTATCTGTTCCACGAAGCCGTCGTTGCTAATATCTCGTCGACTATCATCTTGTTGTGCAATAGTCCTGTGCAATCTCTCTACATCCAGGGCAGCTAGAGCAGCCCTCAGGCCCATCCGACCCATCCAATACCCCGAACCATCATCGCCCAGCGCGTGACCCCAGCCGCCAACTCGGGCGGTGCGAATAAAGCGACCGTTGGCCTCGCGTCTGAACCTCATCGCAACGGAACCCGTCCCTGCAATTAAGACTATGGCAGACTTGACAAGTGGGTTGTCAGACACCGAGGCAGTAAGCAGGTCGACGTCAGCTGTGACTCGCAGTCGACTGCCATCCTTAACACCAAGCATTGTCGCTAGCTGGTTCTCAATCGGTGGCTTCGGCGTAGCACGGTCGTAACCTGCCATGCCTACCCAGGCGTGGGATATCGGGATTGACGAGAGAGGCTGGGCGGATCGTGTAGGGTGTGCGTTCACCGCACGTTGCACCGACTCTGAGATGATAGCCATGGCCGCTTCAATGCCTACTGTTGCGACGTTGCAAGGTCCGCCTTGAGCTGTCCATGAATGGCGGGATCTGTCCATGAGAACAACACTGCAGCTGGTACCGCCCGCGTCTACCGCGACAACGAAGCTTTCGGCATCTGGATCGGCAGGTCCGTTTGGGATTGGTTCATGTTGCCGTCCCGGGTCCTCAACGACTCTGGCTAGAGAACCGCCGTTGCTCTCCAATGCATGGTGCGCGAAGTGGACGGGTTTCTGCAGCATCATTGCCGCCGCTGCGAGTTTAACACTGCCTTCGCACTCTTCCAGGAGTGCCTCTATCTCTTGGTCTGACTGGGGACAGAATGCGCCTCCAACAGATCGCAATATGTTCTTGGCTCTCTGCTTCAGTTTGAGGTTTGTCGCTTTTAGATCGATCATCTATGCCGCGATAAGCGTTCAGTCCGTGTACAAGTGTAGACTGGGTCATTCATACCAAATTGCCGTACGTCTTCCCGACCCTAATCATGATTCCCGTGCTAATCATATTGAGTACCAACTTCGTTGCCGTACCAGCCTTCATCCTCGTACTTCCGGTCATAACCTCGGGGCCCGTCACAGGCGCGATGACGATATCCGCATTGCTGGCCGCTTCCATCGCGCTAGGCCGCACGCATACGATGCCGACAGTCACGCAGCCTCGAGCTTTTGCATACGCCATGCCGCCAAGCACATACGGTGTTCTCCCGGATGCCGCAATGCCGATGAGGCTGTCCATCTTTGGATCTAGCTGTAAGGAGGCGAGGTCCCGTGCTGCGCCGTTGTAGTCATCTTCGGCACCTTCAACAGCGCTGCGGATAGCTCTGTCTCCGCCCGCCATGAGAGCGACGAACTGGCCGGGAGGAGCTGAGTAGGTAGGCGGAATCTCGGAGGCGTCGAGAACACCTAATCGCCCAGACGTGCCGGCGCCAATGTAGAAGACCCGGCCACCGAGGCGCACACGCTCTGCCAAGATATCGATTGCCCTAGCAGTTGCCTCCAAGCAGGGCACCACGGCTGGGGCTACGGATGCATCCTCTCGGTTCATCACTCGAACCAGATCAATCGTCGATATTCGATCTATGTCCATACTCGTCGAATTGCGAGACTCAGTTTGGAGACCACTCAAATCAATGGCTCCTGGGGCAGTGTTGAGAGCTTCCATGGCCTTTGAGGGCAACATAGAGAGAAGATTGCCGGCAACCCAAGCAATCCCTAGCGGATGATTACAAGACACGGAGGCATATCGCCAAGAATGAAGTCCCCTGCTGATATTGCTAGTCCGAATCCGGGAGCATAACGAAGACCTTGTTGGTACCGAAGACTCGGTAAAATAGCATCCTATCGCCTAATTGCCGATGGGGAATCATGATGTGGCATGTTAATAATTCTTCGGGCGTCCTTGATGTCACGTAGTGTCCGATGTGGATCTTACAAGAGCCTACTGTATACGCCGATGCCTCCCTAATATGTTATCTGCATTTATTCATGGTTGTCCAAGGTCGTGTGTGCTCTCATAGGTTCTGTCCGACAGGCACTCCGACAATCACTCCGATGATAAAGATCACTCCGACCATTATCTGCGATTCAGCACTTCGCCAGCCACACGACTATTTCCATATACCAGTAACTCCCACCTTAAAAGGTCCCTGACAATCGCCCCGCATATTTTCATCTCCAGTCTGTCCGTCAAGTACCAATTGTCGCCTTAAGAGCAAAGATGAACGAGAAACTGCAATCAATCGAGGAGCGCGTTGCTCTCGAGCCTCTACCAGCCGGCATTGAGGAGGGCCAGCTTCAGTCAAAATCCAAAATTACGCGCCTCTACTCCCATCCATGGACGCAGATCTCGTTGATCAGTTTTGTCTGCTTCTGCCTACCTGGCGTATGCTACTGCCGTTCTCAACACACCAAAAGCATGCTAATGTCAACATCAGATGTATAATGCTCTCAGCGGTCTAGGAGGATCCGGGCAGGTTGACCCAACTGTCGCCGCGAATGCAACTGTCGCCCTTCTCTCGACCACTGCAGCCACCGCCCTCTTCTTCGTCGGGCCGATTTTCTCGTACTTGGGCCCACGGGTGTGTTTTCTCATCGGTGGCTGGACATATGCCTTGTATAGCGGTAGCCTACTGAACTTCAATCGTACGAGCTCTTCTTCCCTTTTCCACGCGTAGGAATGCTAGCGGCTTGTTGACTGGACTGACACAAAAAACAGATCATCAGAATGGCACGTTTGTTATCGCTGCTGGAGCGATCCTCGGTATTGGAGCATCCTTTCTCTGGGTTGTACAGGGTGCCATTATGACAACGTACGTGGGGGAGTCCCAGAAAGGACGAGCCATTGCCGTCTTCTGGATCATCTTCAACCTCGGCGGCGGTGTTGGGTCACTGGCGTCCTTTGGGCTCAACTTTCGCAGCAAGAGCGGCACCGTCACTGACAGCACGTACATCGCCCTGATGGTAATTATGCTCGTTGGCTGGCTGTTGGGCGTCTTCATCTGTGACCCCAAGGAAGTTCGGCTAGCGCAGTTGCACGAAGCCACGGAAACAGACAAGTCGTCAATCAAGGGAACCATTGAGATGGCGAGTCGCACACTGTTGAAATGGCGCGTCGCGTGCATGTTGCCGCTCTTCTTTTGCGCCAATGTATTCTACAGCTACCAGCAAAACGACGTCAACGGGCTGACATTCAACATCCGCACACGCAGTCTCAACGGTGCGCTTTATTGGATAGCCCAGATGGCCGGTGGCCTTGCCATCGGCGCCTTGCTTGATTTGCCTGGTCTGAAACGCCCAATGCGTGCCCGCATCGGCTGGTGCGTTTTGTTCTTCACCGGCATGACCATCTGGGGTGGTGGCTACGCGTTCCAGCGGTGGCAGGATGCACGGGTGGCTAAAGGACTGAAGCAAGATATCGACTATACGCAAGGCTCGCTTAGCACCGGTCCCATCTTCTTGTATATCTTTTACGGCGCGTACGATGCCCTCTGGCAAGGCTTCTGCTACTGGCTGATTGGCACCGAGTCAAACTCGGCAGGCCGCGCAGCTGTTCTTGTTGGTGCGTATAAGACGTTTCAGGCGACGGGAGGGGCTATGGCATGGCGGATTAATGCCTTAAAGGTTGCGCCGATGAGTCAGCTGGCTATGATTTGGGGTTTGTCAATGGGTTCGCTGATTATTGTCTTGCCAACTGTTTGGACGGTGTCGCAGCATACAGATGCGACAAGTTCAGCTGAAGTAAGGTCTAATAGCGTTCACTAGTGTACTAATTACTAAATTACTGTCCGTAACTATTGCCTTAGAGAAGCCGTGCTTGGGTGTGGACCAGTTTACCACATAACACAGTCTGACTGCAAGGAGCTTGGTGTGGCTTCTGGAGTAACTGCCGTTGCTCTTGTACCTTGCGCAAAGCATGGTGCGAAACCCATCCTCGTACTGCCTCGAACAATACTCCTGAAACATCAAGAGGTGTCCGCAGTTGCTGAGAACCACGCACATATCTAAGCTCCTTAAGTTGGTTCGCGATGGCATGTTTCATTGCCTGCCATACGTCGAAAAGGTCAAACGTGGACGTCTTGATATGCGATTTCATCAGTGAATGGATACCTTCAGCCCTAGAGCACGTACATCATTAGTTTCCATCGGGTGTCGGGTGCCGCAGGCCACCTGCCTTGAGGTGGCCACGTTGCCAAAGTGCAGGTGCTCGTCCACCCATGCCTTGACAATCATCCCTGTGCGGCTCGAGCCAGTACATCTTGATGTATCCCACTGACTCGAGGTGTTTGTCACTATACTTGAGCTCAAACTTGGCCAGGCGCTCTTCAAATGTCTTTTCGTCTGGGGAAGCCACAATTGAGTGCCAAAATGCGTAGAACTCATCCCAGGACTTGACTCCTGCCTGGTTTGGAGCTTGATCACCATTTGGTGCAAAGAAGGGCCGGCAGCGCTGGAGGACTGCCTTGTTGACATGCCAGAGGCAAAGCAGTGCTTTAGAGGACGAGAACCAGGTCGCCGCAGCATTCATCGCAGCAAAGCATCGGTCGGTCAAGATAACAGATGGAAGGTCGTGCTGATAGAGCGATTTGAGATGTTGTAATGCCCACGAGTAGTCCTCTTCTAATTCACCTGAGAGAAAGGCAAATGCAATACAAAAAGAACGCTGACAGGAATCGACTCCGACCATATCAAGAAGTGGCATCTGGTGCTTGTTGGTTTTATAGGTGCAATCCAGTAACAAGACGTCTGGATTGCATTGTAGATATGCAACAGAGTCTGGATGAGCGAAGAAAATGGCTGTCAGCCGATTCGGCACCAAAACCCCTCTTCATGCAATTGATCGACCAGTGCCTGGATGCTGCTCTGGCCTTCGCGCAGATCTCTCCTTGTTGTTGCGATCCGATTGTATATGTCTCGTTGAGTCGCGAGGGTATCCGAATGCTTGTGGAGATATGTCCGGATATCTTGAGGAGCAGCGCCAGACGTCGCAAGATTGGAAATAATCGTCGCATCTGGCTCCCTAAACCGGCGGTGCGCCGGGTGCGCAGATGGATCCTCGCTTGGTGGGTGATTGTGCCTAGCACATTCTTTATCTGGCCGATGGCTCAGGACCCACGTACTTCCATCTAATGATCGTTTGGCCAGGACTGGGAACTTGCAGCCAGTCCTTCGACTCGAGGTGCGGCGGATTCGATCGACAGACGCGCTCGGTGGTAGTTTATTTCGATCACAAGCGAATATGACTCTGATTCTGCCGTTGGGTGTCTTTAAAGATTTCCCCGTCGTGAATGCATAGCCACGGGGTTTCGCCCAGGAGTTGATGGCGGCTAGTAGGGATTCACGAGATTCATATTTACCTTCAGGTGGAAGGGCATCGTCAGGGAATGCTGTGTGGTCCATGTCAAGCGCTTGATGGCATTTACGTGTGCAACTCGAACGCGCTGAAGGTGGAGCGCGGGGCCGGCGTGGGGCTGACTGCTGACATAATTTGGGCACCCGGGTGCTCATGTATCAGTCGCCATCAATTTGAGGGTCTGGTGTATCCGTACGTTGATGTAATCGATGTGGTGTATTTCAAGTGGAGCCCGCCCGGGTTTTGCTCCCAACAAACAAGGAAAAAGCAAGTAGGGAACCTTCACACCAAATTTGCTAGGTACCTTTCCCCTCTTCCTTATTCCTTCATTCTGGTTCCTTTCTCACTGCTCGATAGGCAAAAATGACTCGAAAAACCGATGTCGCGACCCGGGCTCTTATTGTTACATTGAAAAGCCCGTTGGGCGGGAAAACTACTGCCGAAATCGCTGAAATAACCGGGATTTCAATCCGTACGATCAACAGCATCTATGTCCGGGCTATTGAACGCGGTTTGGACCCAAATCATCGACCTCTGACCCTTCGAGACGAATATCTTCGCGATGCCGACCGCGCCGGGCGCCCCAAGAAGCAGACGGACGAGCGGAGAGATGAGGTTATCGCTAAGGTTCGCAGGGACCGTTATGGAAGGGAAAAATCATGTGCTGATATTGCGGGCGAGCTCTGTAGCTCCGGATTCGAGATTTCTGCCACTACAGTGTGGAGGATCCTTCGAAAAGCTGGGTTCCGGAAGACGAAGCCGACCAGGAAGCCTGGATTGACGAAGAAAATGAGGCAAGCCCGGCTTAGCTGGTGTCTTCAGCACCAACACTGGACCTTGGAGGACTGGAAGAATGTCATTTGGTCCGATGAGACTTCTGTTATCCTGCTTCATCGGCGCGGGAGCTACCGTGTGTAGAGGAAATCCGATGAGGCCTTCGTTCGAAGTTGTATCCGGGAAAGATGGAAAGGAGCGTCTGAATCCATGTTCTGGGGGTGTTTTTCATATGATAAAAAGGGCCCTTGCCACTGCTGGGGTCCTGAGACTGCGATAGAGAAAAAAGAGGCCGACCAGACGATTGAAGAGATGAATAAGGAACTTGAGCCCCTTATGCGGGAAGAGTGGGAGCTTTCAAATGGCATACGACGACTCAATCTTCGTCAACTTCCGGGCCCGAAGCCTGTTTTTCGATGGAATAAGCAGACTGGCAAGCTTGCGAGAGGTTCAAAGGGCGGGATTGACTGGTATCGGTATCAGAAGGTTATTCTAATCCCGAAGATGTTTCCTTTTGCTAAGGAATGTGCTAAGGACCGACTGGGCACAGTTGTTCAAGAAGACAAGGCTCCAGCCCACAGTCATTATATTCAACAACGATGTTATGATATTAATAACATCGCCCGGCTGCTTTAGTGTGGAAATTCCCCGGATCTCAACCATATTGAGCCAGCCTGGCCGTGGTTGAAGAGACGGACTACTAGAAAAGGGGCCCCAAAATCAAGAAGTGATGCTATTACAGCTTGGAAGGCTGCCTGGAAGGAGCTGCCGCAAGAGGTTATTCAGGCTTGGATTGAACGCATCCCTCGTCATGTTCAAAAAATCATTAAACTGGAGGGCGGAAATGAGTACAAGGAAGGGCGGATAGACTAGGGGTACATCTGGGAATTGACACATATGTAACACATGCTGATTTGCTTTTTCCTACTCCACTAGCGTCCTTAGCGTGAGCAACAACTTTTGAAATGCACCTCCGTAAATTCCCACACAATCCACCACTAAGTTACCCTATATAAAGCCATCACGGCTTTTGCGAAATAATTGCTCAACAGTATTCCATGTACATAAACTAAGCATAGCATTGCCGATAGATCACTGGTAATTATTGCACTCCGATACTGTTGTACACTGCTGCTGGATCCCCTCACCGTTCGGAGTTTTGGCTAGTCCTTGGAGCGTGTCCATATAATGCCGTCATTTCCTTCCTGGACGCTCTGGTGATTGGGATCTGTCAAGTAGTACGCTCCTAGTTACGCGCAGGCATCGTTGGCAGTAAGGGCGCGATAGAGTTTGTCTCCTTGGTACGGGAAACAGACGAAGGAGCAGAGAATGTGAGGTCGACGACAATGTTTCCGAGGCGACGTCGGCATGGCTGTTGGAGAAACCAAGTGAACTACTGGAAGAAAAAATATGGGATGAGACTGACAATGGTCTTCACAATTGCCATAATCCGGAAGTCGACTCTCGTACACGCAAAATCCACTTGGTGTACATGAATCAACGAAAGCCCCAGATTGATACACGCAACTGGCCTTTTGCTGACTAAAATACACGCACACTAAACCAGGGGCTTCAGTGTCCGTTGATGTAGTTGATCGGAGCCCTGAAAGAAACCTCCTCAAACCTACAACCTCGGTCCCGGCCAGGACCGCACCATAGAGGGAGAAATTATCTAATTAATTCGAGTGACGCCTGTGACACATTTTCCAACCCCCCGCAGATGAGATCATCACGAAGCTGCCTTTACCGGAAGTATTCCAATGGCTTATGGAGTTTGGCTCGCCGCTGTCAGAAGTCAATTTTCAATGACGCTACAATGATGATGATTTTATGAAAGCAGCCTTGACACTTTTGGACTTGTCCGTGGTCATTCTGGCGGTGGCGACATCAACTTCTAAGAGAGTGTGTTGTCACCCTTGGGCATGGCACTGTTTAACTTTGATGGAAACTCGGCACGCCACAGCTGACAACGTGGCTGATCCCGAGGCCTCCGGACTCTCTGAATTCTCAACTGAGCCAGAAGTCAAGGTTTATGTCTGCCGGTCGTTTTTCACGCCAACACTATCGGTCCCATCCATCCCTTGCTCATAGTTGACAATCGCAGCTCATCTTTCTTGACTAAGAAGAGAGACCTATGTAAAGGCACGATAGCCATGCCCTAGATTGTATTCAATTCGACAGACGCAAAAAGTCTCATCCACTCATCCATGCGCGGACATTGTGTCACGTCAATCCCACGAACAGCCACAGCGAAACGCAGGAGCTAACCAAATCTAATGATGGGGGAATATTTCGATTTGACTTACTCCATAGCGCAACGCCTTTTGCTACCTCAAACAGGCAGCATGGTCTCGACCGACATCGAAGAAGAACTCCATCCCTGGCTGACCACTTGTGTCCCAGTAATTGACCAACCTCTGCTCAGGTTATGGGACTGCTATTCCAGAAGCCACCCTAACGAGAATAATTGCATGCGATCCAGGCATCCTCGGAAACGACTTGACACAGCCGAATCCCGCATTGATTCCCTGACCACGCATATCGATAACAGAATCTGGGAACCAACGCCTTACATCTCTTTCACAAGCGCACCGGGAGCCATTGAAAAGCTTGCGGGTTTGAGAAGTTGGCCGAAAAGAGGGCCGCATACTCTCACCGTCATACATCCGGGCGTTCGCAGGAGGAAGAGGTTGCCCATCCTCGATGTCGGAGCCGAAATGGACCATTACAGTATACCCAACCCATACGGCAGATTAAACGAATACTACAAAGACCACTACGTTTGTCTATGGGAGGTTACAGCAGCAGAAATCGTCGGCCATTGGCCATGGAACTCCCTCAGTAGCAACCCCAACTGGTATGACGATGTTGTCTTGCCTGCGTTCGAGCAGTTTGGGAGAAAACCCATGGCCAATGTCTCGCCATGCGATTTTGGTCTTTCAGATGCCATGGCCAATCTGTCAGGTGGGTTTCGGGAAAAGCCGGACTTGTGTAAAGCTAATCAAATTGAAGTTTTCGACAAACGGTGCGATACGAAATATGACGACGATTCAGATTCTTGCAGCGAAGGACTTGCCTATTACCTTGAAAACGATTTGAGTTCCGAAACCGATACCGATGATGAGGTGGAGGAAGCCAACAGAACCGATGACATGATCAAGATCATCGAGGGAGATTGGTAATGTACCGGGACGACTCATAGGGAAAAGGGATGCCGGTTTGTTGCTGTCATTCTTTACTTGCTTTTCAAAGGAAAGCTAGCTACCGAGGGGTGGACTGCTTATGATTGGAGGAACGGTTGAGGTCTTGGGGATTCCGTCAGAAGTAAGCCAGGGAGGCGTCACTATGTGCGGGCTGAGGATGTCCAGATTGCTTTTTCTGCGGAGTGCCTAAAAAATCAACTCCGATGGATTAAGTAAGCTTGGAGAGTTATGAACGTTTGTTTACAATGGGCTTGAGGTGGAAGAGAAATAGTCATAAAGTAAAAAAATACCCCTCAAGCCATTCTACTTTATTGGTAATGATACTAACGTTAAATAAAATTTTATTATGTGGTTTAGAAATGTCAATTCTATATCTGATACGATTTTGAGGCCCGAGACCGAACGTGTTGTGTCTAAGTCTAGTTAGGATATGGTGCGAACACCTGTTGCGATTACCCTAGACTTGAATTGAAAAGTGGGAATGTCACATGCGAAATTTCGGTTGCTGCGTCAACCGTGACAATGGTGTGGGCAGCCAATTATAATAGTGAAGCACTTCAGATCAACACTAAGCCGCAGCTCCACCTCGCCAAACAAGTAGAGCGATGTCGTTCATTTTGACATTGCAATATCGCAGCGCCTTTCGGATCCTTTAAATTCAGCCATCGCGCCGTTGGTCTGGCCCAATCACCCAGTATGTCCAGCGCAGCCGTGACGCCGACGATGCGCACCCTTGGCTGGAACATCGAATTCCTGGCGACGCGCGGCGACATTCTTTTTGCCGGCACGTTTCAACCTGACCAAAACGCATTCATGACTTTCCGCGACATCGTGGATGAGATGCGACTATGTTTCGAGATACCGCACGACGAATTGGACTCTATCAGCAGTGGCAATTCTGCAGATATCTGGGATGATGTCGCTTTTGGCTTGGCGGACTTGATAAACATATCCGACGACCACCCTCCTATCCCGACGTTTCTCCACAGCAACAGCTTTGATCAACCAGTTCCAGCCCTTCCGCAAGGGGCATCGCCTATGCCAGACGATCGGCCAGTCATTCAATATCGCGTTTTTACCCACCGGAAGTGCAGCCTGTCGACTGACCAGCCAGTGGACTCTCATGTCAACGGTTGGTAACTGCCAGCGCCATGTACGTATGGCAGCTTATCGCTAACAATTCCCGTAGCCGGCTGCGCACAGCACATTCCCAAACCAGTCCGCCGCGTAGAACCACGCTACCTGCCGCCGAAGAAGCCCTCTGCCGACCCTCGATTCGCTGCATACCCTCTTCGAAAGACAGCACGCGCACGGAAAGGCTCTCGATCGCCCTCGAAACGATCAGCATCTGGTTCTGTATCCCCGAGTAAGGACTCGGAGATCGGCCAGCCTTCGATTGAAGAAGACGATCTCCCCAACATGGTTACGCCTCCCCAAGAGAACATCCAGGCCGAACGAGCCAAACACGTCATTGCCAGGTTTCGAGATTCGTGTCTCGCGGCAGCTCGCCAGTGTGCTGTCTCGGGCATGGGGCGGTCATGGTACGCCAATCCGACTATCGGTCCTGCTTTACAAGCATGTCATATTGTGCCACAGCAGCACTACCATTTATATCCTGACCCGGAAGCTGTCGACGGTGAAGTACAACCTGAGGGCGCAAGGTTCAGTAACCGTCGCTTGATGCAGGCCTGGGAAAGTACCTGGGATCCTGCCAATGGGATTCTTCTCTTAAGCCATCTCCATGAACTCTTTGATGCGCGGCTCTTTTCCATACACCCCAAAACCCTGCGGATTCGAGTTTTCATGCCCTACGATGTCCTTCTTGGGTATCATGGGGCTCTCGCCAAAGTGCCTCGATCTGTAGATCGGGCTGCCCTGCGGCATCACTACAAGATGTGTTGCATTGAGAATATGGCTGCCAAGATGGCTTATGTGGAGCCAATGCCGTGGTCGGGGAGTGCAGCGACATCTGGCAAGGATACACCACTCGACATACGAACCAAGCTGGCCAAATTATCAAGTCCAAGTGTGTTAGAGTCACCTTCTCAGTCACGAAACCCAGACAGCCAGGCTGGTCCAAATACTTCCGGTGATCCGTCTAAGCGGGCTCGAGATACACAGCCAGGGGAAGAGCAGCACGTTTCTGGGTCAACAGATGATTCATTGTCAGACGACGATAGCTTACCTTCCTCTCCGCGAGGTAGACCAAGGTCAAAAACGGATGACTGGGAACGGCAGGAAGTTGAAACACTTGGCTTTGATTGGCTACGCAAGCGCAAACGACTGCACTCCGTGGACGAACCTTTTATCGCCCACTATGATAATTACATGACACCTGATAATGCAGATGATTTCCTAGCTGATGTTAACTGGGAGTTGACCAAGGTCGCGAGACGTTCGTATCAAAACGAAAGGCCCAAGAGTTGATGCACGGGAAGCACGGATCTCTCCAGAGCGCTTACAACATGGTGCTTGGGGTGCTGGAACGGAAGTCAAACGCCTGATAGATACTGTCTGAAACTAGGGTCTACTGGGTTAATGAGACCATGAGAGGATGTAACACGAAGGTTTTAATATAACGTAGTGATCATCAATGACAGTTTGAAGTGTTCTATTTTGACTACGAGGAACATATGGACGAGAGATCTCATTAGATACACACACACACACACAATTTATTTCGCCCGGTGGCTTATTGTTAGATTGGATCATGTACAGAGCATTGGATAGGGTGGTCACATGGTGACTCCAGGGGCCGCGTCAGGGCCTGGGGATGGCCTGATGCGTTCAGGGGGAGATGAACACTCGATCGATCATAGAGGACACCTCCTACAGAGACAATACACACATCAAGACCATCAAAATGCCGTGCTAGCTTTTCCGACAGGTCTGACTTACCTAAAAATTTTGACGAATGAATTGACTTTGGGGGATAACGAGGTCTGCCCTAATACAGGGTTATATTACAGAACACATTTTCGGCTGCATTTCCTGTATGCCATGTGCTTCTTCTCTCTCGCTTCTTATGCTTTTGGTTGCCACCGCAAGTCACAATGGCACGATGAACAACACCCATGATGCGCGCGCGTCAGGCCCTGGGGCTGACCGGAACTTTCAACTCTATAGGTATACCCCGTCGCATCCGGCCGCCATTGTGAGTGTTATCATCTTTGCTATTCTTACGAGCTTGCACAGATGGGGCCTGCTTCGAGTCCGAGCCTACTACTTTATCGCCTTCGCAATCGGCGGCATATGTAAGTGACCGTTTGCCTATTACTTTGCAAGCCTCTTTAGTGGTTGTAGGTGATCATTGCCCTTTCGTGAAACTCGAAGGGAGCGATGCTGTTCTACAAAACATACAAAGGAAGCGGTTAGGCTGGCTCGATTACGATGCAGTCCAAACGATCGGTTACTGCGGAAGAATCTGGAGTCACTACGATATATACTCCATCGGAGGCTTCGTCATTCAAGCTATCCTTATTCTTGTCGCTCCCGCACTCCACGCAGCTTCAATCTACATGATCCTTGATCGCTTGGTTCGAACAGTTCGTGGTGTACACCTTTCGTTGATCCCGGTCCATTGGTTACTCGGATCTTTGTCGCTGGTGATGTCATCGCCTTTGGGCTGCAAGCAGGAGGCGGAGGTGTCCAATCTGCAGGAACTCTCGACCTCTACAAAGTCGGCGAGAAGATCATCATCGCCGGTTTATTTGTCCAGATTTGCATCTTTGGCTTCTTCGTCTTCACATCGTTCCTCTTCCATTACCGGATCCACCAAAACCCTACTTCGGAGTCCACGCAAAGTTTTTTCCCCTGGAAGCGCTACCTCTGCGTTCTATACGGATCGAGCGTAGTCACCTGGTGCGCAGCATTTTCATAGTGGTTGAGTACCTTTAAGGAAACGACGGATACCTCATTTCGCACGAAATTTTCCTCTACAACTTTGACACTCTTCTGATGGCCGTTGTGATGGTAATACTCCTGGTTTGGTATGTTGAGCACCTTCAAGGATTGAAACAGTCGTCAGGGTTGGAGGGGCAAGAGATGTCGGCTTGCTCAAGCTATGGCATAGTGGAACCGCTGGGGAACCTTGATTTGGGCGATAAAGATAGGTAGCGTTCTCAGTATAGGCCAAAGGTCGTTCCCGGTTTGGGAACATTCATAAATAGGTAATAGTGAGATATGAAACTGTGCCATGACGATATATACTTTGACGCGCGACCAAGCTTTCGTTTCAGGGCTGGCTGGGTGCATATTGCAAATCTGGTGGAATAATGCTCAAAGCCGCTTTTTCCGTGAACATAGAATAAAAGTGGGACAATAAATTTGCTCCTTGCGTCGCACCCACTTCTGTCGTATCCATAAATACCCTAGACGCTCGCTTAAATTCGTTTCCGGTCTCAGATAATCTATACTAATGCAGTTCCTTCGCCTTCGCCATCTCGTTCCCTTCGCCATCTCGTTCCCTTCGCCATTTTGTTCCCTTCGCCATCTCGTTCCCTTCGCCATCTCGTTCCCTTCGCCATCTCGTTCCCTTCGCCATCTCGTTCCCTTCGCCATCTCGTTCCCTTCGCCATCTCGTTCCCTTCGCCATCTCGTTCCCTTCGCCACCCGCCTCCCGTTCCCCTTAGTTCAGCCGGTCATCGTGTCTCAAGCCTCTTCGTTCAATCCGTTCCGCCCACCTTCGCCACGCCCACAGATGGCTGACTTTGACGAAACGTCAGGTGAAGCTCGCACCAAACGACGCAGACCACATAAAAAGGCCAAGACGGGCTGCGCCGACTGTAGGAAACGCCGTGTTAAGGTGGGTACAGTTCGCTCGTTTCAGCCCATCCCGCTCTTACAAGACGTGGCCTTTTGGGGCCTGTCCTACAGCTTGACCACATTTCTTCCTGCAGCCTTCTGATGTACCGTTATAGTGTGGTGAAGAGAAACCAGAGTGTCGGGCGTGCATTCGTCGTGGCGTCCAATGTCAATACCCCAGGCAAGCTCGAGCGCCATCTGTAGAGCCCTCGACGTCGTCAACACACAATGACGGGGTATCGCCCGGAACAGCTCTGATGCAACCGCTGAGCCAGCAACGCATTTCCCCATGCGCTTCAAGCCCACTTTCAGCTCCGACCCCATTCCGAGCTTCGTCTAGCACTCCGGGTAACCCATCGCCCAGCTTTGGCATCCAAGACATGGCCCTTCTCCATCACTGGACGATTTCCACCAGCCTTGACATACTTAAGGCGACAGACATGTCGGCTTACTGGCAGGTCATGTTCCCGCAGATCGCTTTCAAGCACCCATTCGTGGTATATGCTATTCTTAGCTTGGCCGCTCTACATCTTGCATACCTGAACCAATCCGACAAGCACTCTCATATGGTAGATGCAGCCCGCTACCACTCTATGGCGCTCCAGGGGTTTCAAGACGCTGTCAGCCACGTGCGAAGTGAGAATAGCGATGCGCTATTTGTCTGGTCACTACTCAACCTCTTATATGTCTTTACCACGTCAGGGCGGCTCAGTGACGATGTCGAGGACCGTCGGGCTCGCAGTAGCCGAAAAGACCGCATACTAGGCGCTGAATGGATACCCATGATTCAGGGTATTGAGGCCGTTCTACAACCAACTCACAATACTCTGAAATTTGGTCCCTTATATCAGATAATGAGGGTCGGTAATTGGCTTGAGCTGGATCCTGACAAGCTTTCTGATGTTGATGACAAGTATTTCCAGCAAGTTCAAACATCGTGGGAGCGCAGCGCCGACGCTCGGACCTACGACGATGCTTTGTGGATCCTTCGGAAGTGCAGGTTGTATATTGCGCAGTTTGAGAATATGGATTCTGAGACCTTGAAGCAATGGGGATTCAACAGAGGCTGGTCTGGGCCGCTGATGTTTATCCACTACGCTCCCCAGGCCTACTTTACACTGTTGCACCAACGGCAGCCTCCGGCTCTGATACTTTTCGCTTTTTTTGGAGCTCTATTACACACAGTGGATTACTGTTGGTGTATGGAAGGTTGGGGTCGAGATATCGTGGAGGTGGTTGATGATATATTGGGGAGTTACTGGAACTCTTGGATTGCATGGCCAGCCAAAGTTGTTGGCTTATGAAATACATACGAGAAAATGGCTGGGATGTAAATTTCAACCACAATATAACCAAAACGACCTAGCCCAAGTCCTACTATCGGTGATGAGACCGCGCTTGCAAGAGCGCTCAGTTTAAAGCTTTAAGAAGGAAAACTCGGATATCAACCGGCCTTGCAAGAGGTTGTTGGTATGTCCAAACTGGCATCTGATGGCAAGCGGCGATGGTCCCCTGGAATCGGGCCCATCTTCAAACCATAACTATTGCCCCTCTGGGAGAGAATCGCCGCAATCTCGGCCGGGTGTATCCAGTTGAACAGAACCATAACAAGAAACATGAGGACGGCGTCAAAAATGTACAGGTACACTTCATGCTTAAGCAAATATCCGTCAAAACCCTGAAGGTACTCGACCGCCCTAAAAACAGATCGTACCATGATCAACATGCTGGCTATATAAAGGACCATCATGTGCTTCTTCCAGGGAACCATATGGGAACTGCCCGTTGGGGACCGCCGGATCGACCGGTCGAAAGTTACAGCGATAACAATAAAGACGCCGAAGCAGATAAGTTGGACGAAGAGGCCGGCGATGATGACTTTGGCACCGTTATCCAAGGCTTCAAGGGAGCCAGCAGATTGGTAGCCGCCACCTGGTATCATATGTTAGCGTATGTTCTCTCAAAGGCACGGAATACTTAGGGTCGAAAGGGAAACACCCACCTCCACCTTGAAGAATGAATGAGAGAACATCTCCGGTGACGAAAATTTTGGTCATCCACTTCTTTGGAACCAGGACATGTCCCTCGCCGTCCACCATGATGACAATCCTGCCGAGCTCCATATAGATCGTGGCAGCAAAGAGGGCGGGCGCGACGAGCAAAAGAATAGCCTGCATGATATAAGGACCGAGCGTCCAGTTAGGACTCTCGTCACCAGATTTAGATCGAGCCGCGTATCCAATGATTTCAACTGCAAGAAAACGATCGCCATTAACTCATGCAAAGCCACCCCCAGAAAGCGAGATTCTGACTTACAAATACCGCCAACGGCTAGTGGAATCATGAACCAACATCGTTCCCGGAACAACTGCCAGAAATGCAACAGTGTCGTACTGAGAAAGAGCAGTGCGAAAATTACACCGCCCGCTATCGTCGGATCGTAGTGGTAGAGCTTGAACGAGCTGTCTGCACCAGCAGCTCGTGCGTCTGGATAGAGAAGATACATGATGTCTAAGATCGTCTAGAAAGGGTTGACTGGAGAGCAGGGGTGCGAAGAAGAATGGTCGGCGGTAATCCGAGTATTTAGATCTGCGTCTGAAGCTCCAGGCTAAAGAACGACTTGGAAAGATAAAATAGTGCGTAGAAGAGAGAGTTAAGAGACGCAAAGGAAGGGGTTGATAACGCAACTGGAGAAAACGAGCAGACTGAGGTATATCAAAGGGCAAAACGTGATTCTAGAGAATATGAAATACTCAAAACGGTCCTTATAACAAGATTATATCTTCGAAAGTAAGGCAGAAAGGGAGGTGCATTCCATCTCAGTTATTCGCCCACGGTAGGACCGCCAGAGAACGTCCCTTATCCGTGAAAATGCCTTACCAAACGAGTTCGCAATCGGAGCTCGTTACGACGAGGGAACGCACAACCCCAGTCAGGCTAGCGTGGGTCGACTTGGTTTATGCACTTGTGAGACGCTCGTTTCTCGCTTAACCTTAGTCCAAGCCTCGTTCAACTTCGCTCAACTTGAGGTATCACTATGGACACCAAGGTTACGGACCCATGCTGGTCGTCAAATGCCGGCCACATCTTACATCCCGAACTAGAGATTTACCAGAAAGCTCCTAACTCAGTCAGCCCGTCTCGATCAGCAGTTAATGATCTATCGCTCTCTTGAGGATAGGACGTTGAACACTTGGAGAAATTGGCCATCAAGCAGGCCTGTCACGGCATGTTCACAAGATTGGACCGGTCAGTGAAAGTGAATTTGTGGGACTTCGGGTGATTATGGAAGCACTGTACGAAACATAAATAGCTTAGCGTCAAGCCCTTATGGGGTGTTTCCCCCAGGTGAAATAAAAGTCTCCCTCTCTCTGTTGTGGGCAACTTGAACAATCAACGGACAACCCTACGCTCGAGTGGCTGGCCATAACATCGCCTCTATTAGATGATGAAGACACTCAAATCTGAAACATCGGAGAGTCCTCCCTCAACATTCCACCCTGGAGGCGCTTCCTCTACTGCCCTTTGCGATAGAAAGCGTAGCCGAAAACATGGACCGCGCATCCCCCATACCAAGTCCAGAAGAGGCTGTAACTTGTGTAAGAAAAGAAAGGTCAAGGCAAGTGTCGAAGCGTCATCTCAATAATAAAGCCTCTCGATTAACAACCATGGACATTAGTGCGATGAACAACGACCGTCATGCTTCAACTGTACTAGACTGCAAGAAATATGCGAGTACAGAACATTACCACCGGTTTTGAGATCAGTTTCGAAACAGAGCATTTTGAGCGCCAGCGATAGAATTAATCTCCAAGACCTGGAGCTATTCCACGTTTATTCGACGTCGACCTACGCTACTCTTTCGCTGTCGCCGACACTGAGAGATTTCTGGAAAATAACAGTCCCTCATCTGGCCTTTCAATACGAATATTTAATGAGAGAGATCTTCGCCCTGTCCGCCTTGCACCTAGCGCGCCACCGACCGGAACATCGAGACTCTTACATGTCAACCGCCTTAACACATCACCAGGTGGCGTCGAGAGAAGCGCTGAAACTGCTGCAAGACGTACGAAACGAGAATGTTGCCTGTCTATTCATGTTCTCAGCTTTGACAATCCCTATTAGTTAAGCCTGCCGCTCTCATTGTAGATGAACTTGGTGGCGCTGACAAGTGTTTTGCAGCATTGGCAACTCCAAAGAGAGACTCGTTTGGCGAAATACCCGCAGACGAAGGGAGTTTCGAGGACTGGATATATCTTATCCAAGGAACAAAACAACTACGAGATATTCTAGGTGCGGATATATCGGAGAGCCCTTTAGCGCCCCTGCTCAAGTTTGGCGCAGAGAGATGGGAGCTTCAATGTCCGTCCACCGTTACCGACATCTATAGAAACGACATGTTATGCGAACTTCAAAACCGGATCAACGTTCATGTCGAAGATCCGGGGAGACTATGCATATATACTGAAACAATTAACAGTCTCCGGTCAGCGGCATATTGCTCCATTAACTGGGAGGGGGCAGACGCCTTCGTCTGGATTTATCGATGCATCGACGGCTTCTTACCACTTTTGGAACTTTCAACTCAGGAGGCCTTGGCCATCTTGGCACACTTTTGTGTCATGGTAAAGAAGGCGGAAACGCAGTGGTGGTTGCAAGGCTGGGCGGATCGTATCATTTCTGAGGTTTACAGGCGACTTGATGCGGAACATAAGGCTTGGATTCACAGACCGGCTGAGGAGATGGGATGGGTAGCACCGGTGGCTTGACTTTGGGGTTGAGCAGTACAGCGACATCTCCGACATAGTGGGTTTGTATGATTCAAGGAATTCTTACTTATAGGATACGGACTTATCTTGTGCCTATTTAGAACTCATGTTTGATTTACATTTCGCGCTATCAATCCACCAAGAGTCGAGTGAGAGGTCGCGGCTTATTGAGATCACTGAAATACTGCTTGGGTTGCAGCCGAAACGAAAGGCAAAACGTTATTACTTCTACGTAATTCTACTAACAATATAAGTAGCTCTTAGAATAAGGATCGAGCCATAAGGTCTCAGCCCAAGCCAGTCCTACACTCCATGAATTCCAGTTTTTGCTAAGACGCGAACTTTGGTAAAGAAAACCGACCACTAAACGCTCTGCTCTCTCAAGCATAAACCGCCGTGCACTGGAGAGACAAGTATCAATATAGCGAGAGAGAGCAATGATATGCGTGTGGCCATAGTCACCACAGCCGTCTGTATGTATGTATGCATGTATATTTTTCGTCCGATGGCCGCGAGGCCCGTAAAAGTCCCCTATTGGGGCACAGGACGTAAGGTATCCAGTATGTCAGTTTCGTCGTTTTGGTGGTAGAAATTGACTATCGTCGTGCTGTTGGTCGTGAGCCACAGAACGCCCCGGGTCGGGAAAGGGCGTTTCTGGTCCGTCGCAAGCCCCGAGTCTCGGCGGACGTATGTCATGACTCGTGGTCGGGTGCTCGTATTGCCCCAGGTATCGACTGGTGAGAAGGTGTCGTATGCTGGGTGCGTCATCGTGAGGCAGTCAGAACGTGCAATTGCTGTCCACGGTTCCTGTAGGAGGACAATGTCGTATCGTTCAGAGTCGGCCAGTGCAAGGGCACAGTCGTGGACCGGAGGGACCTTGCCTACGTTAGCCTGGAGAATCCGGAGGGTCTTTTTGTTGTTTGTGGTGGCTCGAGGGCGTCTACTCGTGCTCATTAGGGTGTGTAATGAGGGCGGTGCGACGCTTCTTAGGGGAGTCGGGTCTTGGGGTTCGGGCTCTTCCTCTACCTCCAGGTCATGGGGTCATCACAGCCGTTCGGTCCACAGCCCCGATGCGTAGGGTAAGTCATGGCACATTCACTAGCAGGTTGCAAAGGAAGTCATAGGGAAGCTCTTGATTTCTATCTAAGGACCGAACAGAGTCGGTCTTCATATATGAGTTCAATAGGGCCTCCAGGGCCTCTGTGATACAGAACTTGCTTTTTGGGAGACAGTTGACACCAACCTTTGATTGGGAGTCCGGACCTCCTGGCAGCCGATCTGGTGAATCGTATGACCGTCATGGCAATTGACATAACCGCATCTTGAGAGGCAGTAAATCATGGCAGACTCAGCTACATAGGATTTCCTAGCCACACGGAGGAGAACCAACCAGGAAAGGAGCCCCATGATAGAAGAGCGCGGTGCTCCCTTAAAGCATCACGGGGCGAATCAGTATATGCGAATAAGCACTCCTTCCTTTGCCAGTCTACAGCTCTTCAGCCATCAACACAGCTAAGTTATCAAGATTTCCATCTTGAAATTGGTTGACATAGCAATCCCCATAGTACTCAGCAACATCCTGATCCTTCAGCCAACATAAAGATTCGACTTAAGTTCACGTGTTAGGGACAGTCCGATTGTCACAATAAGATTTGTACAAATCTACTTCACCGTATAAATGCAGTATTGCGAATAATATGAACAATACGTATATTAGCAATAAGGGAGCCTCTCAATATTATTATATTACCAAGTGGTACATATTGTATTAGGCTGTATGACATTGGCCCATATTGTATTATATTGCTAAGAACTCAATATATTGCCAGTGTGGCAATACATGTCATGTATTGCAGGTGATCTGGATTATTTACTGGCAGCTAAAGCACATCACTCTGCAATGCGGACTAACATGTGTATGTTAGAAACGGACTTAACAGCTGCATCCGGCAAGGGGGTGTACCAGAGACTGGGCCACCAGCGAGGCATAGGCCGGTAAATCTAATTTTAAGAATAGGAGCAATATTGCCGTTGCACTGAGCTCCAAGAATGCTTCCGGTGGTCAAGCTGACCTTTTTCGCCAAGTTGAGGCAGGCTACAGTCGCTTTCGCCTTTGCAAAAACAGCATCCCAGCCTTCACCATCGGACTCGGCTATGGGTCGTCACCGCCATCATTGCAACTAAGGAAAGGAAATCACATACGGGTCGGAAATGGTGGTATCGTGTTGAAATGGCCATTTCTATCTCCGTTGCATACAGCAACGAACTTGATCGCCAGGAGGCCGAACCTCGAGAGTTCGCATGATGATATGACACCTTCAATGACTTAAGATAGCCTTGTCTACTTGCAATGAAGATAAAGAGTGTTAGAGCTCTCATTTATATATTAGTATTTCACGATCCACTACTGCTTGCCACGTCGCTGTCATCCTCATCAATGCTGAACTCCGCGGCTTGTCGCTTGGGAACTCGTACACACACGTCTCAGTAAACCTAAGAGAGTTATTCATCCCGGAAGTTGCTAACTTGAAGTGGATGAGGCCGTGCAACTCCTTGGGCGTTCTTAGAATATGATGTAGTCGGCCCGATGGTTTGGCGGCATAGTTTGCTATAGCTTCACCGGGCTGGAGTAATTTCCAGACGCAGTACGGGAGCGATGGACAGGTTTTGTTGTGGGAAAATAACGAGCTACGCCAGCTTAAACGATGTGGCAAAGAAAAATATCCAACGCTGTCTGAAGCACTCTCAAAACCCAGGTGTCTTCGGACTTGGCATTATTATCCTTCCTACCTCGGCATTTTGACGTCAGTGTTTTTGGCACATACGCCAATACCTTTATACGAAGTACGAGGGAATGGGTGTGCTGGCCGAGCTTCCCGAACGTACCATCTTTGCGTGCCCCACTCTGGAATCATGATGTGTAGCACACACTTACACGGGACGTTTTAAGTTCGACGCCTCATTTTAAAAGCCATTATCAGTGCGTCTCGACTATAAGAAAAGACTTTCCGAGGTGCCTGCCATGTCGCAACCAAACCCAGACCGCGGTCTCCTCGTTGATGTTGGAAGAATTAAGGTTTCCCCTCTCGACTTCACGACCCTATATCATGTCAAACTCTAAATAAGTCTTAGATGGTGGCGACTTCATAGGACTCATGCTCATATTGAAGTATAAAAGAGGTCCTTCATGTTCATTAAAATCCAAGTATAACAATCAGTACAATAATAACCACCTTTTATCAAGTGCACTCAGCATCACTGCACAATCTGCAACAGTTGAGCGGCCAGTCCGGCTTACGCAAGTCTTGATGGACTGGTACGCACAGCACGTTTGATCAGTTGTAGATGAGCTCCAAGTCCATAAGGACCGCCGGTTATTGTAAGCAATGCGTTCTTTGACTCGCGCAAGACCTCGAAGGCGTCATATCTACCTGCACGGCCGGAAAATTGAACCGGAGTCAGGCATTCAGTGCCACCCACCCTATCTCCTCAGCTGGTCTGTAGATCCAAGCTTTACCGGTAGGCTATGCTTTGCCTTACTTGCTATGTAACTGTTAAAAGCGAACAGAGTGATTACGGGGTCGCCTCGAAAGATTTCCGGTCGTGGCACTGCATACTGGACCTCGTAAAACTGAACCTACTTGGGCTGGTTCCCATCTTGTCTTCCGCCTCACTGGTTTACAACTCAAAGAGGGTTTCTCAGCTCGCTGCAGCAGCAGCTCCACCACGGCCTGCTCGCAAAAAAAAAAAAAAAATTAAGCAACCACCAACCAGGTAGCCTCAAAAGTCTGCGACCCCCCATACAACTTGGCAAAATATTGGCAAAATTCAACTGGATCGAGTGGAGCTAGGGCAAGAGGTTCTTTGTTACTACATTAAGAGGAATTTCTATGTACAATAGCGCTCTCTATAAACTTAATAACTCGAGTTCCTATACAAATACAGATTATTAGTAACGTAATCTACCACCTTCCCGGTCAAACCACCTACTCGGTCAAAAAATTCTCCACCGACGCGACCCGCACCTCACGGCAATACAAACTGAGCACAATGACGACAATTTATTCCAAGAGGCCGTTAAATCAATTCAGGACTAACCATTACACGTACGGGCGGTGTGTTCAAAGGACCTGCATTTACTACACCTTGGTGGCGCACGCTGTCTTGGGGCACTTAGCTCCTGCTCCTCTTCTATCCGTCGTTTGACCCGCTCCTCTTCTTCTCGCCGTCGCTTGGTCTGCTCATCTTCCTTCACTCGCCGTCGCTTAACTCGCTCCTCTTCCTTCACTCGCCTTCGCTTGACTCGCTCCTCTTCCTCTTCTCGACGTCGCTTAACCCGCTCTTCTTCTTCTTCTCGCCGTCGCTTTATCCTAGCCGTACCTTCTGCAACTGACAGAGTCCCGCCGTCGCTAATGTATTCACGGCGTTGTTCTTTTTTCTGCTTTTGCCGTAGGTTTCCTGACCGTAGTTGTCGGTTTTCGTCGGCAAGAAGGGCGGCGCTATGCATGGCCATTTGACAGCCTTTGATAAGCTGGTTGATAGCTTGTGAGACTGGCGAGTCTGGGATTTGTGGCCGGCGTTCAAGAAGCCTTTCGGCGTGAGTGTTAAGTTGGTTAACGTTATACGGGGTGTTGTAAGATTCCAGCCTCTTGTGGGGGCTTGGAGTGTTCTTATCACCGTGATCGTTACCCACTTTGTCAACCTGAACTTGTAACCGCGATAATACCCTGTTTGGATCCAATGGAAAGAGGCCTGTCGCCATAAATCCGCTTCGGATATTTGACGGCGAGAGTGCTTGTCGGCGAGCTTCTAAGTATATAGGAAGGAAGTCCTGTTTATCGATATGATGGATCCCGGCGAGCATTTTCTCTTGAACCTTTCGGCCGTATATTGTTTTTAACGGCGAAAAGCACCCAACATCAAGAGGCTGCAAGAGATGTGAGGAATGTGCTGGCATTTGGAGTACCACGATGGAATTTGCCGTACAGTACTTGTCAAATTCCGGCGTAACGTGGCTGCCGTGCCCGTCGAGAATAAGAAGTCGATGTGTACCAACCGTACGGCGCAGCGTATTTGGATCAAAAACTTCCTTTAACCAATGTAAGGCAAGGTCGTCGGAAGTCCAGCCTTTCTCACTAACGGCGATATGCCAGTCGCCGGGTACGCCCGATTCATACCAGCTTGCTTGGTGTAACTTGCCCTGGAAGATAACCTTCGCCGGTAAAGCCCAACCCTGGCAATTGACAGACTCGATCACAGTAACCCATTCGCGATTTCCAGGCTGCGTGAGCATAGGCCGGCCTCGCCGGTCAGACCTAGTAAGGACTCTCGCTGTTGCAATGACTCCCATTTGAAAGCCCGTCTCATCAAAGTTATAGACATCCTCGTCAAGAATCCCCCATTTCTGCTTCGTCGCTGCGACTCGATCGTACCATTCTTGGATCTTTTGCGGGTCTTCGCATTTGGCACGTTGGTAATCATATCGGCGAGAGTACTTTGCCTTGATTTCGTCGTGGCGGCCAACGAACCTTCGCACCCAGTTTTTGCCAACAAGATCGTTGCCTCGCTCAGAAAGCAATAAATTGGCCATCCAGCAAGTGTAAGCCACTGTCAGCAGCATCCCTCGCTCGTCCATCGACAAGATCCATTGTACGAGGGCCGTCTCTTCCGTCGCCGTTAGCTTCTGGTTCTTCATCTGCGCGTCGCATCGGGGACGAACACCGCGGAGTCGATCAGATACTGTCGATGGAGGGACGTCGTATGCAATCGCAGCCTTGCGAGCACTTTTGAATTGGCCTTGTTGATAGGCCCTGATGGCGAGCAGGACCCGTTCTTCGCGCGGAACTGATTGGTCTTGCGTCGCCATCTGTGTCCACTTTGTCTTGCTGTGAGGTGCGGGTCGCGTCGGTGGAGAATTTTTTGACCGAGTAGGTGGTTTGACCGGGAAGGTGGTAGATTACGTTACCCGCCCTTGGCTCGCCGGGTCTTGATACATGCACCATCGATGGTGCAAATATCCTCACGTGACTCATGCACCACCGGTGGTGCAACACTCATCCGTAAGAGGCATCATGTGTGTGCAAGAGATATCTCTTTTCTATCTACAGAAACAGCATCTAACGCAGTGATACAGCAGAATAGGCCAATAGATGCAATATCGTGTTGTTGTTGCTATTCCTGCGGTTATCGTATGAGTGACTACTAAGCCTGCTCAACCCTACATGTGAACTCAGCTACAACGTTGTTGAATCAAGCCATTGGGTCACCATAACTATTCTCGTAGATTTACGTTTTCTTTCTCTTTCTAATGATATATAGAAATCACAATTTCCTGTCACTCTTGTAAATGTTAGTTGGGGGGGGCTGGGTTCCCACCTCCGTACCATTCCTCCTGTAATTCGAGATCTCTTTCCGCAGCATTCCAGATATCTCGCATGCCTCGCCGCCCTGAGAAAGGCTGCTTCGCCATCTCTATCCCTACATTCTGTTCAACCCGCTCGTTCTCAGCCCTATCCCAATCAAGATAACTCATCTTCTCCTCTGTAGTCCAGCCCCTGAAGCTATTTCCTACCTTGCAACGAGGCCCCATTCGCTTGTAGTCAAGGCACCAGTTATACTCTGTTTTGGAGTAGCGTGTAGGCAGACCCTTGGCCTTCCGGTATTGTTGATTGGTCTTGACAGCTCCCCGATCCAATGTAGCATACCAGGCCTCTCGTGCTTCTTTGTATCGTTGGTAGATAGCACGGGGGTCATCAGGTCGTAATGCGGGCACTGCTGCAGTGACAGTTGCTGGCCTGGTTGCTGGTGGAGATAGCACACGAGTTGTTGTGTGTGTTGTCGTATGTGTCGTTGTGTATGCTATAATCTCAGATACCACAGAGTCTCCTGATGGGGATAACGGGGACAGTGAGCGAGTTACAGAGCGAGTAGATGTATGTGTTGTTGTACGCGTCGTCGTAGAGGTTTGGGCAGGAGCCTGCAATAGCTCTTCGTAACGTAAGGGGCATGCTTTAGATTTCCTAGTGTGGCCTTGTACACCACATCTCGAACACTTCGGTGGTGCCTTTGGCTGTGCTGCTTTCTCAACAGCTTCAAATGCACAAGGCTCACGTTGTGTGCTTGTTGGTGGCAGCGTTGAACGAGCTGCTAGACGATCAAACTGCTTGTGAGGCTCAATAATAAGCTGGGGGGTTCCTGAGCGTTGGAGATGCCAATGTGAATGGAAATGATGTAGTTGAAGGGGCCGACTCTGCACCAGTAAAGGCTGGAGGGTGTGAGCACAAGGCAGACTGAGGGTCCTAGAGAAGGCCCCTGTACACGCAGGAAGTTCGTTCAATAGTCGTTCCCGTTGAGCCTCAACCTTCCGGAGGGCTTCATGCGAGATCCAACCACGGATATTGCCGTACAATACCCCAGATAGCTGAAGAGGTACACTGGTATGCTGCTTAGCCTGGTTTGCTTCGAGCTCGGTAAGCTGGTTTACTAGAACGAGCTTGATGATCCTCCAGGCCTCGAAGAGGTCAACTTGCGAGTTGTTGTTGTTCATATGAGATTTGACGAGCTTATGAATACCCTCGCACCGTGATGTAACATATTGCTCAAAGTGAAGGTATTGGTTAACCCACGCCTTGACAAACCTCTTATAGGGATCCAGCCAGGTCTCTATGATATAGCCCACCTCGTTGATGTAGTCAGGGATGTAACGCTTCTTGAACTTCTCAAGCCTCTCGTTGTAGATATCCTCAGTCGTTGAGGCTACAATCTCATGCCAAGAGCCATAGAACTCCTTCCAGTCTTTCTGCCCTTGGGCTTCGGGTTTATCTCGAGTGAATGCAGGCATACAATGGGTCAGAACTGCCTTGTTGATGTGCCATAAGCATAGCATCGAGCTTGACTCGGGGAAACAAGAGGAAACAGCACTCATACAAGCAAGGCAGCGATCTGTAAGTATCACAGATGGAAGGGCTGCTCCACAAAGCTCATATACACTCCGTAACCGGCCAAGAGCCCAGATGAAGTCATCCTCTTCCTCGCCACTAAGGAACGCAAATGCAATACAGAAGGATCGATGACAAGCATCAACACCAACTATATCGAGAAGAGGCATCTTGTACTTATTGGTCTTGTATGTACAGTCCAATAGAAGCACCTCGGGATATAATTTGAGGTATCCCAGTGACTTCGGATGTGCAAATAACACTGCTGTAACTCTGCCACTCTCGTCAAGGTGCATCTGACTCCAGAAGCCCTCGTTCTCGAAGTGGTCAGCAAGGGCATGCATATGGCTTTGACCTTTAGCAAGCTCCCGTTTGCCCCGTGCAATACAATTGTAGATATCTCTCTGTGTAGCAAGTGTATCTGAGTTCATGCGTAAATAGGATCTGATCTCCCTTGGCGCAATGCCGGCATTGGCGAGTTGATGGACAGTTGATTCCTCTGGACCGGATAGTTGACGAAGCGTTGGATGTGCTAGTTGGCTGAAGCTTGGTTCATGATTGTGTTGACCAAAGCCAGCCCCAGGACGATGCCTCAGACTCCATATAGTCTTGCACAAGCTTTCCTTTGCTGTGACAGAGAAGAGGCATCCTGTACGTCGTGTTGTAGTATCCCGCTGCTTCTTCTTCGAGGGATTGAGGGAAGGAGTACGCCCTCCTCCACGGTCACAGTTGAAGTGAACTGTACTTCTTCCATTGGGAGTCTTCCTCGATCTTCCGATCACGAAGGCATAGCCTCGTGGTGCTGCCCAAGCATTGATTGCTGTACGTAGTTCCTCTAGTGAGTTGAATTGGCCTTCAGGAGGAAGGACGTCATCAGGGAAGCGAAGGGAGGTGTCAATTGGGTTCATCTTAGCAGAAGAAAGGCACGGTAAGTTGGATTGATACCGCAGAAGCTGTTGACCGTTGAATTGGGGGGTCAATTTGTAGTATGCTAGTTATCCCTTTTTGTCAGACAATTGGCTCCATAGGGATCATTGATGGCACCAGTCAATTGATGAGAATTATCTAAAGAACAAAAGAAATTGAACAGCCATTTGTTCGGGCAGAGCTATTTAAGCTCATGTCGTTTGGATTGGAATCCTTGATGCGACAAGTTGGATGTGAAACCGGATACACGACCCCAAAGTATGAGCCACGTCTCATACCCAGTCGCACGAACCTAGCGGTGATATGCGACACTTTTCAATATGGCCAACGTGGCCTTACATAACGGATGATAGTTGCACCACCGGTGGTGCACGAGTCACGTGAGGATATTTGCACCATCGATGGTGCATGTATCAAGACCCTTGGCTCGCCTCCTGTATTATGTAAGAGTTGCGCTAATGGGGAACTTAAATTGGCAACATCAAACTCAAATGAGATCTAGGCAAAATAGCCCGCGGTGTTCATCTGAAACCTTCGCTTCACCTTCACATGCCTCAATGAGCTTTTTTAGCAGAGATACATAGTCGGCAAAACCCCATTTTGTATCGCCTTGAGGGTCCCCTTGAGGCCTGCATGGCACATCTCTCATCCTCCACAGTGTATTAGACTGTTGGTATCTAGCCAGCCGTCTTGATCTATGCCGCTCAGCCTCGGAATCCGTCGATGGCACTCCCGCGATAGTCCAACCTCGCAGTCCCCAACTGGAGCCTCCCCAGCAAGACCCCTAAGAGATGGCTGGGGAGACAGAACCGCTACCGCTCTCGCTACCGGAGGCTATGCTGATGGCGAGCTTCTTCGCAATTGCCTTTTACAATACCATCGAGATCTTAGTCTTAGTATTCACCACGTTCAAGCATTGGAGGGGACGGTACTTCTGGGCCATAATAACCGCTGCCGTTGGGATACCAACTCATGCTATGGCTTTCCTGCTCCGCTACTACCGCATCGCGCCGAATGTTGCCATGAGCGCCTTCTCGATCGTTGGCTGGTGTCTAATGGTCACCGGCCAGTCAGTTGTCTTATGGACGCGCCTGCATCTCATGGTATATAATCCGAGGACGATTCGCTTGGTGCTCATTATGATCATAACCAACGCCTGCATTCTACATATCCCGGAGTCAGTCATGTTTGTCCTTTGCAACTTGGGCAACCCAGGGCCTTTCCTTACGGCCTTCGACATATACGAAAGGATCGAGATTATCGTTTTCTCACTCCAGGAATCTATCATCTCCGGGTTATTTCTATATGAGGGCTACCACAGCTTTAAGCCGGTAATAGCTCTCAGGGGTGCGGAGGGACGGAACTTCCTCAGACATCTTGTTGTCTTGTTCCTTATCAACGTCCTTCTGGATAGCACCCTAATAGTGTTGGAGTACACCAACAACTTCGATATCGAGACGGCATGCAAGCCATTCATATACAGCATCAAGTTGAAGGTGGAATTCATTATCCTTAATAAGCTGCTTGCGTTTACTCGGACGATGCCTCTGGGTACCGTTTCCTGTACAGCTGTTCCGGATGCGGTGTCGCAGACTTGAAGCCATCCATGAGATCAACAAATCAAGTCTTACCATTTTCTGTGAACAGACGGCAGGCTGGCAGGAGAGGAAATTGAGCTGTGTTGGAGTTGATAGTATATGTAGCGATCCCCGTGGCTGGAAAGAATATGTACGACCTTAAGTTAGTAGTTAACAAGATATGGGCGCACTTCTGCTCAATGGTGCGCGGCTGGGGCCCACCCATCCGGCAGCGAAAAGCCGAGAGTGTTCATGAGTATGACATGACTGGGCGAGCGCAGGCATTATCCGTGTTGCAAGGTACCAAAGTCTAGCATATCCGCGACATGTATAGGGCCATAGTTCAAATCCGATGTCTTCCCCGAGACACTATAATCCCGGCGAATAATGACTAGGCTGAGGAGTACAGCCATTTGCCCAAGGAGACGCATGTTTTAGGACATGGACTTACGCGGATGTTATACATGGTGAACGAGCAGCTGTGGGTCCGTCGAAGACTTTGGAGGTATCCCTATTGTCCTCATCTGCGGTGACTTCCACTAGTTCTGCCCTGTGCAGGAGAGGTCAATCTTGCTTCCCAGTGCAGCCGTTGTGTGGGAGTAGGATAACTCATGCAGGGTGGAGCAGAGGCACCAATATGATAAGGCACACGCCCTGTGAAAGAAATTCAGTACTGTCGTCATGCTAGATGAGCAGGTCCGCGCCGCCGGTGACCCGGAATTGCGAAGGCTCTTGATGCGGATGCGGCTCGGAACCCAGGACTCGTCGGGCGTGGACCTGCTCAACGCCCGCTGCTACTAGGAAGGCAGGCAGATCCCGTGAGAGTCGGGCATCACGATGATGACACCGCTTAAGAGGAACCGGTGGAACTTGAACATGGAAGCGACTCTGGCCTTCCAGCGGCAACATCAAGCAACACTGCGCGTCTTCATATCCGACCACAAGTGGAAGGACGGTCAGCTGACGGAGGAGGAGGCCCTCATGATCCTCAACCACGGCGGCGACAGCGCGATCCCGGTGCCGGCCGTCTTCATGTTCGTTCTGGGCATGCCCGTCGTCGTCAACCACAACACGCACCAGGGCCTGGAGCTCGTCAACGGGGCCAGCTACACGGCCTTGGATGTCATCATAGGCAAGGCATTTCCGGCTTACCAGGTCTCAGCCGATACTATAATCCACTTCGGGCCTCCGTCGGGGATCCTACTAACGGCGGAGACGACTCTAGATTTCCACTATATTGGTCATATCGGGGTCTTAAGTCGAGGGGTAGAGCATAGACCTTTCGTCACTTTCGTTCCTCAAGGCATTCTGGCAAAATCTCCGGAGAATAATACCTAGGGATAGTCAACTTTCTTCTCAGGCCACAGGGCGCGCGAGCCATGCAAGGTCAAGGGGCTGTCCGTCTTCGGGGTTGCGGGCCATAGCCTACTCGGGTAAAGACAAGGACAACCAAGTTCTGGGAGGAGGCGACCTTCCGGAAGCAGGAAATGGCTTCTCTACTTACCCAGGGTGGCGATCAACGCAACGTCAATCAAGAGGTTGTCAACCAGGTTGATGTCAACCAACTCAACCCAACTCAACGGAGCCTATTCTTACTAATCAACCAACTCAATATCGCGATGATATTGAGTTGGTTGCGTTGACAAGGTTGATTAGGTATCGTAGCGATGTTCCCAGACTCTGGTGCCGGGTAGCTCAGCCCGAGCGGGTTTGGTGTTGGTGTTTATTAGGAGATACTTCCCACCACTCCTAATTATATCATAAATCTAGGTACCATGGAGCGCGCTTTAACGTGCTTTTGGCTCGACGCGTCGACGCGTCAGATGCGACTCGCTCGTCCATGGGCTCTGTCACTCTTGTATCACCATAAGTCTGACCTCCCCTTCACGGCTTACTTCTCTGGCGTCTCATTTCTTCGGCTTTAATATTCCCAACGTTCAGATTTTGCGGCTATGAATTTCGTAGCAGCTTCCCCTTTCACACCGGGTCCCTTAACACCAGTTCCATCAACACCCGAGCCATCCACACCAGCCGAAGCCCGCGCCACTCGACGAGACGAAGATCGACTGTTCCGACACTTCCGTGGCTACACGTGGTCTCAACGAAGCAGAAATACAAAATCATGGGTGTGGGAATACGGCTTCGATATCGAGAAGGACTCGGAGCGGCGATGGGTCTGCAGATTGTGCATTGAAAGGAACCGGCCGAAGCCCGGCAATGTAATTGCCATTGTCACCCAAAACGCTGAGCGGCATCTCTGGGACCACCACAAGATTCAAGATCCCTCCGGAAAACGATCTGCGCCAGTGTCTCGAAAGAAACCGTCCGCAGGATACCAGACGATAACGAAAGCCTTCAACCTCGATCTTAACGCGCCCTGAGAGCAAGCAATTGCGAATCACCTTATTAGAGCTTTGACAGGAATGTCTTCCAGCGCCTAGTGGTCGAATGGATCGTCGAGAGCAACTTGTCCTTCCGAGAACCCGAAAATAAGAGGTTGCGGGCCATTTTCGAGTACCTCAACCCGTTTCTCGCGAGCGCGGATGCCCATGTCGGTCATGATACGGTTCGCAAGCGCTCCGTTGCCGAGTTTGAGAAACACAAGGGGAAGGTAATCGAGGTATTGAGAAATGCACCCGGGTTGATACACATCTCGTTCGACGGTTGGAGATCGCGGAATAAGCATGCTTTATATGGTGTTGCATGCTTCTTTCGAAATGAGGATGGCAAGGCCCGCAAGCTCATTCTGGGAGTGCCTGAGCTGACAGTTCGACACTTCGGGGCCAACATTGGACACGAGATCATCGAAATACTCGAGTCATACGAAATCCCAGACGAGAAAATTGGGTACTTCACGGTTGACAACGCACCAAACAACGACACTGCAACGGATACCATTGGGGAGAGATTCAAGTTCTGCAGCAAGGAACGGCGGGGCCGTTGCTTCGGCCACGTAATCAATCTTGTAGTTAAAGCCATTCTCTTTAGAAAGGATGCCGACGCATTCGAATCCCGGTTGGAACATAGAGATGTCTCAGCGACGGCTGAGCATGAGCTTTGGCGGAAGAGAGGCCCGGTCGGCAAGCTCCATAATCTTGTGGTTGCGATCCACCGATCTGACGTACTCACCACACTTCTCCGCAGTATCCAACGGCTAGAGCTCGATGCATCCAAGGATCCTCGTGCGAGAATTCGGAAGCCCCTCAACGTGGTTGTCGACAACGAAACCCGCTGGCTATCGCAGCTGTGCATGATCCGCCGGGCCTTGAAGCTTCGACCTTATCTCGAGACACTGGTCTTCAAGCACAAGCAAGAATGGGAAAAGGAAAACACTTCGAAGCGGTCAAAGCGGCTCAAGGCAAGCGCAATTATGCCTGCCATATGTCGAGACGAGAATAAACTCGACGACAAGGACTGGGCCGTTCTAGAGGCGTTCGGGGACATCCTGCAGAGCTTCGAGGATGCAGTCAAGGTGCTTGAAGGTGACGGGATTTAATGGAAGTGTAAGCAGGGACATTTTGAATTTTATGGTAATGTGTGGGACGTGATCGTGGGATATGAATTTCTGCTGGCGGAATTGGAGAAAGCCAAAGCCATGGTCAATCAATATCCTGAACCCGAGCACTTCAAGGTTAACATTAACCTTGGCTGGAAGAAGCTTGACGAATACTACAACAAGCTGGATGAGACTCCGATATATTACGCCTCGCTGGCACTCCACCCCGCTTATCGTTGGGGTTATTTCGAGACCGTGTGGTCTGGACGGCCGACGTGGATTTCCAAAGCGAAAGATGTGGTACAGTCTGTTTGGGACAGAGGATACAAGACGTTGGAAATTTCTACGGTGGATAATGGCGAACCAGCCGCAAAGCGTCAGCGGACACAGTACTATTCTCCTTTTGAGCGATATAAGGATGAAGCTCGGATACGTCCTTGCGAAGAAAGGGACTCTGATAAGGCAGAAGACGAGTATGCCAGGTGGCAGAAGGACGTGTTACCTACGGATAGCCAGATTCGGGATCCGCTCAAGTATTGGCACGCGCAGCGGTTCAAATACCCTAGACTGTCGCGAATGGCTGATGGGTTTGCCAATGCGGATGCGGGAGGAGGAGGCAGGGTGTGAGTAGGGTTGCGTTGGGTCGTTAGGTCGTAAGCTGGCGGTGAAGGTATGACTATGCGGCATGGTGCGCTGGTCAACCATCAACGCAACTCCAACCAACTCAATATAGGACCTGGGTTGATCAACTCAACGGAGGAAAAGCTTATTAAGCAGTCAACTCACTCAATTGAAGGCCGAGGTTGAGTGGATTGCGTTGATCGCCACCCTGTACTTACCTATAGACATATGGTGCAGAGCTGCCGTTAAAGTGGATGGGATAGCCTGTGTCTAAAAAGAACCAATTCAAATCATGAGAATCAATCCATCCATCTATCTTTGGTCAGCCCTTGCAACCAGTCATACGGATGAACGGTGTGGCGGCGGGTGCTGTACGTACTGTTCGCTGCTCACCCAAGACTTGTAACGCTTTCGACACTCCTCCGTAGCTTTATACCAGGGATCTCCTCATATTTTACATTTGGACCTCCAATGTCGCCTGCCTCAGCCTCAGCACAGGCAACTATTCCGTAATACGGGTTGTCGAGCGGCTCCCATGCCATCGGGACGGTCCCGATAATGCCGATGCCGAGTTCTTTGTAAGCTAGATGCCCACGGGATCTCAGACCCATCCTGATGATCCCGAGAATACTGTAAACTGACCTTCATGGCGTCTGTGAATTTGATGCAGAGGACGTGACGACGCCAATTTCGGAGACAGGGCTGCCTGCTCTGACACAAGAAATGGCAAATGGTGCATGTAATTGGTACAGCTCAGTTTGCATGGGTCTGTACCATATTTCAGAAGTGCACCTATTGTCTAGCTGATTCCAAATTGGGACATATCGTCCATCCGGAGGTTTGAACACCGGCGCTACACCAATCCAATTTGCCCAAGCAGGCAATATCTGTCCACAGAATGCGATCTTCCGCCCGCCCTGGGGTATATAAAAGTAAGTTCAGCTTTAAGAAGTCAATAGATAACCCTTTGTTTTTAGGATTAACATCATTTTAGCATTTAGCATGCTGGCAAAGGCCATGTTGTTGGCGTCTTTCGGGACTCTTAAGTCTAGCTCAAGCCGGACCCTACTTCCAGTGCGGCGGTAAGTTGATATTGAGCAAATTTCAACGCTGGGTAAATAAGGTAGGCCTGAAATACGCTAATCTCGTGAATTCTTCATCAGGTATCGGGCACACCGGACCGACTACCTGCCAGTCCAATTGGAGGTGCCAAAAAATCAATGACTGTGAGTTGATCCATCCGGCTATGAATGTTTTCAGAAAACAGCGATAACTTCTGATGTGCAGGGTACTCGCAATGCCTCCAGGTGCCGGGTGGCGGAAACCCGCCGTCGCCCACCACCATCTCTTTGTCCCCGACCCGGCCCACTCTCGTTGCCTCGCTTTGTACCCAGTACTCCGTACGCCTACTACTCTACCAGAGACTACTCAGTTCTCAATAATCTCTGGGGGATCGACACGGCAACTAGCGGATCCCAGTGCACATACTACTACGGCCCCGCAACCGGCGGCGGCATCGCCTTCGGCTCTGACTGGCGCTGGGTCGGCAACGAGAACACGGTCAAGAGCTACATTTATGCCAATCGTGCCTTCAATCGTAGGCGAATTAGCGAGATAAACCGTCTGCCGACAATTGTTCAGTGGTCGTACAACGTTACCAATACGAGAGCCAACGTGGCCTACGACATCTTCACTGACCGCGACATCAATCATGATCATTCTTCCGGAGAGTATGAAATTATGATCTGGCAAGTCTCCCTTACTCCCAGCCTCAAACAAGGAATCATGCTAATGGCGAGTCTAGGCTTGCCGTGTACGGCGGTGTCTGGCCCATTACCGACAGCGGCGAACCAGTTGCTCAGGTCACACTGGCCAAGCACACATGGAAGCTGTACACCGGATGGAATACTGCCTGGAACCCACCAATGAGGGTGTACAGTTTCCTGCCAGCCAATGGGGCCATTACCTCTTTCAGTGGCAATGTCATGGAATTTTTCAGATATCTGACGACAGCACATTCGTTTCCGGCAGCCACACAATATATGCTTAGTGAGTCAAATTACCACCTTGCCTGACTCGGGTGAAGTCGGCTGACCTGCATATTCAGTGTACCAGTTTGACACCGAGGCATTCACGGGAGGGCCAGCGAACTTCGACGTACCTCTATTCGAAGCCAATGTAGAGTAATTTCCCGGTCGAGCAACATGATCCATCGCCTACTGTCTTGTGGCCCGCTCAAGTTAAAAGGCGTATTGGAACAATGGAGCTTGACTTGTATTGTAGACTGGGAAGATATTCTGGTGGATGGGCAGGGTGTATCACTTAGCCATTTTCGAAAAGCTAACTCACTATTCCTGTGTGAATGTACGGGAGAATCGAAGGGCTTAAACCGTATGGTAAATTCGGTGATCTTTCTTAATCGACAGTTTTTAGATGAGTAGATATGCAAGTACATTCATTGGGTTTGTCTCCTGCACACAGTCTCCGAATAGCATGACTTTCCGACAGACCGACGTTTCCATTTGCGAACGTTGTCCAAGCAGCAGCTCTAATGCTGCAGCCTACCGCTCTGAGATCGTCCCCCGGTGTGTCCGATCTCGATTTGGCGAACGAACCAAGCCTGCAACGCCTGTCGCCCGAGAAAAAGTCAGCTAGTATGCTTTCGATGATGTCGCCTAGCCAGGGGGACTGCTCCTAGTCTTGGATAGCCGAGGCTAATTTCGTAGGACCCGTCTTGCTATCCTCGGTACACCTCACGTGTCAGACCAAGAACCTCTCAGCAGAGACTCGGCTTAGAGATGATCAGGCGTTGCAGGCGGTCCAATCCGAGCCCTGGGAAATGGGATTGAGGCAATGCCAGTCGAGGACATTCCTCGATGGCCCCCCGATGCAGTCATCTAACCCGACGCTGCAAATTTCCCTCATTGTCAACCAGTGATCCGCACCGGATATTCTAAAACGCCTTGTCTTCATGCATTTGCTATACATTTGCAGCCTCAGCCCACCGACGATCATGACTCGTCACTGTGTTCTTAAGTCTTCTCGCGCCCCCTACAGTCGTTCTCTCGGCATTCGATACCGTCCCGCAGGAATCGTGGGCAACGCGGTCCGCTTCGTATCCAAGTACGATAAATAAGGATAGGGCTTTCCACTCTTCAACGACGAGATTGGCCGAACAATATACGGAGGAACTCCCCCTCCCCCTCACGGACGACGCTATGCTACTTCGCTCTTGTGCTGATTCGGCAGGCGTGATAATGCAACAGACTAAGAGGACCCACTGCAAAGGCTAGTCTATCTAGGTATCCTTGCTAGATGGGGAAAGGACCGCTTGCGAGTCTTCGGATGCTGAACGAGATACGAGGCGAATAAGAGGATGACGAGCTTTTTTTCGGCCCGTTCGGCTTCTATTCTCGATCGTTGCCTGTCCCATGTAAACTCTAACGCCCGTTTTATCTCCGGCGGAAATCTAAACTCCCATTCTCTATTCGTTCTCCTGTTTGCTTCCGGCTTTGGAACATTGCTGAGATTACGAACGGATTCACGCGATCGCGTCTGAACGCCCGTCGACCATCCCATCCCTGGGGTATTTTCGTCAACTCAACCCTAACTCATGTATTACGGCGTTCCTGGCATCTAATTAGCGGACCGTATAACTGCGTAATATGTCGCAACCCCTATATATGCAGGATGTCAAAGAAAAAGTCTTCCCAGTAACTACTGGAGTTGCTAGTCCGGTTCATCGGCACACTCTTCGCCGCCTCGATCCGTTAAAACCATCGACATGGCATCCAAAGCATCGTTCGTACCGAGCACACCTTATTCTATTGGAGAAGTGGTATGGACGATGACGTGTATAGGCGGCCACAGGGGACGGTGTCACAGAGTCATGCGTGAATCGTCAGAGCGGTGTTGCAAGTCGGTTACAGGCTCCGCAGATCCAGTACCATAGCCTCCCTCGTTAACCATAAGAAGGCCGAGAGCAAGAACAACGATAGGGGGAAAGACAGTACAAGGCGAAACCTCACATTTTATATGTGCGCTTATACTATACGGCGAAGCCATGGAGGGATGGCTATAATGACAATCCGCGGCATCGTACAAGGGACTCTAGGGCGACTAGTTTCGAAAATGCCACTCTGGCGAGTCCCAAGCCGGCCTGATCGCCGATGTCTTAGGGCGATTCGAAATTCGACGCGGGGGTTATCATCATGGGGACAACGCATCCTCGAACATTACCTGCCTAGAAACTTCATCAAAGAAGATAATTCACAAGCGAAGAGTGAGTAAAGATCAACTTTCAATGGCTATGCCAATAAGTTTCGTCTAGATCATCTTCGATCCTATTCGCCACTATGTCCGCTGTTTAGTCCATATTGTTAACCCTTCGCTTCAAGCGTTCTATCTCGCGCCCTCGAAAGAATCTATACACGCTGCACTTAAATCCGCCGGCAACGCCACTAGTTCGCAGCCTATCGAAACTTTCTCTACTTTTCTAAAGGAGAATACACCTTCAAGAACGGATCCCACTATGGATCACATATCATCAGGGAACTAGGGAAGACAGCAGGGACCTCCGACAAGAGAGAACTACTTAGCAAGTAGAATTAGCAGATAGGAAAATATTAATGCTTTTTAAGAAGCTCCACTATCTCTCAGTTTTGCTCTAAGGTCCTCTAATCTAGACTAATAACTGACGTAAAGCTGTGGACTGCAGTCTCAGAATCGATAATATAATACAGTGGTCCTATTAAAAAGTAGTTATTAGTATCGCCCTTAATAGAAAGGTATAGATCGTCCAGTTTAGAGTAGACATAGTAAGGACACTGGCTATGCTTATCTTCTTACATATACCAATTGGGATATATGATTCAAAATGCATACTCCTCTAGCCCTTTACTGAGAAACCTTAATAATAGAAGGGGATAAAGCGGGACTTGGCAGTATGCTGTGGATAATAGATAACCTTCTTAGCCACTCTAAGAAAGCGAAGGTTAGGTCTATCTCCATTAATAAGACAGCCTATATCTATTTTATTAGAAATATAACTCTACTCTGGAGTTCTATAATAACCATATACTTCATTCTATTAAGATAGGATGGCTTATATTTAATAAATACCTTATTTTATTTAATAAGGCCTCCGCTTAAGTTGCCGCTCTTCTTCTTAAATTAGGCTATTAAAAATCTAACTTAGATTAAGAATTGGGAGAGTATATGGATTAATGTACCATTATGGGAGACTGGTATATATAGGCGGAGAAATATTATCTTAATATCGAGAGAGAGATAGAAACTACTCAAGGATATCTAGCTGCACTGGGGAAACTTTCTTAATAGCGATAGCTATTACTGCAGGAGATGGAGGTTAAGATGGCTCTTTAAACCAATAGCAATAACCTAGATGCATTTATTAATTCCTCGGCTATCAAGATCTATTGTAAACCTCTGGAGTGTTAGTATCGCATTGAATAATAGCAGCAATTTCCACACTAGTTATGGAAATTAGTGATAATTATTAAGTAGCGTGGCAATTTCCAATATCATAGATTCTTATCACCAAGTTCCTATGTGGCAAGCTGGGGATGTCTCATGATAAGTATACGTGAGGTGACTTACGAGTCTGAGTCAAACTTATGAGTGGGTTAAAAGAGTCGAAACTCATGAGTTCACTCAAATAAACAGTTATATCATTGTCCGAATCGTCCCTTGGATCTTGCGGGTTGAAATCGAAATGGCCACGGCGCCCTGTTCAAACCAAGTATACCACCTTTGACTGTCTACACTCCTATCCAATACAGGTCCTTCTCCAGCTCAAACTCCCTCTCCAGAACTTCGTCCCTGGGGTCCGCGCTCCGTGAGATGATCACCTTGAAAATCCCCCTTTCGGCGTGCCACTTCTCCTTCTCCTCGTCCCAGTACGACAAGGCATACTTGTCCAAGACAATCTCGGCCGTGGCCGTCTTGCCCTTCGCCACCCACACCTTGGCGAACCCCTTCAACTCCTTGCGAGGTCGCAAGGTGGCACACTCCACATCCGAGATGTACACCTGGACGATCTCATGGCCATCCCTGTCACCGGTGTTGGTGACATCAACCGACACCTCGAACGATTGCTCCCCCTGGCCGCCCAGCTCAACACTCTTCGGGGCCCGTAGGTTCGAGTACTCGAATGTCGTGTACGACAGTCCGTAGCCGAAGTAGAAGAGTGGATCATTCTGGAGCTTCTCGTAGTACCTGTAGCCGATGAATACGCCCTCGCCGTAGTACATCTCCCGGACTCCCTTGCCGTAGCTGAGGAAGGCCGGCGTGTCCTCCAGACGGCGTGGAAATGTGACGGACAGGCGACCAGTAGGGTTGTGGCAGCCAAAGAGCACATCGGCAATGCCATTGCCTGTTTCCTGACCGCCAAACCAGGCATGGACAAGGGTCGGCACATCTTTCACCCAGGGCATCGTTACCGGGCAGCCAGACTGGTTGACGATAATCTGCAGGAGTTTTAGCCAGAGACAACTATCAACTTAGGGCAGCTCCATCGACTCACGGTCCTTGTGTTCGCTTCCATAACCTTCTCTATCAACTCGTTGACGCCAGGAGGCAGCTCCAGGTCCTTTCTGTCCGACGCCTCGCTCTCGTAGTCGGCATTCAGACCGGCGATGACGATCGGGACATCAACGTGCCTCGCCAGCTCAACTGCCTCGGCGAGCGCCACGGCAGGGTCAATCTTCTCGCAGCACCCGACCCGGAGGCCACCGGCGCTTTGTGCCCCGACATCCGCGAAGACAGCGTCGTTCCTCAGGAGAATAGAGATATCGTAGGTCTTTCCTGCCTCAGCCTCCAGCTCGGCCGTCACCTCCATGCTTGCTTGGTTGAACATGGGTGTCTGAAGCGTCTTCTTCGGCTGGCTGGTCCAGAGGTCGACCACCTGCTTGCCATCGATGTAGAGGCGTCCCTTACCAAGCACAGAGAGACCCAACTGCATGGTCGTAGTTTTTGGTGCGGTGTATGTCGTGTTGACGCGGAGCCAGTATGCTCCAGGGACGCTGGGGGGAAGGCTGTCTGCGAAGTACATCTGGGCTTGGGTCGTGATCGTGGAGTGAAGCGGCTTGGCCTTGGGGTTGGCATCCGGGTCCTCTCCGTACCAATGGAGCATGAATCCAACCTCCTCCGTTCCTGGGATCGTGATGTTCTCGGACAAGAGCGGCGTAAAGATATGAGCTATTTAAATCCGAGGGTTAGTGGAAGATCTTTGAGGGGAGGGCTTGTTCGGGAAGCTCACAATAGCAACCAACTGCCATCTTGACGCGCTCTTCGCCGACGAGTCCTTGAATAGCTTCCAGTGGCTTGCCGACGTAGTACGGAACGAGGTCGGCCGAACCGCCACCACTGACGGCAGGGTTCGCGACGCCAGGACCGATCAGGCCGTACGTTTGTTGCGCCGACGGGTCAAGGGGCAATACGTTCTTATCGTTCTTGAGGAGGACGACAGAACTGCGGGCAACTTCTCGACAGAGCTCCCGCTTCTCGGGGGTATCCCCAAATTGGGTCTTATCACCCCGTGTCTGGTGCTCGAGAGCTGGTCGCACCTTGTTCGCCAGGTTAAGCAGATTCCGGACTCGCTCGTCAAGCGTGGATTTCTTCACCTTCCGGCTGAGGATGGACCAGATTAGGAGATCGCCCCTCCATCTTGTCGGACCCGGCATCTCCAGGTCTAGGCCAGTATTGACCGCTTCTGCGGTGCTGTAGGTGCCGAACCAGTCGCTCATGACCAGGCCGTCCCACCCCCATTCCTGGCGCAGAAGTCGTTCGTTCAACCACGGGTCTTCCGAGGTGTGGACGCCATTGATGCTGTGGTATGCACTCATGAACGACCAGGGATTGGCGTGCTTGACGGCCAATTGAAAGGGCAGAAGATGGGTCTCCCGCAGCGTCCTCTCAGAAACACGGATTCCATCTTCCAGGGACATGGAAGACTGGTCGTGTGCTGCATAGTGCTTGATGGAAACGGCAACGCCGTCTTCCTGAACGCCATTGATATACTCGGAAGCCATCAGGCCGCTGAGGATGGGGTCTTCGCCGAAGGCTTCGAATCCACGGCCGATAAGGGGCGAGCGCTGCAGGCAGACCGTCGGCGCGAGCAGAATCTGGCAGCCCTTCTCTTTCGTTTCCACGGCCAGCATGTTGCCGACAGACCGCATCAGCTTGGTGTCGAAGGTGGCCCCCATCGCCGTCGCCGAGGGAAGCAGGGCGCCTCGAGGCTGGCCGGGGTCAATGAACACGGGATTTCTGGGTGACGGGCAAGGGGCCGACTTACGCCGTTGAAGAAGGCTGTGCCTCGCGCGCCGTGCGGTCCGTCTGTTGTCTGTCCAGCGAGGGTCAGCACAAGGTTCGGGCATCGGTTTGAGCTCGCCCGCAACGTACCGTCATGGAGGGGACATTCAGGCGCTCCACAGGATTGGTAGACCAGGTATCTCGGCCGGAGAGGAGCTTGACCTTCTCATGCAGGGTAAGGTCGCTCAGAAGCTGGTCTACGTTCAGAGGAGAAGACATGGTGAGACTCAACAGAAAGGGGATTCGATTCGGTAAGCTGCAGCGGCCCAAGCCGTTGTTGTGTTGGCCAGAGGAGAAAACTATCGGGAGCAAACCCTCTTTTTAAACGAAACCACATGGCGGGACAGTTGCCTGCTGAGCGGCAAAGATGTCCATCTACATCAGCCGAACCTTGAGCAGGCGCGGCACGCTTGGCGACCCGAGGTGAAACATTTGACGGCGGCCAAACTCGCAGAGATGACAACCTGGAAGTGGCAGACGGGGAGGCCCACCCGGGTGCTACTGCGGGGTTGGGTAGGTACCGCCTTCGGAGTAATCCGTACAAAGCCCCCCAATTCCGCCGCGGCGAAACTCGTCTTCGTGCACTTCACCCGATGGCATCCAAGGCGACTGGATTGAAGAAGCCGTTGAAGATGACGCTGCAGAACGGCGCAGTGGGTTTTCTAAGCCTTCCTATGGCCTAAAGAGTGGATGCAAAGACATATCTATCTGGTATAGATCAAACCTGCAACCTTGGTATTAGAGACGGATGCACTTATTTCATTTACAAATGGGCCAATCAGGATGCAATGCTATTGCTGCGTACTGTCACGGCCTGGTTCACCGTTCCGGGCTTAAACGAGCTGTTGTGTGCTACCGACTTCGGGACTTTCCCCTTACCGCCGCACTTGGCTAACTGATCATTTAAAAGAGAGAGAAAGAGAGAGAGGACAGAGGTACCTAGACCATCTGATTAGAAGGAACACACCACAAGTGACAATATACGAACACCCACACTTGGGCACAAACGAACAATTCGAATTAACTGGATAATGACTTCTTGATCTCCCTCCCTGGCTTTGTTGAAAAGCCACCTCTGTTTTTAAATAGCAGTCCTGCACGTAACCCCAAATTGGCACAAGGACCGTTGACCCTCATTACAATGAGAACAGTATTATAACGATAGAGTCATCCTGTTTTGGAATAGTATACGCTAGCGGGTAGTTACTTCGACTATGGAGGTTGTATTTCGAAGTTGCTTTCCTTCACGCAACTGAGGCCCTACCCTCGGGGCTGCAACAGCAGTTGTGTACAACGCAATCTCCGATGGCTCGATAGTGCTGAGCTCCCTAGGGCGCGCTGACGAAGTTCGTCAGGGCGGTGTGAGTTGCGTAGAACGCGGCCTTGGCGGTATAGTGCTCGTCGAACATGAGCGGCTTCGCGCCCGGCAGCCAGGTGAAGGCGTGCTTATCTGTGAAGCCCCAGAAGCTAATGTCGGTGATTCCTGCATTCAGAGCCTCGCTGATGACGGCGCCGTAGATAGAGGCCTGGAGTGTGGCGTTGAGCGTATGGACATCCATTTCAGCGATAGTCACGTCCAGTCCGAGCGCCTTGTAGGAGTGGACCATGTCCGTGATCACGCCCGGTATCGGGGCTTCTTCAGTGATGTGCATCTGTAGGGCGACTCCGTCGATCGGGACGCCGTCCGCTACGAGTCCGGAGACGAGGTCGTAGAGTTCTTGACGCTTGCCGGGGAGTGACTCGACGAGATTCTCGTTCACGAACAGTTTGGCGTCCGGGTCTGCTGCTCGGGCGATGCGGAAAGCGTCTTCGATGTAGCCGGGACCTAGTACTTTGTAGAAGGCGTTGGCTTGCAGGCCACCGCCCTGCGTTGCGAGGGCTTCGGTGACGACGTCCCACCGATCCACCTTGCCGTTGTACCGGTGCATGACCGCCTCGAAGTGAGCCGTCATCGCAGCACGAAACGCTGTGGGGCCGGTGATGTTGAGCAAGTTGTTGGGGTTACAGCAGGTCGAGATGAGCCCGTGTCCCTTGACCTTCATGTCGTTGGCTTCAGCGAAGCCAACGAGGCGGTCGATCGTTTCCCAGTTGTAGTTCCCTTGCGTCGGGTTAATGAACGCCCACTTCATCTCATTTTCGGGAGAGAGGCTGTTGAACTGCTCGGCAAGGATGGCCGCGAACTGAGGATCATCGAGGTATGTCGGATTGATCGCCCCGGACCCGATGAGTATGTCCTTTTTGTCCGCCTCTTCCCTCAGCGAGGTGGTTCCGGTACTGGCGAACGCGTCGGTTGCTCCGGTAGCGGCGAGAAGCGCGATGATGAGTGCTGTGGCCTTCATGATTCTGCCTGGCGAAATGTTCTCTGTCTCGTCTCCCCAGTGCTCAATGGTGAATGACGTGCGGCTATCGTCTCATCATCGTTGAGGGCTTTATAGGTCGTTGTGAGAAAATAGGGACGAGGCGGTGTCATAACGCCGTGGACACACTGGAACTTGATCCCTACCTATGACGCTCCAGCAGGGGCTGGTTGGAATCTTTGCGGCGAGGAACGAGGAACGAGAAACGAGAAACGAGAAACGAGAACGGGGAACGAAAAAGGTCGGTTCCCCAGGGGCTGGCTTTTCCATTGAGAAAGCACAGATCGGCATTGCTCACCTTGACTTTGCAGCAACGACATTGGCTACAAGCTTGAGTCTGGCTTGTGGTCGCGGAGCTATTGGGTCCTCGGAACATCTCGGTGGAGTTCGGTAAAAAGTAGAGTGAGGTCGGGCAATTAGGCGTTCGCATTTGGGGTTGACAACTCCTTTAAGTGGAGCTGCTTGGGCTCAATACTTTCTTAATGAAATCCACAAATGCCCCGAGCTGTATATCTGTCAGACGGAAGGGGCAGGTCTAGCCGGGCTGACTAAGGAGGTCGGGGTCAAAGGTGGGAAAAGGCCGCATCCACAAAATCAAAGGAGAGGACATTTCACAATTGGGAGACAGAGAGGAGGATTTCTCTTGGTCTCTTGAAATCTCATTATTTATCTTCTTTATAACTTTTGAAATACCCGGTAGCCGCTTGGCGGAGATTCAGGACATTGGCGGATGTCTGGTGTTGTGAACCCCGCTTCAGACGTCATCACCGTCATGGAAGGCGAGCCGGATGTTCCGGGTGGGGGATATCATCGTCCCCTGCGTAAAAGGACCAGAACGACGAGGGCATTGGAGTCCGAGCAGCAAAAGGGCGATATGGAATGGCAGGAGGAGGAGAGCAGCGAGGGAGCTCTGAGCCATACGCGAACGAAGAAAAGAACCACGCCTAAGGCAGCTGGCAGCGTGACCGAGGCGATCCAGGGTTTGAAACGACTTCTAGAACAGGATTTCAATCAAAGAATGGAAGCAATGAAGGCAGAGTTTCAGCTCGAGTTTACAAAACTGAGTGACCGCATGGCTGAGGAAGTCACTAGGACCACGGCCCAGATGGTGCAAGAATTATCACAGGCTCGAGAGCAGCTCACCCTGGCTTGCGGCGAGTTGGAGCAGACCCGGCTACAGCTGGACTTGAACAAGGCCCATGCAGTAAGATCGCCTGGTCAGACATATGCAGATGCTGCCAGGATGACGCCTACTACTATTACCACTCAAACTCCATCTACAGCTCGATCGGCAACCCCAGACCCAGTATTCTGCACAGTAGACACATCCAGGGTGCCTGAGGATCATATCGGCGATACTACACCAGCAGTCATTCGCAGGACCATTGAACAGGAAATGCGAACGTCTAGCGACCAGCCTAGTTGGCGATGTGTTGCAGTGACCAGAGATGGACGAAATACCAACCGCCTGAGGGTCATCGGTAGGAGCGAGGAAGAACTGAAGAGGATCAAGGCGATCATCGAGGCCAAGAAAGCTCCAGGTGCGAGAGTCCTCCGAGACCAACTGTACCCAGTCAAAGTTGACAACATCAACCGCGCTGCCGTTCTCGACCGGGAAGGCAAGGTCCTTCCTGGAGCAATGGACGCTTTAGGCCAAGAGAATGAAGTTCAAATTTCCAAGATAGCCTGGTTGAGTCGAAAGGACAACGCAAAGGCATATGGATCCATGGTGATATACCTCGCCAAAAACAGCGATGCCAGGAGACTCTTGCAGGAACACTACTTCCTTGCAGCCGGTGAGTCAGCATATACCAGCGCATTTGAGCGGAGAATAGGACCGATACAATGCTACAATTGCCAGGAGCTTGGCCATAAGGCCTTCTCGTGCAGCAAGACTCGGGTATGTGCGAGATGTGCCACCGAAGGCCACCATCATAGTGAGTGCCAAACGCAGGTACCCAAGTGTGTGCCCTGTGGTGGACCGCATGAGTCGTTCAGCAGAAGTTGCCCGAAGCTCTACCTTACCCGGCATGAGTAGGAAGTTTCAGGTAATCCAACTGAACGTGAGAAAACAGGATACGGTACACGAAAGTCTAATGAACGATAAACGACTCCAAGATTTTGCAGTTATAGCGATCCAAGAACCACAGGCATGGAAAAGCGACGGTAAACTATTGACAGTCCCTATGGGACACCCGAGATGGATCAAAATGGTCCCCACTATTTGGAGGGATGGCAGATGGGCAATCCGGAGCATGTTGTGGGTGAATAGGGACTTGGAGGCCGAGCAAGTACGAATACAGTCCCCAGATTTGACGGCAGCAACCATACGACTTCCAGACCGAATAATATTAGTTGTGTCAGTATATGTGCCTGGACGCCAGCCCCAGGCTCTTCGGAATGCGTGCCATGCCCTACACCAGGTGATCTTCGACCTCAGGAATAGGACAGGGATGATGGTGGACGTCATACTTGCCGGAGATTTTAACCAACACAACTGGCTATGGGGAGGAGACGATGTGCCCCTGATAAGGCAAGGCGAGGCCGAATCGATCACCGACCTCATGAACGAACACGGTCTTTACAGCCTCCTCCCGAGGGGCACGAAGACATGGCAAGGCTCCGACATGGAAAGCACAATCGACCTGGTGCTGGCGACGGCGGAGGTGGCAGACGATATGGTGTCATGCTCCATACACCCGACAGAACATGGATCAGACCATCGGGCGATCCAAACGACGTTCAATGTCGCAATGCCTGAACGAATTCCCACAGAAAGACTATTATTCAAGAACGCACCATGGACAGCAATTAGAGCCAGGGTGGAGGACAATCTCCGAGAGCTGCCCTGGAACGTCAGCGTGCAGGAGCAGACCGACAAATTAATGAAGGTCGTCCTCGAGGCGATCCACGAGCTGACGCCCCGAGCACGACCAGTATCGTACGCGAATCGCTGGTGGACGAAGGATTTGACAGGACTGCGGCGAGTGTACACGTTCTGGAGAAATCAGGCCAGGGCGCAGCGACGAGCAGGTCGGATGAGGCTCGATCTGGAAAGACGGGCCAAGGAAGCATCCAAGGAGTACCATGATGCCATCCGGAAACAGAAGCAACTGCATTGGGACGAATTTCTGGCAGAAGATGTTAATATATGGAAGGCGGCCAAATACTTGAAACCTGGAAAGGACATTATGGACGACAAGGTGCCTCCTTTGAAGAGACAAGACGGATCCACCACGGCAGACAGGGCGGAGCAGGCAGAGGAGCTGCTCAATACGTTCTTCCCGCCGTTGCCAGCCAGGATTGAAGATGAAGGTGATCGACCGCAACGGAGGGAAGTGCTCATGTTGGACCTCGCCATGGAGGAAGTTGAAGAAAAAGTGCAAGCAGCGAAACCCTGGAAAGCGCCTGGAGAGGATGGCCTGCCAGCAATGGTGTGGAAACAACTTTGGCCAGTAGTTAGATACCGCGTTTTGCACCTCTTCGACACGTCCCTTAGGGACGGTGTGGTACCTCACCAATGGAGAAGCGCGAAGATCATCCCGCTGAAGAAGCCAGATAAAGGAGACTACACAGTGGCTAAGGCATGGAGACCGATATCGTTGCTGTCAACACTAGGCAAGATACTCGAAGCAGTTGTTGCAGAACGGATCTCCTATGTAGTGGAGGGTTATGGACTGCTACCCGCAAACCACTTCGGGGCAAGGAAGCGAAGGTCAGCCGAACAGGCACTGATGCTGTTGCAGGAGCAGATCTATAAGGCATGGAGGGCCAGCAGGGTGCTCAGTCTGATCAGCTTCGACGTCAAAGGCGCTTACAATGGAGTGTTCAAGGAGCGTCTACTCGAGAGGCTGAAGGCGAGAGGCATATCTGGTGAGCTGGTCAGATGGATTGATGCCTTCTGCTCTAGGCGATCGGCTGCCGTGGTGGTAAATGGGCACACGTCGCAGCAACGGGTTTTGCCGCAGGCGGGCCTCCCGCAAGGATCACCGCTGTCGCCGGTGTTGTTCCTATTCTTCAATGCAGACTTGGTGCAAAGAAGAATCAACGCGAGAGGCGGCTCAATTGCATTCATTGACGACTACTCGGCATGGGTGACAGGGCCAACGGCGGAGGCGAACCGAGCAGGCATCCAGGCAATCATAAATGAAGCGCTGGACTGGGAAAGGCGGAGCGGCGCGACTTTCGAAGGAGACAAAACGGTCATTGTACATTTCACGAGAAACGCCGCGCGTGCTAGCGACACACCATTCATGATCAAAGGAAAAGAAGTCAAGCCCAAGAGCAACGCAAAGATCCTGGGCGTAGTAATGGATGCGAAGCTACGGTACAAGGAACATATGGCTAGAGCCGCGGCAAAGGGGCTCACGGCCGCCATGTGTTTGAGAAGACTGAAAATGCTATCACCGCGGACGGCGAGACAACTATTCATAGCAACAGTGGCTCCCACTATGGACTTTGCATCCAGCGTGTGGGCGCACTCATGCGGCGTTAGAGAAACAGCTTGGTTGGGCAAGGCACAGCTGGTCGGAGCACAGGCGATCACAGGGGCTTTCCGGACTGTCGCAGTGGCGGTGGCAGAGGCCGAAGCTAGTATCCAACCGGTACAGGAACGGCATGCACAGGCAGCGACAAGGTTTTGGATCAACCTCCAGACCCTTCCTAGGGCGCACCCGTTGGCTACACTGAAGGTGAAGGCGTATCGACGATTCGCATCGCCTATGCAAAAGATCGCTCAGGCACAAGGGGAAATGACTCCTGAACGAATGGAGGTCATTCGGGAGTTCGCGCTACCGCCATGGAGAAACCGTGTATTGGTGTCATGCGACCCTGACCGGGAGAGGGCGATGGAAGCTGCAAGTAGGGTGGATGGTATAGTCATTGCCACCTGCTCTTCGCAGAGAGAGGGTATGGTAGGCATGGGAGGTGTCGTACGAGATACCGCCCTCAACAATGCCGACGAACTAGTGGCCAGCTACTCCATCACTCTTGGGTCGACGGAGGAGCTGAACCTGTACATGGCCGAGCTGAGAGCTATAGAGATGGCGCTGAGATGCATGCTAACCGGACTGTGTCGACGGAGTATAGCCGTCATCACGAGCAACCGCTCTGCATTAAAAGCCATACGGCGACCGCGACAACAATCCGGCCAACAGACCATTCGGCAAATCTACGACCACGTCGAGCGGCTTGAAGACGGGGGCAATTCCCTCCAGATGATGTGGGTTCCAGCAGGAGAAGAAGACTTTGCCCTAGGACCAAAAGCTAAAGCAGTAGCCCGGAAGGCCACGGAAAGGGAGTGCAGGCCAGATGTGCCAATATATCAGGCAAGATCTACGAGGATAAGACTAGCGATAACCAAGCAGCGGCAAACAAGAACACCGCTAGGAAGGGTCGGGAAATACTCGAAGACGATAGACACGGCACTACCTGGCAAGCATACCCGTACTCTATATGACCCGCTGAAGAGGAAAGAAGCAGAGGTGCTGGTCCAGCTCCGCACTGGAATGGCAAGACTGAACAGCTTTCTATACAACATCGGTGCAGTGGAATCGGATACGTGCGAGTGTGGTCAAGCATCCGAGACAGTTGAGCATTTTCTATTCAGATGCACAAAGTGGACAACGCAACGGGAAGGCATGCTGAAATGCTCACAAGCAAAGATGGGAAACCTCTCTTTCTTTTTAGGAGGAAAGGCAGCGTCTGACGGAGACAAATGGGCGCCAGACATGCAGGCAGTACGGGCGACGATCAAATTTGCCATTGCAACAGGAAGGCTTGACATGGACGTGAAGCCGCAGGCATACTAACTATTCAGACCAAACCCTACTAACATTATACAATCTCATTTCGACAGACCGGGCTTCAGTTGCTGAGGATAGGATGCTGAACACTTGGAGAAATTGGCCTTCAAGCAGGCCTGTCACGGCATTATACACCAGATTGGACCAGTTAGTGAGAAGGGAAAATTATGGGGCTTCGGGTGATTATGGAAGAACTGTATGAAACGCAAGCAGCTTAGCGCAAAGGCCCTATGGGGTGTATCCCCCCGGGCGGAATAAAATCAAATCAAATCAAACCCCAACACAGACATCATCACAACAGCTCACGGGCTGACCATCTGATCAATTGAATACCCTCACTTTGAGGCTAAAATCATCATATTTTCCTTGTGTATTCCATCATATTTGAACCCGTTATTTCGGCCCGGCCCTTTACATCTTCCGGGTCCGACACCTATAATATAGTATTTAACTAGCACAACTACTATACAGTTATTATACAATACTGGTGGTGTCGGATCCGTCGGCTAAATCAACAGTCCGAAGTGACGGGTTCAATAGTTATAGAATTCACAGGGAAATATGATAAAGTTGACCTCAAATTGAGGCTATTCAATTGATCAGTTCAATGATGATGTTCTGATGATGTTCTCTGGTGATCCTGACGATTTGGGCAGCGGGGTTTTTCTTCCGTTGACCCTGACCTCCTTAGTCATCCCGGCTGGACCTGCCTCTTCCGTCTGACACATACCTAGTTAATAGCGGGGTGAGCCCTCATACGAAGTCAATATATTGATCAATACCGTGGAGATTAGACACTCTTTACACTCTTACACTCTTTTAGGCGAAAGGATAGGTTGGGGCTGCCGTGAGCGTGGCTTCATGAGATGGACGCGACCGCCGAGGAGATCCTTGTCGGCGGCGGGATTCGGGGACCGCGACGCGTCGCTCGTCGAGACCCGTGAAACCAACCGCGAAAGCCCAAAAGTTTTGGCAAGTAGCCTCAAGCCAGGCCGGGACATCCAAGAATGCCGGCACAAAGCAAGTGGCAACAAGCGACAACGACTGGGACAATGCGGACGAGGGATTGCAGGCCGTGGATGGCGCGGCGCGCAGCGAGTCTTCGCTAATCCAGATGATGCTCCAGACGACGCTCCAGACGATGCTCCAAGAAACGTCGAGCCATCTCATGAGCAAGCAGAAACAGATGCTGGAGAGGCTCTGGGATGCTTTGGTGGAGAACCAGAAGAAAGCGACAAAGGTGATGAGCGATCAGCTGGAGATGATCCGACAACTGCAGCAGGAGATACAGACGGTCAGGGCCGAGGCAGCCGACGACCGGAAGAAGGCCGAAGAGGCCAGATGTATGCATGAACAGACCACTGAGGAGCTAAAGGCGATGCGAGAAACAAACGAGCAACTCAGAAAGGCGCAGGAACAAATTACGGATGAGCTGAAACAACTGCGAGAACAGCTGGGCATGATGACCCAAAGCATTGCGGCCAATAATACCCAGACGAGCCCTCAGCCATCATATGCGGACATAGCGCGTACGCCCCCGACAAGCCAGCCAAGCAACATTCGCAGCGTGTCGTCTATGAGAACAACGCCATCCGCGTTCACCGATACTCTCTTCTGCACCATCGACACGTCACGCGTTGGCAAGGAGGAGAAGGACAAGGCACAAGTGGGAGGAGTCCGACAGGCCATTGAGGAGGAGGTGCGGAAGAAGGAAGGCCGACAAGGCTGGAGGTGCGCAGCCGTGGTGAGAGACGTAAAGAACGCAGACCGTATTAAGGTGATCTGCCGAGACGAGTCGGAGATGAAGCTCGTCAAGGAAGCGGCAGAGAAGTCAGCAGTCAAGGGCGCAAGAGTCCTCAGGGACCAACTGTATCCGGTCAAAGTTGACGGCGCAAACAGGGCAGAGGTCCTGGACTCAGCTGGCAACGTGCTGCCAGGCACAGCGGAGGTGCTGGGAAAGGAGAACGGAGTGACGATTGCCAAGATGCACTGGCTCAGCGACAAGGAGAATGGGAAATCCTACGGCTCGATGGTGATCTACGTCACGAAAGCGAGCGATGCGCAACGCTTGCTGGAAGAGAGATACTTTCACCTCGCTGGGGAGTCGGCCAGCACCAACATTTTCGAGCGACGCCAAGGCCCGGTCCAATGCTACAACTGTTGGGAGCTTGGTCACAAGGCCTTCAGCTGCAACATGCCCCAGCGATGTGGCAAATGTGCAGAGACGGAACACCGGCACACACAATGCCAGGCGATCGAGCCGAAGTGCGCTCTCTGCGGAGGGCCACACGAATCGCTCAGTCGCAACTGCCGAGTGCGACAGATGCATGGCAACAATGTGCACTAACCTCCAGATCCTCCAGCTCAACGTGGGGAAGAGGGATGTAGTGCAACTGAGCATGATTAACGATGAAGACTTGCGGGACTACGCGGTGCTGGCAGTAGCCGAACCATACGCATTGAACATGGACGGTGCGGTGGTGACAGCACCGAACAACCACAGAAACTGGACGAGATTAATACCGACGAAGAAACACGAGATGCGATGGCCAATCCGCAGCATGCTCTGGATCCGCAGGGACCTGGAGGCGGAGCAGGTGCCGATACCGTCAGCCGACCTGACGGGAGCAATAATACGACTGCCCGACCGGGACGTCCTGGTGGTATCGGTATATGTGGAGGGGAGTAATGAGAATGCTCTACGCACGGCAATGGAGCAACTGCACAGGGCGATGACGGGTGTCCGCAACAGCACAGGGAAAAGAACGGATGTGATCTTGGCAGGCGACTTTAACCGCCACGATCAACTATGGGGAGGTGACGAGGTGACAGGCAGACGCCAAGGCGAGGCAGATGCAATCATCGACCTCATGGACGAGCATGGCCTCCTCAGCCTCCTTCCCAGGGGAACGAAAACCTGGGAGAGGGGTGGTGCGGAGAGCACGATCGACCTGGTGCTTGCGTCGTCCGAACTGGCAGAAGAGATGGTTCACTGTGGCATACACCAAACCGAACACGGGTCGGACCATAGGGCAATCCAGACAGAGTTTTACCTCACAACACCGGAGAGGACGGCGAGTCCGAGACTGCTCTTCAAGAATGCACCGTGGAATGCGATCAAGGAGAGAGTGAAAGATCAGCTGGCACTCCTCCCATGGGACGGCGGGGTTCAGACACAGACGGATAGGCTGATGGAGGCGGTCCTCGGCGCAATCCACGCGCTGGTCCCGCGAGCGAAGCCATCGCCATACGCCAAGAGATGGTGGACAACTGACCTTACTCGACTCCGAAAAACCTACACGTACTGGAGAAACCTGGCGAGGGCGCAGCGGCGGGCAGGCCATAGACAGGAAAACCTAGAGAGCCGGGCGAAGGTAGCATCCAAAGAGTACCACGACAGTATCAGAAGACAGAAGAAGGCTCACTGGGACGACTTCCTCGCAGACGGCGCCAATATCTGGCAAGCGGCCAAATACCTCAAACCCGGTGGCGACATGGTCGGCGACAAAATCCCCCGGCTAAAAAGGGCGGACGGGACGACAACGCAGGACAAAGCGGAACAGGCAGAAGAACTGCTGACGGCATTCTTCCCGCCGCTACCAGCAACCATCGAAGACGAAGGTCCACGACTACAACGGAGAGAAGTGGCCATGCTAGACTTGACGCTAGAGGAGGTGGAGGAGAAAGTCATGGCAGCCAAGGCGTGGAAAGCACCCGGAGAAGACGGCGTGCCGGCGATGGTGTGGAAGCAACTGTGGCCGGTGGTCAAGGAACGCGTGATGCATCTGTTCCGCACCTCACTGAATGAAGGACAGCTGCCAAACCAGTGGAGGAGCGCCAAGATCATCCCGCTCAAGAAGCCGGACAAGGGCGACTATGCGCTCGCAAAGGCATGGAGACCGATCTCGCTGCTGTCGACGCTGGGCAAGGTGCTCGAAGCAGTGGTGGCGGACAGGATCTCGTACGCCGCCGAGACATTCGGGCTCCTGCCCACAAACCACTTTGGCGCAAGGAAACGGCGGTCGGCAGAGCAGGCTCTGCTGCTCTTCCAAGAACAAGTGTACAAAGCATGGCGGGACCGCAAGGTGGTCAGCCTGGCCAGCTTCGACATCAAAGGCGCGTACAACGGCGTGTTCGATGACAGACTGCTACAGAGGCTGACAGCAAGAGGCATCCCCAAGAAGCTGGTGCAATGGGTAGAAGCGTTCTGCTCCAATCGTACAGCCAGCATCGTGGTGAACGACTACACATCAGAGCAACGGGAGCTGCCGCAAGCCGGCCTTCCCCAGGGATCGCCGCTTTCGCCTGTGCTTTTCCTGTTCTTCAACGCAGACCTGGTACAAAGCAAGATTGACTCGAAAGGCGGATCGATAGCGTTTGTCGACGACTACTCGGCTTGGGTCACGGGGCCAACAGCGGAGGCGAACAGGGACGGCATACAGGCCATCATCGACCGGGCACTGGCGTGGGGGAAACGCAGTGGAGCAACGTTTGAGCACGACAAGACAGCAATTGTCCACTTCACGCGCGTAGCTGAACGCACCAGCGAGGCGCCATTCATGATCAATGGAGAAGAAGTCAAGCCGAAGGCGAAGGCCAAAGTCTTAGGGGTAATCATGGACGCGGAGCTCAGGTTCAAGGAACACATGGCCAAGGCCGCCACCAAAGGTCTCTCGGCAGCCATGTGTCTACGGAGACTCAGGATGCTGCCACCACAAGCTGCCAGACAACTCTTCGTCGCAACCGTGGCCCCAGCCATGGACTACGCATCTGTCGTATGGTCGCATGCGCGCGGCGAGAGGGAATTGAAAGAGCTCAACAGGGCTCAGAAAATAGGAGCGCGGGCCATCACGGGAGCCTTCCAAACGGTGGCGGCAGCAGTAGCTGAAGCGAAAGCCAACATCCAAACAGTACGCGAGCGACATGCTCTGGCCGGAATGAAGTTGTACCTCAATATGCACACGCTGCCAAAGAAGCACCCGCTCGCGACACTCAAAGTGTCAGTGAGTCGAAGGTACATCTCGCCGATGAAGAGACTGGCGCTTGCCCTCGGCGAGAGCGGAATCGGGCGGATGGAAACAATCGAAGCCTATGCAGCACCTCCGTGGCACCCCCGCGTGTCGCTGGTGTGTGAGGTAGACCGGAAGGCGGCGATAGCGGCAGCCAACGGTGTCGAAGACATCACTATCACGACCAGTGCTTCGGACAGAGGAGGAATAGTGGGCATGGGAGGCATCATCAGCCACAAAGCAGCAGGGCAAGCGAACAGGGTCGTGGCTAGGTACTCGGTCACTCTCGGCTCGCGAGACGACCAGAACCCCTACACAGCCGAGCTGGGGGCGATAGCGATGGCATTGCGATGCATGCCTGACGGATTACGAAACCGAAGACTTACCATACTATCAAGCGGCCAGTCAGCGCTGAAGGCGATTGCACGACCGCGACAACAATCGGGGCAGTGCGCCATACGAGAAATCTACAACCACACCCGACGGCTAAGAAAAGGCAACAACAGGGTCAGGATGATTTGGGTACCCTCTCGGGATGATGCGTTCCCCTTAGGGCACAAGGCGAAGAGACAAGCCCAGAGAGCAACTGAATCGGGGCGCACGGCAGAGACGCAGCCGTACCAAGCTCGATCGACGCGGATAAGACTGGCGAGAGAGCTGCTGCAACAGCACCAGACCCTACCGGACAGAGTGGGCGGCTTCTCCAAGAGGGTCGACAAAGCGCTACCAGGCAAACACACAAAGGGGCTATACGACGGACTGAAGAGGCGCGAAGCAGACACGCTTTCACAGCTACGCACGGGAATGGCGAGGATCAACAGCTACCTATCGAGGATCGGCGCGGTGGAATCGGACTTGTGCGACTGTGGACGGGCAGTCGAGACGATGGAACATTTTCTCTTTCGATGCACCAAGTGGGATGCACAACGCGAAGGCATAAGACAAATCGGGCAAAGCGAGATAGGAAACCTATCGTTCTTTTTGGGAGGAAAGTCGGCATCGGACGGACCGAAGTGGTCACCTAACCTACAGGCGGTGCGAGCAACAATCAAATTCGCGATGGACACAGGAAGACTAGGGGCAAGGGAGGAGAATTGAACATACTAACAGCCGGAACCAGGAAACATTGGCACAATACTAACACAATACAGCCTCATTTTGACAGACCACGCTTCAGCTGCTGAGGATAGGATGCTGAACACTTGGAGAAATCGGCCTTCAAGCAGGCCTGTCAGACGGAGTCAAGCGAGGCCAGAAGAAAGCGATTCAAGGAGAGAGGTTGGGGCTTTATTTTGTGGTCAGGATCAACACGGCGGAAGTGTAAATAGCATAGCGTCTTCCATGGCCCTATGAGATCCGTTCTCCCGGGCGTAATAAATCTACTACTACTACTACTACTACTACTAATAGCGGGGTATAGACAGTAGCTATTACGACACATATTTTGACGCGCGGCCAAGCTCTTCGTATCCGGATTGAGTGGGTGCTTGTTGCTCGGGTCAAGTCTGGAAGAATCATACTCAACGCTGCTTTTTCCGTCAACTTGGAATAAAAATGGGGCCATCAAATTGCTCTTTGCGTCGCAAGTCGCAGCATCCACTTCCGCCGCGCGGGTGGACAAACCTCATTCTCCCGTTTGCGAGGTATGTGTATGTACCCGTACCTGGGAGCACGCTCACGGCTAGTCTAGGTGCAAAATCTTGTGGTGGGGCAATTTCCGGGCACTGTCGAGAGATGTCTGGTCCATTCCGAGGATTCGGGTTCGGGTTCGGGTTCGCATTTTATCCTCGCATCAATGAGGCAGACTTGGCACGATCCTCAGACTCGATATCAAGCCACTCTTTCTCTCGTTGCTTCTTATTTCTCATCGAGACAAGCCGAGCAGTCACCTGGCTCAATGTTGTTTCTTCTTCCTCGTCTTGTCTCGCCCTTCTGCTGACCGAACCCGCCGATGTTGAATGCCAAGCGGCCGACCAACCATGCCGCCTCGGCGCTCGCATACAAAGTCCCGAACAGGCTGCGCCAATTGCAAACGTCGTAAAGTCAAGGTATGTGGAGATATGCGAAAGCCTCGCTTGCTACATATAGAGCACTGAGAGTCACTATGGTGGCTGCTAATGATGGCCATCAAGTGTGACGAAGCCTATCCGATATGCTTCCACTGCAAAAGACACGGTGTGCCATGCAGTCTTTCTACCAGCACTCCCGATGTTTCTCTCAACGATCTCGCCGCAACGACTTCGGCGCCGTCAAATCATCCCTCGCCGACACTCAGTTCTGGCGACGGAAACGCGGCACGGTCGCGAAACGATGTCGCCATGACGTCCGCGCCCGAGCAAATTGCGCCCTTCCCGCCCCAAGAGCTGCTGAGCCGGGACTTCGAGCTCCTGCATCATTACTGTACCGCCACCGCATGCACTATATCTATGAGGAAAGAAATGACGCATGTGTGGAGGATTTGTATTCCCAGAGAGGGCTATCTGCATTCGTTTGTCATGCATGGAGTCCTAGCCATATCGGCTGCTCACAAAGCGTACTTAATGCCAAGCCATCGCAAAACATACTTGTCCTTATTGGACTATCACCAAACTGTAGGATCCGAAGGCTTTCGATCAGCACTACAGAATATCTGCCCAGAAATCGGGATGCCCCTGTTTAGCTTTGCGTCAATTGTCATCTTATACCTGTACACCCTCCCAAACCGGTCTATCAATGGACAGCTCGAAGACCCGATACGCAACATATCTGAGATCATTGTGCTTTTTAGAGGCATCAAAGCAGCACTTGCGCCTCTCATGCCGGGTATTTTGAGATCCGAGCTTGCGCCCCTTATATATGGCATCTGGCCTCTGGATTTTGGAGAGCCTGGGAAGCAAGTATTCCCAACTCAATTAAGACGCCAACACTAATGACCTTTTTTAGTTTGCCATGCTTGGAAAACACAACCCTGCCTTTGGATACGTGGGATGCCATTCGTCAACTTCGTACCTTCCAAGAAGCTGAAGCGCCGTCCTCGAGCCTCGAGCGTTATTACAGCGACGCCGTCGAGAGTCTCGAATGCTCTGCGAAGCTGATCGCTTTGGCTGGGGCTCATATCGAGACTAGCGCGGTCCTTGCTTGGATGTACGGAATCCATGAGAGCATTCTCCTGGACATCAGATCACATCGGCCACACGCGCTCGTCATCCTGGCCTATTATTCCGTCTTCCTTGCCACGCTCGAAAAGAGCTTTTGGTACGCGAGAGGCTGGGCGAGGCAGCTGCTCGACGCGATTGAAGCAAAGCTGGCTGGGAAACCACAATATTTGAAGATGCTCCAGTGGCCAAAGCATAGTTTAGTCAACTTTTACTGTTTATAATAGATTGCCGGTATTTGGTACATCAACTCCCGTTACCATCGCAATACCCCAACTTGATGGACTTTAGTGCAGGTATCGTCTATGCTGGCCTGCATATCGAATGCGGCATGGTTCTCTTTTGGACATATATTCTACCTGAAACTATCCCAGCTGACATCCAAGCATTGATCCTTATGCATTATTGCTTTTGTCCTACTTCTCTGTATTCTTAGCGATCATGGAAAGCCGGTTCTAGTTCCTCAAAGGATGGAGAACCCAGCTGCTTGCGAATATTGATGCCCAGCTGGCCAATCACCAGCCCTTCATGGTCTCGCTAAAGTGACCAAAGGAGCAGGGCTTTGGTCTTTATGGACGCCTTTGACCTTCTACGACTCCAGATGCATTATTTGTGACCAAGACTAAAGCGTCCAGGGTCCTTTGTCAAGATCTGATGTGAATTTGGCACATAGTCGGCCTAATTCCGCGCCGATAGCGATAGGGGTGTTGATAGATCTGCAGTTATTGCATTCGTCCTCAGATGCACCACGGGCGCATAAGGAAGGTTTGGGTCGGTATGGGGTTGACAGTCTACAATGTTGCCAACCTGGGAGGGGGGGAAGAAAGCCTCCATAATTCAACGTAGTAAACCAAGTCGTGGGGTTTTATGTTGGCAAGGGGCTACGGTGTTTTACTGAGCAAAGAGAAGTGTGACGTCTGATAGTGGCTAGTCGAGGTGATTGGGATAATTAAGACGTGTTTACTGCTAAGAGCGTAGAGTCTAAACAAAGGAGAATGTAGGGGGCTTAAATATGCTGCATTTCCATCGTGATCAGCCTGGTCCGAACAGTAATCGCGGTTCCGTTGGCGTGGGGAATTCGTGTTAACGCCCTTGGGCCTTGGGGTCGTCCGGATGCCGTTGTGGACCGAGAATCCCTTGACACTCGTCAGTCTCGACATAAAGTGAGATGGCTGCTGGCTCCGGAAGAAGTCGCAAAAGCAATGTTGAAACTGGTGGAGGACAGATGGGATGCAGGCGGGAGAGTGTGGGATGAACGGACTGGCGGCAAGCAGTGGCACTAATGAATGAATGAATGAATGAATTAACCAAATGTATTCCGCCCGAAAGGACAAACCTCAAAGGGCCAATTGATATGCTAAGCTGTCTCTAAAGAGTATCCTGAGGCTAAGGAGGAAAGGGAAGAAAAGTAAGAAGGGGCAACGAGCTCTTGAGCCAATGTGAGCTTAATGTTTATGTTGATTAGTCGAGAGTGTAAGCCGAGACACCCACGAGCTAGCCTAGTACGTTCGATTCGGAGGTTCCTGTGTCAACACAAAGACATCGCCTCCGTTGACCATGAACTGGGTACCATTCCTTACAACCCCATTCACTCGGATAACAGAACCCTCGTGTGCCGTTGGTAGCGGCTGAGGCAGCAAAACCATGCCCTTGCTGCCCACAGGGCTCTCAACGTTCATCCTCAACAGCTTGTGGTCAAACCGCCATTCAACACTGAAATTCCCAAGCACAGTCGGATACCTCCCCTCGGCCCACTCAAGTCCCAGGGTCTGCGGTTCGACCTTCCACTCCGCAAACCCTGGGGCAGTCGGCTGGATCCCCAGGACATGTCTACTCAACTCCGCCGTCGGTCCTGCAGCCCACGCATGACACAACGAAGTTCCTATCCCCAAGCCAGGCGTTCCGTCGGCTTCCAATACCTCCCAGAAACAGTTGGTGTAATTTGTATGCGTCGGATCCGCCATTGGAGCCCATAGGGTCTTGAGGAGTGTCAGGGCTGAGGACGCGTCGTGGGTTTCGAAGGCGGCGCGGAGGTGGTATGCTGACGCGTAGGGGCTGAGCTTCTCAGCCCAGCCGGCTGAGGCCGTGGATTTGGAGAACGAGAGGGGACCGGTAGAGAGGAAGAGCTCTTTGGCCAAGTTGGAAAGGATGGTGGGCGAGGCATTCGTGGGAGGCACGCCGGCGAGGATGGCTAGGGCGTTGGCATCCTGCGCGAAGCCGGTTCGGAAGGAGTCTGACATGATGTACACGCCTAGATCCTCGCTCCAGAGGTTCTCGTTGATCGCTATGCGAAGACGCTCGAGGCGGGCTTGGTACTCCGTGATATCGACGCCTGCGTCTTTTAGCAGGATGAGAGACTGCTGTAGAGAATACGCATACACGGTGTTAAACTTGGTCACAGCACCCATTTGTGTCGGGTCGTAGTGGTTCCAATCCAGCCCAAACGACGCATCGGTGACGTTGAACAGACCGTTTGGGAGCGTTTGGGAATCCGCCCAGTCCAGCATCTTCACAATCTTGGGTGCCCACTCTCTTGCGAATGTGATATTTCCCCTTATTTCGTAATTTTGAGCAAGAGCGCTGACAAAGCTGAACGCATACCCAATCAGCCCTGTCATGTTCGTGTTCAACGCGCCCGCCAGGGGTTCCTGCTGGATCTTCACCGCGGGAATAAAAAAGCCTGGCAAAGCCTGGTATGAACCAAGTAGGTCCAGGGAGCCGTCAATGAAGCTCGTGCTGAAAGTGCTGGCGAACGAAGCGCCGAGGGCAACGTCGAGGTCTCCTGTATAGGCAATCCTATCGCGCCGCGAGCCGTCGACGATTGTGTCGGTGGGGTTGCCACCTAAGAGAAAATCCGCGAGAAACGATGGGTTTGTTAGTGGAGAGGTGTATATTGTTTCCCCTGCGAATGTCGTGGCGTTGAGGTTGCGGAAGTAGGCTGCGTGTCCGAAGGAGGCGCCGAAGCCGAAGGATCCGTATAAGCGGGCGGTTTGGGTGAGGGAAAGGACGGGATGGGAGTTCAGACTGGCTGTGAGGGACGTGCTGTTGACCGTGATGCGGATAGAGTGCCAGGTGTCGAGTGTGATGTTGGTTGGGAGGAACGCAGTTGCGAGTTGGGTGTCAACGGTTGTCGATCCGGCGTAAGCAGTGGCAGTGTGATGAACGAGATCAAAGGAGATGTAGATACAGCTGCTTAGCGTGTCACATAGGACGGATACTCCGAAGCCGCCTTTGACGGGTTTGACTTGGAGGTCGAGACGGTAGTCAAGCAACAAGGGGGCGACGGTGCCGCCAAGGGCTTGAGGCGCCAAGCTTTCGACGTACGCTCCTTCGTCAGTGACTTGGAGGAAGTCGGGGACGGTGTTCTTGGGGATCTCGTTCAGTTGGAGCGTTCGCGCTCCAGCGTGCCAGATGCGGCTGAGGTCTTCGTCGGAACATTTGAAGGATCCGGGGAGTTCCGTTAGGGGCGTGGTGGAAGTCGTGGGCTTAACGCCAACGTTTTTCAGTTGAAGAGTTCCAGGGGATGACAGGTTGAGCTTCTGATAACGGAAGGCTCCTTGGATCAGACGGTTGGTAATAACTGAGGGCCCAGTGAGGTTGTATTGTTTGACTCTATATGTATCCATGGCTGCAGAAAGGGGGATTGGTCCGTCGCTCTGTGGTACTTTAGCACCCTCCCTCACACCGTCAGTTCGAGAAGAACTTACCATGTACAGGTCGAGGGCAGCCCTGCTTTCTCCATACGAAATCTCGAAGCCCGAGGTGTCACCGGAGGCAGAGACGACCTCAAACGTAGGGAAGCCTTCAACATTCTCGCCAAAGTCAAGCAGCATGATAGACGGAACTGTCCCATTTGACGTGAGGGTCGTTGTCTCCTTCGATCCGTAGATGATAGAGCCATTGTAGGATAAACCCGGGCTTGACTTTGGGACGATGCTGGAAAAGCAGGATAAAGAGCATCCACCAACCTTGTTGATCAGACCAAGCACGGCAACAGCTATACTAGCCTCTATCCAAAATAGAAACAGCATTTTTATCGCTGTAGAACAAGTGTAGAAAAAGAAAAGGGACAGGGTGCGAGGAGACTGAAAGTGGTTGATGAAGAAGGGGAAATGCTTTGAGTGCAGACGACAAAGTCATTATTAAGACGAGAGGTTCTTGGCCCGTGTGGGCCGAATATCGCCAATTCTACCAAGGAGGCTACTTTCGCAACGGACCCGACGAGAGCTAATCTGTTGAACAGAAACTGGAAATACGAGCTCCTCGTGTGTCGGATACCAACAGCAATCAATTACGCGGGGATCACAGCATCAGCAAATGGCGTAAAGGATGGCCGTTGCGGGGTGATGGTGGTTAATGATCCTCGCGATACGGATGGGTTGCAGGCGGTGCTAGCAGGTTGGGTAGACCTCATCGCACTGAGGCAGTCAATGAATGACGCTCAAGCACTCTATCGGTCCGGGAAGGCGGCTGTGCCGCCGAAGCGGGTGTATATCAAGACACTTTGCCTCGTGTTCGGCATGCGGCATCGGAGACGGGCGAGGAAGCCCAGCCGGGGGAGGATGCGAGTGTCATAGTCAGGACGCGGAGCCGATTGTGGACAGAAGTGAATACTAGGAACTGGGGAGCATTCCAATTCAGCATCTTCCAGAGCTTGCGCTATAATCCATCCTTGAGAAGATGACGTTCCAAAGAATCAAAATGCCGCCGAGCTAGAGTTGGGAGGAGCAAGGTCCGTAAACGAGAAACGAGAAACGAGAAACGCGGTTTCTTTCACAATGGCACCTGAGACAAACGAAATACGAGGCGGCGCCAGCACAGACGACCCCAGGATCCCTTGGCATCGTTTGAGAACGATCCTTGACTAGACTGTGTGTAGACGTAGCCAATCATTGCATGATTGCGTCAAGCCTGTGGCTGCTCAGCCACAATAATTATAGTCCCTCCATTGCCATCTTCGCCCCTCCGGATTCCCCCAATTGTGTCTTCATATAAATCTTCAGCTACTCTTTCATCCTCTGGCTTCGAAGCCATCTCTACTCTCATCACTTTTTGAACGGACGATTCGACAACTATCCGTCCTTCCCGCAGTCTGCCGCCGAAGGCACCAGACGATAGACATTTGATCAACATTTGGGAACACATCGAAAACAGAAACATGGATAACAAACGGCGAACAGTCCGCTACGAATTGGCTGGAGATGACCTACGCTATCTTGCCCCGGCGTCACCCAACACCATCCGGAGAGCAGCAAGCACAGGCGACCTTGGCGGGCAGACCTTCCAACATGAGCAGCTGAATTCCATTGGAGATTCCGACACATCTCCGCCGCCCAGCGAACTATGGGGAGGTGACACCAAAATCCGAGGTAAGGTCGAGACGTTCCTGTCGGAGACAAAACCACTCGGGCAAGACTGACAGCTAATGGTGGCATTCTTGCAGAGAATGATGGCCGCGTTGACGTTGACTGCGACTCCAAGCTGGCGCGCGCGATCAGCTTCATGTATCGAGCGAGCAAAGACGAGAAAACAGAGTATCCACCACCCAGAACGCCATCTCCCGGGCCGTCGCTGCCGCCCTACGAGAGAGTACAAGGAGAACTCGGCCGCAGAGACGTCACCAGCCTTAACGTTGTAATACAAGTCGTGGGCAGCCGAGGAGATGTCCAACCCTTCGTCGCACTGGGTGCCGAGCTCAAAAGGCGGGGCCACCGCGTCCGGCTAGCTACGCACGATGTTTTCGAGAAGTTCGTCAGGGATGCGGGTTTGGAACATTATGGCGTTGGAGGCGACCCTGCCGCATTAATGGCGTACATGGTCAAGAACCCGGGCCTTATTCCTAACATGAAGAGTTTGCAGGCGGGTGAGATCCGGCAGAAGCGCGAAATGGTTGAAGAAATGCTCGAGGGGTTTTGGGAGGCTTGCATAAAGCCAGATGCTATCACCGGCCAGCCCTTTGTGGCAGATGCAATCATCTCGAACCCCCCCGGCTTTGCCCATATTCACTGCGCCAGGGCTTAGCATCCCGGTACATCTAATGTTTACAATGCCTTGGACCAGCACTACCGCTTTTCCCCATCCCCTGGCCAATCTGAAAAACGTGGGTGGTGATCATGCTCTAGCTAACTATGTTTCCTATGGCGTGGTCGAGCACTTGACTTGGCAAGGGTATGCTGCACAAGTACCCTGTTTTCGTGCCCTTGCCAACGGAATCTTGACTGACACGGAAGTGTAGACTGGGCGACGTGGTAAACAAGTGGCGAGGCAGGCTTGACCTGGAGAATGTGGCTATGTTTGATGGCCCTATGCTTGCGGAAGCATTGAAGATTCCTTTTACGTACTGTTGGTCTCCTGCTCTCGTCCCCAAGCCCAGAGACTGGGGCACGCATATTGGTAAGATGTGAATTCTTAAGCAGCCAGGAACACCCGCTGATTTAAGAATTACTGCTAGACGTCTGCGGCTTCTTCTTCCGTGACTCACCTCTGTATTCCCCCCAGAAGATTTAGCCCAGTTTCTAGCCGCAGGACCTCCACCAGTTTACATTGGCTTCGGTAGTATTGTGTTGGACGATCCCGAGCGTGTGGTCAACACGATCCTCAGCGCTGTACATGCAGCGGGGATTCGGGCTATCATTTCAAAGGGCTGGTCTGACTTGGGCGGCTCGGAGAGCGAATCCATCTATTGGATCGGCGACTGCCCACATGAATGGCTCTTCCAGCATGTGGCGGCTGTGGTACATCACGGAGGAGCTGGCACCACAGCTTGCGGATTGAGGAACGGAAAGCCTACAACCATTGTTCCTTTCTTTGGAGAGTGAGTGACTTCTATGAGGCCCCGTCACTTATGAACACGTGGAAGGAAGGGTATCCGAGCTAACAATCGAATGACTTCACAGCCAGCCATTCTGGGGTGACATGGTCGCGGACTCAGGCGCGGGCCCGAGACCCATTCCTCACAGACAGCTTACCTCGGAGAACCTCACGGCCGCTATCAAATACTGCCTCTCCCAACAAGCAGTCGCCGCAGCACAAGGAATCGCCGTGCAGATGGAGGCCGAAGAGGGCGTCAAAGCCGCCGTGGACTCGTGGTGGAAACAGCTACCCCTGCAGCGCATGCAGTGCGATTTAATTCCGAGCCAGCCTGCCGCATGGACTTACAACAAGTCCAAAAAACCTATGAAGTTGTCAAAGGCGGCTGCTGAAATCCTGTTGTCCCATGACGCGGTGCAAATGAAACACCTCTCGATGTTCGTTCCCTTTTTGCTTTCCAACATGACTTTGTCGAAATGCTCCTAGACGAGAAGAGAAACTGGATGGCTGACACAATGCGAGGAACAGGTATCAGAGCAACCCCATCACGACCGATGTTACCCGCTGGGATCCCATCTCTGGAGGCGCATCCGCCGTCATGGCCACAGCAGTCGACATGACAGGATCCATCACAGGCATGGTGACGAAACCAATTGAAGAGTACCACGACGAGAAACGCCGTCGTGCTCGGGAGCTGAAAAAGCAGCAGCGGGACAGCGGGAGCGGCGATGTCTCGCACGACGGTTCCTTTGATGACCGGATCTCCATGGCCTCAAATGGCAGCGGCAAGAGTACGAGAAAGAAACAACCCTCGATGGCGGGAAAGGTAGCCGGCGCATCAGCGAAGAGTATTGGGCTCATCGGGCCAACTGCTGCGAAAGGCATGTTAGTCGACTTCCCGCTCGCCATCACGGAAGGCCTGAGAGCAGTCCCGAAGCATTTTGGCACCGAGGTCCGCAGCCACGGCCCGGTCACCGATGCCAAGAGTGGCGCCGTCGTGGCGGGTAAGACTTTTGCGTGGGGGTTCGTCGATGGCCTGAGTGACTTGGTGATGGAGCCGGTTAGGGGGGCTCGCGATGAGGGCGCTCTTGGGGCCTTTAGGGGGGTTGGGAAAGGGGCCGCGAGTTTGGCGGCCAAGAGCGGCGCGGGAATGTTCGGGTTGTTCGCCTACCCGAGCGCTGGTATCGCAAAGAGCTTGAGGTCTGCGGTGCACAGCGGAACGAGGAAAGCCATAGCCAAGGCGAGGCATGGAGAAGGGCAGTGGCTGGTTAATTGTGACGCGGCTTTGGATGTGGATTCTGGGGAGATTCTTGCTTCATTCAATCGACTCCGGAGCCTCAAATAGGTCCATATTATCCATAGGGAGGGTAGATAGACTGTTGGCAGCTGCATGTCGGAGACTACGACGATGGGTTATCCAAAATGAACTTGTAAGAGGTTCGCACTTATCCCCCTCTAGTTAAATAATTAAATAATTAAAAGTCTTTTTATTAAAACATTTTTATTTATTTAAAAAGCAGCGTATAATATCCTTTTTATATTAATTTTTTTTTTAAAAAAAAATAAGTAAAAAGAGAAAATTATCCGTTTAAAATGGTATTTTTAATCATATTTCCTTAAAAGCTTATTAAGAAAAATAAATATGTTTAAAAGAAGCTTTTTTAAACTAAAAAGTTAACGTTAAATGTTTAATGTAACTAACTACCCACCAGCTTTGCTCGATAGCTCGGAAAATCAGTGTTACATGATCGGTGTTATTGCGGGGACAGCAAATGTAACCATGATTAGTCGGCAAGTTGTCAGCGTACATTGGAAGAGCATAGCAAGAGAAGTTAGCGTTGAAATCAAAAGTTCCGTTCCTATCCTCGCCCTATGAATGATTACATGGGGAAAACTTAGGAACACTGAATGCGATTATTACCGGTAGTCGACTGTGAAGCGGGTTTTAATAATAGTAATAATGCGTGAAAGGGAACTGCCCTGATGAAATAAATCAGATTGACGGCAGATTCATAGTTGTCAAGAAATAGCTATCAAGGGTGATGATGATTTAGATGATTTAGTGTCACGACCCCTCTTTCCACGGCGGCCCCCCTTCTACGCACCAACGTGATATGACCCTTGGACTTGGGGACTCAATTGATCCACGAAAACAGGGTTTTTTTGCTAGCTATAACCGAGATACATGGATTGTACTGTCTATCGGTGATTTGGCCCTGTTTCATTTCCCTGTGACTTCTTGGCGGCGCGGCGTTTTTGCTTCTTGGCCTTTCTTTTGATGGCCTGCTCGCGTGCCTTGTGAATCTCCTCACGTGTTGGATATCGTGCCAATGGCTTCCAAATGACTTCTTCTTGCGTGTATTCTTCTGTGGTTCTATTTCTGTTTCTAGATATAAGCATTTGGCCTTTAAAGTAACTATTTCTACTCCCTTACGGTCTAATTCATCCCCTGCTTTCTGGCCAATCCCAGCAAGGGCGCGATCGTAGCCGCTTTGGTCCTTATGTAGTGAATTTAACTGTGATAGAAGTTCAAGCTTGCCTTTTGGGGTGTATGGAGCCTTTCTAGGCGTGGTCATTTGGTGTTGTGGTGTGTGAGGGGGCGACTTTTCCCCAGGTGCCTCAGGTACAACAACTCGATCCAATGCCCTCTCAACATCAACAGGCCAAATTCCAGAACCCCGAAAGCCTCCTCGGATATTATTCACAGTCATGGTTTCACCTCTGGATTTTTTGTATATTATTAGGAAGCGTTGCTTGTGCATGGGGGCGGTCGTTGTGAACCCGGCGAACTGCTTTGCGTGGCGGCGAAAGGCGGCCTTGATAGGGCTATAAACACCTACGTCAAGCGGTTGTGTACTGTGCGACGAGTGAGGAGGCAAGTAAATGACTTGTACACGATATAATAAGGCCATAAACCGGAATCTTGGTGATATATGACCGTAGAATCCATCAATGAGTAGTATTCTCCAAAGAGTTATATCTGATGGCTTTGTTTCCGGTAGAAAAGTCTCCCTGAGCCACTTCTCGCATACGCGTTGGTTGGCCCAGCCGGTCTCGGATACATCGTAACCCCAGGAGGGAAACTCCTTATAAAACCACTGTTCTTGGAGCCAATTCCCTCCAAAAACTACTGTCGGACGTAGTCTTCTTCCTTGCGCATTTCCTGACTCTAATATCGATACCCAGTTACGGTTATCACTCTCTGTAATGGTTGGTTGAACGGGGAGCAATAGAGTCTCAGATGACCTTCCCTGACTTGGTGAGCCCCTCGTGTAGCCCGTGTTCATCCATATTGTAAACTCGATCCGATCCGGCAGAGAGACTGTATACCGCATCGCCTAGATCGGCGTAGAATCGTCGTACGGCTTCGGGAGTAGTTTCTTTAGAACGATTGGCTATTAGAGATGTCGATGACTTCATTTGACTTCCGGGTTGCGTTGTAAGAATCGGTATACCCATCGCTTGCTCGCCGGCGCGGCTTCTTCGTCAGGGTGGGCAATCATCGCGGCAACATCACGTAGCTCACACTTTGAAAGAGTACGCCCACAGGCTTTTCGTGAAGGAGGAATGTGACTAAGTGTTTCTCTTGTAAAGGCGATAGCAATTGGGCTCTTTCCTGCGCTTTTCGTGCAGTCTGCGCGCCTCTGATGCGATCGCGAATTGTCGACACATGAATCCCGTACTGCCTTGCGAGACTGCGAATTTTCTCGCCTTCCTGGACTTTTTGGAGAATTTCAATTAGTTTCGCTTCACGATCAGGGTTTGACGGACTCATGGTGAAAGTCTGAATGTATTTGGATAATAATTGATAGTTATAGATAGTATTATGTTGTGATGATGGAAGGAGGAATTGAGTGTCAGCACTAGAGCGTGGAAGGGGGGCCGCGTGGAAGGGGGCCGCGTGGAAAGAGGGGTCGTGACACTAACGTACATGATAAGCTTATGTCCCAGACAAGCAAGTGTCCCATTTTGGAATTTCTTAGTATTTATACCTTAAACTAAAAAATCTTCAAAATATTCTCTAAAAGTTAAATTAAGCTTAAAATAGCTCATATTATAAATATAGCTTTATTCTATAATAAGAAATGAATATAAATTTTCTTAGATTTTTTAAAAAATTGCTTACTATGCTATATAAAAAAGGCTTATTCACACTGTATACTTAGCTATTTCTATATAAAGGAATTTGTTTAAAAATCTAAAAAAATTACTATATAGTTTTCTTTTTAGTTAAATAGTTAAAAGTATTTTTTTTAGATTTTTAATAATTATATAGCTAGTTTTAGAAATTTAAGGTTTAGCTATTTTCAGTGCACAGTATAAGTGGGACACATACTTGTCTGAGACATAAGCTTATCATGTACGTTAGAGGTTTATGACTCAAATGCAGAGTATTTTGTCTCCTGATTGCATGTCTTCGTCCCAGAGTGGGTGGCCATGCTATCCCTTTAGTAACCTGCGACTTCTCTTATGTGTGTTTTGTTCTCTACATCGCAGTAGCATTTGTGAATTTGGCAATGCTTGGCATTACTAGGAAGGGGTTGCTTTAGACACAGCAGCAATAGTGGCTATAGTGATTATAAACTTTGCAACTGTCTTCTTTGTGTAAGACGAGATTTTATATTAGAAAGCGTTCGAGTCAAATCGGCTTGCATCGATATTTGGGTCAAGTTCAAGTCCTCAATGGTTGACAGCACGCATCAAAGTTGTTGTTACAACTGAATTTAGTTCCTTATTCAATCAAGGTGGCTCTTAGAATACAACAGGTGGAAATCATATTTCTCTAGACTACGACAGATAGTTATAGCTGAGTACTGTGACTTGATATGAAACTCGTCCGAAATATACTCCGCATGTTAAACTGGTGTCACATGTACTTCTGACTACTAACATACAACACAAGATTCCGGTTCAGTTCAACTCGTTGCTACACCCCAATCACCCACTACATTAAGACATAAACCACTGTCATCTCTCCTTGCCAACTGCCACAACCTTCTCTGTGTGACCAGCTTCAGTCATCACCGCATCCTTGATGTCATAGGTCTGGTCAAGCGCCCTCTTTCCATCAAATACCTGGCTGACCCCCTCCAGGGAGAGGCCACGGGTTTCGGGGTAGAAGAAGTAGAAGATCAGACCCCAGATGACCAGAGCGCAAACGAAGACAATGTAGTACTTCCAGCCGATGGCGTCCAGTGCAACGGGGTTGACGAAGCCGTTGAACATGCTGCTGCCGTACTGCGCAAGGTTGAAGAGAGTAAGTCCCTTGGCACGGAGCGTGTATGGCAGCACCTCGAGCAGATAAGCAATGGGCAAGGGGTTCATGGCGAGGTTATAAAAGCCGAGAAAGATGAAAACCATGACCACCACGCCGATGCCGAGTCCTCGGTCGCCGCCCTGCTGTTGGTTCTTCGCGGCAAGGGCAGTCCAGATGATGAAAGCGAGCAACATGCCGCCAGTGGACGTAAGGAACAGGAATCGCCTTCCGAGACGGTCGATGAGGAGTGCAGAAGAACCGGCAACAATGTAGCTGAAAATCTGGATCAAACCATTGATGAGATTCTGTGTTTCAGGGTTGGTGATGCCGATATCGGTGAGCACGAGAGAGATGTACGATCCAACAAGCTGGTTACCGCACCACTGGATGATGAAGCCGAGACTAACGACGACGAACAGACGATGACGGTTTCCCTCTGGACGAGAACAATGGGCATTAGCATCACCTCCTGGACCTAGGGTTTCGGAAAAGCAGTCAACTTACTTGTTCGGAAAAACTGGAGGTAGGAAGTGGATTCCATTGAACGCTCAAACTCGAGGGCACCTGTAATTTCGGCTACCTGAACCAATACCAGCTCAGTCAGCTCTTCGGTCCCGCTATGATATTTGCTTAGAATCTTGGTAGCTTCTTCCGTTCGTCCGTTTGCAATAAGCCATCTAGGGCTCTCGGGCACGAAATAGATCATGATGATCTGAAAGACAGAGACAAGGGCCTGGAGGAGTGTAGGGATTCGCCAGCTCCAGTCACTTGACATCCTAAAAGTGCCATACGTGGACCAAGCAGCAACGATGGCTCCCCAATACTACATGCAAAAGACGAGGTTAATACATACATACATACATGAGAGAGGTAGGGAGACAAGGGAGAAGGGGATCGTTCCCGTCTGGAGATATTTGCTTACCCATGTGGTGTTATAAACGGCGGAGATAATTGGTCGATGCGTTGGATAGGCCAACTCTCCGATGAGAGGAGGAGCAGCGGTACACACAAAGCCTGCGCCCATGCCGATGAAGAATCGCCCGGCAATAAACATTCCAAAATTCTGCGCACAGCCCTGCAACAACGCACCGAGAATGATGATGACGGACCCTCCGAAGATTGGGTGTCGTCGGCCAAACTTGTCCGCAGCGTAAGGCGCGAGGGGCAGAGAGACGGCACCACCGATGACTTGCATGTTGACCATGAGACCGAGCAGGGCGCCACGAGGGTGATCGAAATCTGCAATATACCCGCGATTAGCTCTCACTGAGACAGGCAGAGGCAGAGAGCACGGGGGGAGCTATCATGACTTACAGGTTTGCCAATGCTGGACTGTCTGCATGCCGTTAAGGACAGATCCATCGAATCCGCCCACGTAACTCGTGAGGAATGGGACGAAGAGGAGCATGTTTAGTCTGACGAGGTGAGGCACCCTCCACCATGTCTCTTTGGTGCAGAGCTCCAAGAGCCTCAGTTCGCCGTTTTCGGCAGATGCCATGGTTGCAGTTATGATTGAATAACGTTATTAGATGGAGAAAGTGTGAGAGGAGTGAGTGGTGAGGATGGTGATGAAGTGGTTGGAAGGTGGGAAGAAGGGTTGAATATAAGAGGTTGAGTTTTGACTGTCATGCCCTTGACTCGTATAAACTGTGTCCAACATTCGGTAACCAATAGCCACAATTTTCGGACTCAGGAAAATGAAAAGAATCAAGGGTGTCACCCCACAAGCCTCGTGACGACCCAAAAACATCAAACGTTTGAGTGCCTGTGCTCCAGATTTTCCCCATGGGGCCATGTTCACAGCGGGCAAGAGGGTGGTAAATCCAACCTTAGCCTGTTTAAACACGTGAATGGGGTGATTAAAGATTGGGTCTATCAACTTTTGCAACCGAAATAAAAAAAAATGAGTCTCGATACTGTCCCCATGGGGAGAGTCTCCTCCTTGGTCTAGTCTGAGTTGGGGTGTTCAGCTGTGTGTCGCAAGTCGGAGAATTGTTAGTATGGCCGAAGTATATTTATCCGAGCCGTAGTACTGGTAGTTGGAGAAACGGCGTAACGTCCCCCCTATTTGCCCGACTCGCATTTGACATTTTGCCGAATTTGACCGAGCATCGTCTCGATCTCGAGCTTCTTTACAAGACAACAGGCAAACTTCTTTATTCCATCGCCTCAATCAGATCACGGTCAATATTCATGACATAACTGAAATTTCTGGTATACTAGGGACAGGGTTCTCTTGATGATACCTCTTGAGTGCCACTCGGGTGAAAAGAACACTGGAATCAGAGCATCCCTTTGGCTGTCCTGTGGCTAATTAGAATTAGCATACTTCGGCTTGGAGAGAATCCTCCTAGAATAGACTTGTACATTAGTGACTTCTTTAGATTCTGTTTGAAGTGTAAAAGACAGTAACTAATCACCTTTGTCATCCATCATTCTATTCCGACGATCGCTCGGAGAAATGGTGTTTGACATCGGCTTTATTGCGGGGCCCACAGCCCGCCGAATGCACACCAGCATCTTCATCCTGGCAATCCCTGCTATAGTCCGTACTGAGTATCCTAAGTTTCCTTGGCCCTGGAATGTCGGCTTGATAGCTCCGTGGCAGGGTAAACCTGAGTCCTGGCAGGGTAAACGTGAGTTCCGTCAGGGCATCTTGGTTCACACGAGATCTGGGCCATTACGAACTATTAAACAAACCAACGCCGATCCCCGAAAATGCGGTGGAATTTATTCTCGAAGAACAATAAGTAAGTTAAGCATAAGAGAATATCTTGTACAAGCTCGTACTAAAGATCTGTATGTGTTCAAAGGCAAACGCACTACCAACCTCGTATCATCCACAAAAATGGCCGCCAACAGCGAAGGTCAACATCCAGCCCACCCCCACCTCCGACGCGACAAAGATGGCAGTCGACTGATCGTCAAGGACAAGCCCTTTCTCATGCTTGCCGGTGAGCTGCACAACCCGTCCCTCAGCTCGGCCCGTTACATGGCTGGCCTCTGGCCGGTCATGAAGAAGCAGGGTATCAACACTTTGCTCGGCTGTGTCTCCTGGGAGCAGATCGAGCCCGTCGAGGGGAGGTTTAACTTTTCAGAGCTGGACAAGGTCATCCTCGGCGCGCGGGAGCATGATATTCACCTGGTGCTCTTCTAGTTTGGAGCGTATAAGAATGCTCTTAGCACATACGTCCCTCCATGGGTGAAGCAGGACTCGAAGCGTTTCCCCCGCGCACGGAGCATCGAGGCGGCCGACACAATCTCGACATGATAACGCCTCTGTCTACTGAGTGTGCAGAGGCCGACGCAAAGGCTTTTGGCAAGCTATTGGCCCATATCGAGGACTTTGACGCAGAATATTCAACGGTAATCATGGTTCAAGTTGAGAACGAATCAGGAATGCTCGGCGGCTCGAGGATAGGTCCTCCCTAGCTGAAGCGGCTTTCAAGGAGCCCATTCCGGAATCCCTACTCCGTTACCTAACCGCCAAACCGCATCCAAAATTCGCCAAGCGGTTTCCCAACGTTCCCAAAGACGGACGACACTCATGGGAGGAAGTTTTCGGAGCTGGAGCGCCCGCAGACGAGATGTTCATGGCGTTCTACTTCTCCCGCTACATAGAAAAGGTCGCTGCGTCAGGCGAAGCGTCCTACCCGCTACCATCCCCCACCACTTGAAGAATCACACCACTTAAAGCATAGCACAAAAAATCATCGCCCCATACAAAATCCAATATTTGATGCACGCAGAAACCAACCACCTTGTCTATTAAAAATGAAGCCACTCTCGGTGTCTGGAACTGTTCCAGCGGTTTTTCTTTGTCCGGTTGAATTTCCGGATGTGTTAGAGCTTTGTGACGGTTGATAGGCCAATTTCAAGTAAATATCCAACCGGATAAGATAATCTCCTTCCTCATGCCCGCCTCCCTGGCTTTCGCGTATGCCCGAATAAAGTCGACTTTGTCAACCGGCGCAGAATCGGTCAAACTAGCCAGCTTTTGGAGTTCTTTCCGATACGCACCTTTGATGAGATTAAAAATTCCATTATCTAACGGTTGCAAACCATGGGAACAATGTGCTGGTAGGTAACAGCAGTAGACGTTGTTCAGAAAGCAGGTAGCCATCCACTCGTCCTAACTGCTTGTTAGCGACCCTATAGCGGGTGACTCCGCAGCGAAAACAGCAAAAGGCTCACCTACGCATGGCTCCCGTGACCGTCAAGGATAATAAGTCTCGCATCCGATGCATCACGAGGCTCCGTTTGAGGTAGATAAACGTCCTTCAACCACTCGAGAGCTATATGGTTGTCGGTCCAGCCGTTCGGGGATGTGATGTAGTGCCAGTCCGCTATTAATTCGAATTCGTTAAGGAACCACTGCTTCTGCAGCTCTTTTCCTTTAAAGATAATTCCCGGTTTCAAAGCACGGCCAGTTGCGGTGACAGCCTCAATAAACGAAGTCCAGGTGCGCGACTGGACGCCTTTTAATAACGCCTTCTTCTTCGGGTCAGAACTCCCAATTACGAGGTTGTCCAAGCCTTATGGACAACCAGTTAGTTATGACGTACAAAAACCCATACGGAACTTATAGAGGGCTTACCGAAACCCGCCATTATGCCGCCCTCGTCCACGTTAACCGTATTCTCAGGCATTATCCAGCCATACTCGTTCTCCCGGATATCGAAGTACCAATTGACCGCCTTCGGAGTAAACCCGTCAAATCTGGCGGCTTCCTGGCGTTTTCCAAGCTTGGTAGATAGTTGTGAATGACGCTTGAAGAACCTGGTGGTCCAGTTTTTACCCAATGGCTTGTTATCTCCCTGTTGACGGAGGAGGGCTTCGACGCAGCTTCGAAGTTGGCTATGCGTGAGAGCGTAGCCCAGGGATTCCTGCCGCAGAAGCCAACGAACGAGGCGGTCCTCCTGACTCGTAGAAACACGTTGTTGAGGGTGGGTAGACTCTTTCCTGCTCTGCTGGCCAGAAAGTCTTTTCGAGAGGACTGGTTGAGGCACCCCGTACTTATCGGAGGCCTGGTATTGTGATAGAGAACCGTCAGTAATATCGAATATAGCATCAATAATGTCTTTTTCGGTATAAACATAGCGACCCATTTTGGAGATATTTTACGCGTGTAAACTACGTAGAGAGTCTTCTTAACTTTACGAGAGTCGAAGGATGAGAAAGCGAGAAATGAAAATTTTTCAATATCTTGAAATCCCCATGATACACACAAAGTCGGAAGAAAAATGGCGTAGGGTAAGACACCACGTAAAAAAAATACACCACAGGTTTTTTTTTTTCGCGAATGGCTTCATTATGCCAAAATGCGGTGCAAATAAAATGGTAGGGTTTGTATGGAGCGGCGATTTTTTGTGCTATGCTTTAAGTGGTGTGATTCTTTAAGTGGTGGGGGATGGTACCGTTGTACGCCAACGCCTGGCTCAACCTCGACGGGCCTCAAGACCTAGACGTTTCCACACCCCCGTCTTTGATGGCCACCGACGTTGTAGCCGGTGGTTCGGGGCCGGGCAAGTACCCTTCCGGCTGACCCTGCGCCCACGTTCTCGACGTTGGCGATTTCAAACACCCTCATTAGACTTTATCGCACCTGATCTCTACTGCACGACTATGAGGCGGTCTGTAAGGATTATATCGCTCAAGGGAACACACTTTTCATCCCTGAGCAGAGACGTGACGGCAAAGGCGCCCGCAGGATGTGGCTGGCCCATGGAACATATGGCGCGCTTGGGGCAAGCCCGTTTGGCATTGATACCGGGTCAGACGCCGTCGGGAGGGAGTACAAGCTGTTGAGCCAGGTCAAGAAACTCATCGTGAATGCTCCTAATACCGAACGCTTTGGCCGCTTCTTTGATGAGGTGCAAGCCCCCCCCCCCCCCAAGAAATGACAAGCCATGGACTAGGGTCTTTGGAGACATCCAAGTCACGGTTAATCGAGCCTTTGTCTTTGGGGAACCAGGCCCTGGTGGAGGCTTCATCATCAGGCTGGTCGATTGCAAGTTCTTGCCCGTTGGATACGGATCGAGGCTAGCTTCAAGAGTGTGAAGAAGGGGGTTTCTTTCACAGGCATTCTGAGTGCCAAGGAGATGGAGGGTAGTCAAGAGGGAAACCTCCGTGTGCTGCGCTTGTTTAACGGTGATGAGACAAGAGGCGGCCAAGCTATGCTTATGCCTAACGAGGCCCCTGACTATGGGGATTTTCCCATTCCGGTCAGCATACCTGCTCGCACTGGTATTGCCGAAGTGGAAGTGTATACCCTAGGGGAAGATGCTTAGATAATTTTTTGCCCAATAAATAAACGTTGTGATGAGGTTATCCGAAAAGAGAAGTGCTCCTGGAGCAGCATGAACGCCAGTTGTGTTGGTTCTGCTTACTGTTGTTGTTTGCCCCGAAAATGTCAATTCAATTCAACTCCTTGGCCTGTCTTCAATAGCGCGGTTTGAGTTTGTATGGGGTTTTCTAAGACTTGAACGTTCAGGTCGTATATGCTTGAGTAAGAGCATTGACTACTAAGGGCTCAGTACACGGACGGAGAGCGTGCATCAGATGACCCTTGGTACAATGGGCTTGGCGTTGAAATATTGCTTATTAAAATTTATCGATCTGGCATTTAAAGCGTCTCATGATCGCATCATTTCACTTGTTTCACACTCTTTTGTAAAAATGTTAACTCCCTTTCAATCAATTACTTCCTCATCAATGCCGCAATCTCATCATCCTGAAGCTTTGTTCCCACCCCAGAACCTGTGTACTCGCGATTCACTGGCTGAATCAACACCCTTCTGTAACTCGTCAAAGCAGGTGTCCCTGAATCAGTTACTTCCAGTATAAGATGTAGTAGTAGTCCCCTCTCGAGCAATGTCTGCTCTCTGACTACTATACACGACTTTTCAGGAGGTGCAACTGTCACATTGACTTTGTTGCCGTTGCTGCCTGCCACTTCCTCAATAGTTAGATCGGAGACTTCGTAGCTGCGAAAGATCCGTGTGGCACTTGGTTCGCGGTATTGGAACCATTTAAATGTCAGAGCATCGCCGTCTGGGTCGTACGTTCCTGATGCGTCGATTTTGATTGTCGATCCAGCATCCATTTCGATGTAATATGGTTCGTATCCGATATCCTGGTTAATTGAAATAACAGGCTGATGATTCACCTTTGTAAAGTCATCGGTCAAGGTCCACAGCATCCTCGCTGCAAAATCATCCTGATAGGCGTTTCTCCATCGCCAGATAGTTGCTTTGTTGGTGGTAAACTTGCTCCCGTTGATACCGACAACCGTATCAGCCGTGTCGCAAAAGTGGCCTCTGTTGGAGATGCCCATGTCGCTGATATTCAAAGGGAGGTAGCGGCCTCCCCAGGAGCCATATGATGGCTCTTCAGGTACGTTGAGGCCGTTTTGCATAATGTACAAAAAGGTTGGTGTGTCTCCCTCGATGATATACTCTGGTGTCGGATATACAGCTCCGAGGGGTCCAATCTGGATCTTCTCTTTCACCCAGTCCTTGGCGACTCTGCTGGGATCTGGGCCTCCTTCATCAACAGGGCCGGAAATACCAGTCCATGTAGCATTACTGTACTGGTTCCAGCCGTGGACGGAGCAAATGTAAAAAATGTCGGTCCATTGCTGTCGAATCCAGCTCCCGCAGTCGTCTTGGTCAGAGATGGTGTACACACGTAGTTTGGATCGAAGAGCTGCTGCGTCGGGTCTGTCGCGGATGCGGTATAGGACTTGGGCTAAGACATTGACACCACCCCAGACAAGGATCCAGAGGGGAGAGGTATCGGCCGATGTTAGACGTTCGAGTAGTAGTTCGCCTCCTTCACTTAGCGGGATGTCATCGCCGACAGCAGCCATGCCATAGACCTTTACCGTCAGTCAGCCTTGAATTGACAAAATAGAGGGGATTGCACTTACTGGTGGCCCCGACTTTATCACATCGCTGATGCTCTTTGCCAAAGGGTAAGGAGAGTCAGGATGAGCATGAGCGTTGAGATTCCCAACCACTTTCTCATATGCATCGACGATCTCTTGGAGCTTATACGGTGCAACCGAGTCGCGTAACCAGGTAGAGGTTACTGCTACGACGCCCTCGGTTTTAAACTGATTTGCGTAGGTGAGGTAACGACAGAAGGATTCGGCGTCATCGGGTTCGTTTGTGATGTCGGTCAGGATAAAGACGCGGTGCTTGGAAGGGAAGGGTATGAGTGAGGATTTGCCAGTGGAAGTCATTTTTTTTCTCTAAGTATTTTCAACCATTAAGTTTGGGAAATCGTGTAAGTTAAGCAATGGTAGACAGTGACTTTCTCAGTTCAAAGTTTTATATCTATGCAAGAGTAACGTCCGTCACAACGAGGGGTTGCTTGGACTTGGACGACCCGCCTTTAGGCATGTCTACTACCCTCGCCAAGCCCCCCGCTGCCGCCATGGGTTTATTCCGAAAGAGGACTTTTAGGCGCTCTCGGTCACTCTAACCACCTGATACTCTTTGAATAATGTGCATTCTTTTAGCTATTCCGCTTCTGGCTATTCGGGTTCGGCAGAATGTGGCTCTCGCAGGGATTGTGTCTTCCACAAGTACCCCCGAATTCGGGCAATTAATACTCTATCAATCTTTGTTGGTCCGGACACTTATCACAAAAAACTGTGGTCCATGCGAACTGGAAAATTCTGTAGTCCAGCCTCCTTTGCCGCGTGATCTTGCGCAGGGGACCGACGTCGTATTTCTTGTGCCGTCACAAAACTACACTCAAGTTGCGACAGGGATGCCGTCCACTAAACATGATTTCAGTAAGGACTACTTATCTTCTCCAGATTGCCCGACTAAGAAATCAATTCGAACAGCAGATCTACAACGAGACACATCATTATTGCGGGGGTATATACCCCCCCCCCCCCACCCCCCTTTGGGTTAATGTTATTCTCATGATTTGAGGATTCTTGGCAAAGACTGGGAAATTTTTGGACATGGTATCACCTCGGCAGAATTGCGGAACCATCCTTAGCACCTGCGAGACTCCGAACAATCATGCTCCACGGACTTTCAAGGATGCCGATCCCGAAACTAGAGGCAGGGTAGGGAATGAATCAATCCACGTTAATATCCGACTTTGTGGATTGAATTCATGTCTTACTCAGCAAGGAGCTCGTGGATTGATGTCCATAATATTGAACTCGTGGAAGACCCCTGTCACACTAATCGGGTTTCCTATTCAGGCAATTTTTGAAGCTACCGCCAAACGTGTATGTTGCCTCACTCCTCACATTCATCGGAACAAGCCCGTTCAACTGACTCCTCCGACGCTGTATCGTCAAGCAGTATGTTATCGACATCTTCGATAATTCCTGCGCGTAACCAAGATCGCAGCGTTTGGATTAGTCCAATCGTGCCAGCGTCTAAGCGGTTTCGGAGGGGCGTGACCATCAACCCGGTGGCGGAGAACAGTCTCTCGCACTCCGAACTCATGGCCGGCACCGTCATGAAGTCAAGGGCCATTCGGGATAGCCTCGGGTACTCAAACCTCTTGAGAATCCAATACTCAACTGGGTCTGCGACGTCCTTGTCGCTCCCAGACACACTAGCCTGCCAGCGGATATATTCATCCGCTCGAGCAGCGGATGGTTGGTTTTGACTGTAGCGGTTACGATACCGATCAAAGGAGGGCGAGGTCGTCTTTCGCCTCTTTACAACCGGACCTTCAGGATACGTGACTGTGATCTGTAGGTCTCTGTATTCCGTATCCCAAAGACGTGGCACGATATCCTTCGCTTCATCGACCCAACCTGGCTGCTGTTGACCCCAAACCTCGTCGAAATAGGCCCATCGTAAGCTAGGGTGTAAGGCGGCGGCGGCGTAGTATACTGGTGACTCCCTCAAAGTATTATAATATTTATCAGAGAATTCGGACGAGTTTCGGGTCAAAATTGATCTCGACGCGTCCGGTATCTACGCCAAGAGTCAGTTGTGTAATGCCAGAGCTTTGGAGGTGATTGCTGTGTACCTTTGACTTAGGCATCAGGCCCGAACAAAGTGGTAGTAAGAGGGGATGTTGCAGATGGAGCACTTGTAGGTAATTCTACACTCTGTGTCAAGTCACTAGTGCTGGCGGCTCCCTCATGGAGGAATAAGAGGGCTCCGGGCTGAGGAACGGGGGCCGAGCATCGTCCCCAGGAAGTTCGAACCTCATTGTTCGTCGTTTATCGTAAGCCATAGTTCTTAGAAGGCTGTGAAAAAGTTCTTCTCTTAGGTTCTAGGAGATTGAACGCCGATAATGACAAAATGGGGGAGTTAAACTAGAGAGCTAACATAATTTGTCCAGTCCGAGAAGTTAAGATTACAGAAGGAGTGGGACTACCCGATTTGTAGTCTGCCGTTGCGAGATATGTGAACATGGCGAACTATTTCGTCATAACTTCCCGCTTACGTCGAAGCTCAGCAAAGCCACATAAAAAGGGCCGAGGAGATAGCAGTCTCGTTCTCGCTCGTTCCTCGCTAGCCTCGTTTAAGCATCGCTTACGGATCACCGAGTCCAAGCTCCGAGTAAGCGATAACTTATGTGGAGCTGTCGACGGCAATGCGTCTGCGTTTGGAATGGGATGGCTCCAGTGACGCGGTGTTCCAGAAAGAATAATGTCGCATTAAGCGTGCTTAAAGTCACGGCGAAAACGAACGAGAAGGAACGGCACTCTTGAACCCGCACAGAGAACGACAAGGCACCTTGGTTAGTAGGAGGAGTGACACTGCGTTGCTCGGCTGTTCTGGGTACAGAGAGGATGCAAGTGGACAAACTCCTGCGAGACAGGGTCGGCCTCGCAAGAGAGATCTTGCGAGGTAGCGCGAAACAGAACTGACAATCTGCGGGGCGCGGCATATAATGGAAGCGACGGAAGGCTGGGTGGGCGGACTGCAGTTACGACACTTTCTATATGGCCCGAGAGGACGGACGCGCGTGTCGTCTACCGAGAGGACAGGATCCTGAAGATGGCCATCGAGGATGGGGCTTTGGGTTGGCTGTGGAAGTGGGCTTAAGGAGCAAACTGGTATTGACTTGCGAACCGGCAGTGCCCCGCGCAAGGAGCGGAATAGGATCCAAAGGGATGCAAGGTAGAGGCTCTATGTAGGTAGACGCGCTGCGCCTCTACTAGTTATTTTCTCTGAAAATACAAATCAATACTTGGGGACACGCAGCGAGACGGCATGCGACAAGTCGGACAAACAATGATGGGAAAGCTCTCGTTCTTTTTGGGCGGAAAGGCAGCATCGGATGGACCTAAATGGACACCTAACCTACAGGCGGTGCGGGCGGCGATTAAGTTCGCCATGGACACGAGGAGACTTGATGCAAACCAGACTGTATAACCTACTAACTAACCACGTTTAGCGGTCAAATCTGGCGATGCTAACATCAAATAGCCTCAAGTTGGTAGACCATGCTTCAGCTGCTGAAGATAGGATGCTGAACACTTGGAGAAGCTGGCCTTCAAGCAGGCCTGTCACATCATAGTCAAGCGAGGCGAGACCAATCAGTGGACGAGGAAGAATGTGGGGCTTCTGGGTGATCTCGATCAATCGTTAGAACTGAAAATAGTTTAGCGTCATGGCCCTATGAGGCTTGGTCCTCCCGGGCGTAATAAATTTTATTTATTCGGGACTTTTACAGGGGTACGCGACAATTAATAATAGAAGAGTAGGGTGTGATTTCCTCCTTAGACTTGCTTCGCTCCACCTGTTAGACTGAACTACGAAAACTGTAGACATGGAAGAATAAACTAACATTAAAACTTATCATGTTTATCGCGAAGGGCTCCTTAGATGCCAGGGTGGGTCTGAGCTTTGACATGGTCGGTGGCGCCTTCGTGAGCGCCGCGACCTCTGGATCGTATAAGACTAACAAGGTCATAGATAAAGAGCGCGAGGAAGATAAGGAGAAGCAAGAAGCCAAAAGCAACGGCAGCTGCAGGAGCGCCCCCTCGGACCCAAACGGCCATGGCAAGGGAGCCCGAGAACCAGAACAAGGTTGTGACACCTTCAAGAATCACACCAATAATACTATTATAGATGCTGGGGGAGTAGATAGGGATAACAGCAATGTAGACGAACACAAGGATCGACCAGATGGTATTGAAGAGCATAAAAGAAACAGATGAAGGTGATGAACCCGGCCAGTAGCCACTTGAGAGATCGGCGCCTTGGGAAAAAGAATTAGTAACTTGTTAACAGAGGTTATTTCCGGGATTAACGAACAGTAGGCAGTCAAGCCAAGCTCGATGATTAAGGAGACGGCCAGCACGGCTTGAAGGATGGTGAAGAGTCCGAACCCCATAGAAGGCTGTAGGCAACGGCGGTAGTAGGGGTGGTGGTAATTGTGATGGCAATCGCCGTTCCGAGCGTGTGTCTGGATTCAATCTTAGAACCACAACAGAGCAAAAGGCGTCCGTCGAGCTGCAAATAAGCTGGAAGGGGATATCGAATGCAGGGGGAAAGAAGATCAGGAAACAAGTAGAAGATTTGGAGCGATGGTGAAACCTTTAGAAAGCTCGGGTTTTGGCACCCATCTGGCAGAGAATTTAAGTTGGTTATTAGTGATGATCAATCATCACGCTTAAATTAAGATTGTCCAGATACGTGGCTTCGTTCGTCGTACCTCGTTCAGACACCTCGTTTAACCTACGAGAAACTTGTCGCCCCACGTCTAACCGCAAACTCCACATTCCATTGCCAGAATCCTCCACTACCCAGGCTGCACAGAGCTTTGACCAACATCTTGTTCTCAGTGGAGATTACTTAAAGGCTTCACGCAGTCGCCCTTGGAATAGAGATTCGCCTCACTCTACAACTGGCCCAGCTGGTATCTAAATACTTAATACTTAAGCGGTCATGGCTACCCTTTTCTGGGGCGAACGGCGGATTCCCGTTCAACCACACAACATGGAATCTGAATCAAATGAAAGGAGGCTGCTCTTCGCTCTCCAAGCGATTCGAGAAAATAAAAATTTACCCGTAACTATACGTTAGTTTTGATAGAAATGGCTTGCAAAAGCGTTGAATAGTGGCAAAAGGAAGCTCATGGAAATAGCTTGAAAGGCTGATAAATATTGTCATTAAAGATGACAGTTACCACCTATTGCCACAGGCTTAGCAAGCAGCTTCCAGTTGATTCTACATAGCACAGAAACGGCACAGAGCTTGCTCCGAAACCTCAAGTAGTAAGCAGCAGCAGACAGAATAAGATGAACAACGTATCCGTACTATTCACCCCAATATCTGACAATAGGCTTATTAGTATAACCAGGGAGGTTAGGGAAAAATCTCTATTATTAGAAGTTAATGAGGAGGTTGGAGTTAGAAGATTTAGATATAGCCTAGTCACATACGCCGTCGAGCTCTAGCCGGGACTAAAGCTTAAAGACTGCAGTCCTCACAGTATCTCTTATAGTTGGAGGATACTGGATGGACTTCGTCGCACTAGATATTATTATCCTTAGTGAAGCAAACTCGACAATGTCTACATATCCGCAATGTGCATAAACAGAAAGGCAGACGCGTACCTTGACCCTTCGGCGTTTGAAATTAGTGCAGGCCGTACGAGATTTCGTGTGCGGGCGACGCGTGCCCATTATCGGATGGGCTTAGATCCGCGGCGTCGAAACTCAGGGACAAAAGGGGAGGCTATGCGCGATGGGTTTCCGACTATCGTTGCGAAATGCGAGCTAATCGTGGGAAGATAGGACCGCGAGCCGAATACTCGGAACGCAATGTCCACTGATAAGCCACCACGCCTAACTGGGGCGACCCAGTACCCGGAGGGCCCGGGTCCGGCGACCGCAGCGCCGCAGCGCCGCAGGGCTGTATTAACAGCATTTGGGGTGTAGGGATTAGAACATAATTTCAGGCAGGGGACAGCTGAGCCCCTTGAGCTAGCAGGCCTCATACATTCGGGCCCCCCAATTATGAGCTCATACCGGTGTTACAGCATCCGTTTGACAGTTATACGAGTAAGCGGGGGTACGAGAACGAGGGACACAGGCGACAAGAGAGCCAAAGCGTCGGGTTGCTGCCAATGTCTCAATTTCAACCATAGCAACCAATGCTTACATGCCTCGCGACATCAGTCTGTGCTTGCATGTGGATAGGAATAGCAGCATCGCTGTCCACTTGTCGAGGTTGTTATGGTACATGTATATTATGAATCCATTCCATGACCCTAATTGGCTTTTTTTGAAAGAATTAAAACTCACAAAGAACGTCACTCGATCATCTTTCGAACCAGTCATGGAAACCCAACCAATTCCTCGCGCAGACACGGGCTTCAAATTTTACCACTACAACCCTAGCACCGCCGGAAACGCTATCTTTGCTGGCCTGTTCGCAGTGATTTCCATAGCACATCTATGGCTAATCATCAAGTCTAGGGGCTGGTATTTCATCCCCTTCTTGGTTGGATGTATTTGTATGTCATTTCACTCCCTTAGCCCAAATCAACGGAAATAGTGCTAATGGCGGCCTCTATAGTTGAAGCGGTTGGGTACGTCGGCCGTGTGATATCATCGAATGAGACACCCAATTGGACGCTGAACCCGTACTTGGTTCAGACGCTATTACTACTCATGGGGCCTACACTATATGCAGCATCGATTTACATGGTGCTCGGTAGGCTGGTTCGCTCACTGGATGCTGCCCATCACTCCATCATTCGAGTCAACTGGTTGACCAAGGTGTTTTTGATGGGAGATATTTTATCCATTTGTGGCCAAGGTGGAGGTAAGTTTTCTCCTGATTATCTTCCCCCCCACTCGTTACAGTCTTCTGACTAGGACGATCATTTCAAATACTCCACACAATCCATAGAAATAAGGATGAGAAGTTAACAAAGTATAACCAGGCGGAGGTATGATGGCTAGCGCTAAAACTTCCGGAGCGCTCGACACGGCCAACAACATTGTCATTCTTGGTCTAGGGATCCAAATCATCTTCTTTTCTCTCTTCATTGTCACAACCATTCTCTTTCACATTCGAATCAGACGAGTACCTACGTCCCAATCCTTAATAACAACGTCGCCTTGGGAACAGTTTATCTGGGTGTTGTACGTATCCAGCGTGCTCATCCTGATTAGATCCATCTTCCGTGTTGGTGAGTTTGCGCTTGGGAACGGTAACGAACTCCAGTTGCGCGAGATTTATATCTTCGTGCTGGATGCGATTCCTATTCTTGCTGTTGCAATGGCATTCGCCTGGTTCCATCCTTGTAACATCCTGGATAGCTATAAAAAACTTGGGAAGGGGATGGGTATTGAGTCGAACTCTGAGGATTATATGATGGGTAACATGGATGGATATCGAAGTTAATAACAATTGGGAGGGTTGTTACCCGTTGGTGTAAGGGTGGACCTTTGGCCCGCCGACACACCAACCAAGAGGCCCTTGCCTCTTACTTGGTCACAAAATCCTGGGACAGCCACAAAAATCCGGGACAGCTTCAAAACAGCCATTTAAGGTGTAAAATCAAGGCTTCAGCGCTCATGATGCTTCATAACCGCGTCGAAATGAATTGATTTATCAAAACATAGAGAAATAAAGACCCGAGGTTCCACCGAGAATGAATACACAAACGGAAATAACGGAAATCGCATTTTCAGGCTCAAATTGCTGACCTAGCCTCGGGCCGGCAGCTCGAGGCTGCTGTTAGCCCTGTCTCTTCAACTAACTTTCTGAGCAGTCTTGATCTATTTGGCAGCGAATTGACTATATATCCTTGATCTCCCGTGCTTGAATTAATGGTATATGAGACAACAGGCTCAGGGACCTGTTATCTGGCTCAAAAATCCTCCGCCAGCTGGCCACGTCAACCACATCCAATTTACTAGGTGTTTTATAGGGATTGAGGATCGTCTCGGGCTGCCTGCTTGGCTCGTTCTTCACAGATGACTCTCATGACTCTATGAATTCCTCTTTCACGTACCGGGGGCTGTGACGGGCATGGTGCTAACAACTCAGCAGCCGAGAGGCTCATGAAAAAAGCTTATTTCACTTATCCTGTTTATTCTGTTATTCCGTTATAACAGATTAGTGTGAGAGCCATAACATGATAACAGAATAACAGAATAAAAATTCTTCGTCCCTGATCTTACTACACTTCTGCTCTTCTCGATGCAGGTTGGGAAACAGAAAATATAAGGATGCATCTTCAAGCCCAACAACGCAGCCGAATGTATGGTGAGGAATCTGGTGCACGGGCCGGTGGACTTGATGTTGCCTTCCATTCGTATCGGAATATGTGACCGGGATTGATCGAAGGTGAAGATCAGACTGGAGATTAGATGCGGTCATCCGGGTAGGAGACCAGCAAATACCTCGCTTAGCGACAGCAAGGTTACTTGGGAAGGCTATAATGCTATCGACATCAAAGGTAACCCCAGCATCGTTTGAAACCCTCTCATCTTCATCCAAGCAAATGTGGGACATCTTAACTCTAGATTCAAGACCACAAAAAGCCTTTCTTCTGGATTCAGGGCTCATTTTTCCGGCTAGGTCGTCTTTCTGGCGTGCGATATTCTCGGTGCCAAGGACGTCAGGACCCAATTCGGGTACGAACTCCAGGTACATGGCGAGACTGATCTGTTCGTTCGGATCTTCCATGTGCTCAAGTTGTGCTGCTCGATGACAGTCGTTGCAGCATCCTTGAAATTTGACAAGTTGTTCTGCCAACTGTTGTGCGAGGTGCCCAACTGGACCTGCCTCGTCGTTCTCCGCCTGGGGTGAGGTTTCCAAGGTTGCATCGAAGGTATTGACTTGGCTCGGATCAGGGTTCTCATGATTCGACATGGATATCGAATCTACAGCGCCTGTAAAAGTTCCAATATCAGACATAGCCTGCTCTTCGATGTCTTCTGGTGGTTGAGGACCAGCTGTGAGTAGGAACTGTGAGATGTCCATACTGTCTGGTTCCGGCGCATCAGTGGGATTAGCCGCAGGATAGGAGCCGCTAAATACGTTCACCCACCCGGCACCTCCTGGTTGTAGGGGAAGTAGGGGGTAACTGGGTTGTGACAGTTGGCATGTACTGTATCGCGTTGCACAGGGGCCGCATTCTGTCGCCTTGCTCGTCTCCGCTCTACATCTACCGCGGTCTTGGCTTCGGATGTGGAATATTTTCGAGACCTACCATGCTTACGCTTTGATGGGACAGTGTTGCAACTGGCGTTGTCCATGATTCAATGACGGAATGATCAGGGCGAGAAAATGTCACGGGCCTGGCACCAAATGGATCGATATCTCCCAGAACAGGCGCATGCAGTGTGTCGCTAAGGTTATCTGAAGTTTAGATTCGGCCCCTTTCGGACCCTCTAGACATGAAACTCATCGCAAATTCCTTAATCAAACTCACATTATGTAATACGCTTTTGAACGGATGTGCAATTGATTCGGTGGTGATAGTTGTTGTAGAGCTTGAACAAGGAGTGGGGGAAAGGGGAACGAGGAACGAGGCGTGGGAACGAGGAACGAGGCCGGGAACGGAGAGCGGAACAGCCTGGCTCTAGTCAATGCCTGGGATGATCTTGAGGCTATGCTCGTGCACATTTAACCCGAGGATCGAGATGAGCACTTAACTTCCGAGCTATCATTGAAATTTAGTCAACCTGCGGAGTATCCATGACTGACGACGAACCACCCGTCATCTGTAAAGCAACCGGCTGGTTGGAATACTCGGGGCGGGGTGCGTCATGACACCCCGCACGATGTCAGCCATCACCTGTTGAATCGGGAGAATCTGGGGTACCGCAAACTCAAAGTCGGTAACGGCATGATTTCGGCGAGGGGGTGAGATTCCCCGCCTATGATTCGGCCTAATTCCCTCTGATGATTACCCCTTCCATGACAGTCCATCAGATGTAACTTAACCCTTTCTTTCCTTTTTTTTTTTAATGTCTTGATTCATGCAAGCGTTTGCAGTCATTCGCCACTGGAGGTAAATGAGGCCCAGGAGAACTTCAGGAACGAACTCAACATATTTCAGGGCATGAATTCGATTTCGATGGCGACCGAATCGATAAAGTCCGCTCTTTGAATGCATTAAGTTTAAGCGTTGAGCTTATTCGCGTCGCCCATCATTAGAGCAAAAGGAGTCGTACGAGCGATGGATGGATGTATCATCGGGCAAACTCGTGGAGTTTCCCTGACTCTTGCCAGAACGCTCAATTATGAGCCCACCACATGACCAGACATAGGTAGACTGCTATGCAAGGGCTAAAAATCTACTCTTGTTCCAATAGCCGCACCCATCTCAACCTCGACACCCAGGAAACTGGCTGGGTAATCGGTTCTATCGAAACTCTTTGTTTGGTCCAGTTCCATCGAACGGGCAAGCTGTTGTCCCGGCATATTAGAAGCCGATGCTGGCATCGAACCGCGGCAGATCGCGTCTCCCGTAAGATAAGAGGACATTTGCGAGAGCTGCGATGGTGTCCACATAGCCCCCCAAAAAGCCTCGCATCCCTTTACCGCATGGCGATCTTGCCAAGACATGCTTCGTCATACAGAACAAAAAGGTACTCTCGGCCAAATTCTACATCATGAGTTTTAATTGCAGGATCGGACACAGTCTCTATCCCCTGTAAGAAACCACAAGACTAAGATGCGGGGTCAGATATCTAGGGTCAGAAATACGGGATCAGGTCCTGGACCTCGTACAGCTTTTGCCCGAGGTCGCCGAGTGTGTAGCTATTAAAGACTTCACGAGTGACGCGCCCTTAAAGAATTGGAGCTTGTCATTCTTCACCATTGACTTAGTTAATTTGCCTCGTCATGTTTCCATCTTCGTGGTATAACTTTGCTCTGCTCGCTGCTACAGTGATCGCCATCGAAGATTCCCCCAACCTTCCCCCGGAATTTGACTCACCTTCTGCCACCTATCGCCCAAAGTTCAGATATTGGTTCGCATCCTTTCGCCCGCTAAACTTTTTAATTCATCTAACTTGGCTGGCAAGGCTACCTGACGCCGGTGTTGACCACGGGCTTCTCGCGCATGACATCTCTGATATCAGGAAGTTCGGCGCAGGAGGCCTGGAGTTTATTCCTTATTATAACTATGGGTTCGGCAGCGGTGATATAAGCAACTGGGACGTTTATGCCTTTGGCAAGCCTGCTTTTAAAAGTGTCTTCCGGACCGCTTTGGAGGCATGCAAGTCCAATGACTTGGTTATGGACTTCGCCCTCGGTGCTAGTCAGGGCCAGGGCGTCCCTGTGGAGCCGCTCACTCCAGGCTTGGCTGTACAGCTCGTCTATGGTAGGACGAGTGTAAAGGGAGGCGAGCAGTTTCAAGGCAAATTGCCTGAGCCTGTGATCGACTGGAGACAGAACATAGGTTTTATGCAACCCCAAGAAGTGTTTGGCGATAGCCGTTTGGTTGGTGTCTCGGCTGGCGCTATCAGATCCAGTAAGTGCTAAGTATAACTTCAGGACTCAAACTAACATCTTGAGCAACTAAATACTCCGACAACGGTGATGCTATGGTCGCCTTAGACGAAGCGTCTATGGTTGATCTCTCCGAGGAGGTTGTGGAAGGCCGGCTAAAGTGGCGCGCGCCATCTGATCATGATGAGTACATTATCTTTGCCTTTTACGAACGTTTTACAAACCAGAGGTCCTGCGTCGGCATACCCACCGATGTCATCGCAAATGGCTCTTGGGTCACGGACCATTACAGCGCAGCAGGAACAAAGCTTGTGACCAGGTTCTGGGAAAAGAACCTCCTGAATACTGAAATCAGGGACCTACTGAAGTCGGTGGGAGAGCATTGTAAGTGTCGTGATCGAACGAAGCAGGGTCCCATCCACCGCTAATATAAGTGTAGCATGGGAAGACAGTATGGAGATTCAAGCAAGTCTCTACTGGACACCAGACTATATTGAACGCTTTACCGCTGGTCGTGGCTACAACCCAGTCAAGTACCTCCCTTTGATGTTTCATCAGTCCAACTCCTTCCATGGGTATGAAGCTCCGTACAACACGACGTTCTACCTGGAAGGGGAGGGTTATGGAGATCAGGGCAAGTATTTACAAGACTACCGCCTCACTCTCACTGAAGGCTATAATGAGTATCTTGAGGCTCTGGAATCATGGGCCCAGTCACTGGGTGTATCTCATTCCTGCCAGGTCGCCTACAATCAACCAGTGGACTTGGTCAGTATATTCCTATGAACCGTGAAGCTCACTGCTAAATTAGTGACAGTCTGCAAGTGTTCCGTTAGTCTCAGGTCCGGAGCTGGAATCTTTAGGATTTGTTAACGTTGATCAAATGCTACAATTTGTTGGACCCGCGCATCTAGGAGGGCGAAATATGATCTCTACTGAGGTCGGTGCTGTCCCTTCTGGTGCATACAGCCTAACCCTGCCGTCTTTTATCCGTCTATTTCATGATGCCTTTGCAGGAGGCGTCAATATGATGTTGATGCATGGGATGCCATACAGTGGTGACCAGTTAAACTCGACCTGGCCTGGATATACACCTTTCCAGTATCGGTTTACCGATCCATGGGGCCCGAGGCAACCTGCGTGGAATTACATAGCGGAGAGCTTGAACTACACGGGTAGAAACCAGTTCATCCTTCAGTCAGGCGTTGCTAAGAGGGAATTGGCTTTTTACCTATGCAAGGACCCGTGGAGAATTTCAACTGTCCAGGATGGTGACTATCTCCGTCAAAGCGGTATGTTGAAGAAAATCCGCCAAGGTTTTCGACCGAGCTAACTTTCCTTGATCAGGTTTGACATATGAATACCTTGGTCCAGCGAACTGGAATGACGAGCGTGCCATTGTGTCTGACGGAGTTCTCGCCTGGTCCGGTCCTGGATACCGAGCCCTCGTATTCGACCATCAGTCATGTATCACTGAAGAGGCAGCTGATAAGTTGGTCAAGCTCGCCAAGGAGGAGTTGCCCATCATTATCATCGGTGACTTGCCCAATAGCACAATCGGAACCTCTGGCCAGGAGACTGTCTTGAAAAGAATGGCCGATCTCAAGTCAGCGGCCCGCTCAAATGTCAAGTTTATTAGAGATTCCAGCTCCTTGACACGTACCCTTGATGACCTAGCAGTCAAATCTCGGGTCTCCGTGCGATCTTCGGTGCCATCTAGCGCTGCAAAGAACTTGTACACCTTGTGGAGGTCTGACGAATCAATCGACTATGTCTTCTTCCATAACAGTGGCCCCTCGGCCGCATACAACATTTCAATGGAAGCTGAGGAGAACAGAGTCACTTACAAGCTGAATGCATGGACTGGAGTGCAGGAGCCGATCGCAGTATATGGCCGCTCGCCGACAGGTGTCAGCATGCAAGTCACTCTGCAATCCAATCAAACTGCCATCATCGCCCTTGCTGCTGGGACTGCTCATAATCGTGTCATTTCGCATTCTGAAAACGTCTTTCAAGTCTCGTACGACTCTGCGAACAAGTTTGTTGTCCTTTTGGACGATACTCGTGCAGCATCGCTTGCGTTGTCCAACGGTCGCGAGCGAAATATCCCAGCTATGACAAAAGATACCAAGGCATTGGTGTACGAGAAGGAGGTTGGGCCCTGGGATCTTACAATCGAGTCTTGGGTTCCGAGCTCTAACTTTTCCAGCTCTCAATCCGCCAAAGAGAAGCTTCCTCTTGGTCCTCAAGCTACTCTACTCCCGTGGTCCGAGATACCTGAAGTACAGAATGTTTCCGGTGTTGGAATCTATACCGCCAAATTCTCCGTCCCTACCTCGAGTCAACTTGCAAAAGGCCAGGTGGCCATTCGCATTCACTTCGGGCCCGTTCTCAATACGTTGAGAGCATGGGTCAATGGAAAACAGCTGCCACCAGTGGACATCTTCGATGCTGAACTTGATATCTCGGACTATCTCAAACCTGGGAACAATATCATCCGAGTCGAGACATCGTCCACATTGTTTAACGCGGTTAAAGCAAGATCTCATGTTATTAAGACAAATGGCGGTGGGCCCCTCGATCCTGAGATGTATGACTCTGCAAGCTGGCAGCCACATGGTTTAGTTGGGCCGGTGCGAATAAAGAGTCTACGGAAGGTCACTCTCTAAGGTGCTCCAATTGCGTCAAGACCACAACCCCCCACGACTAGATACGTGGCAATTAGTATAGTAAAAGGCAATAAAGCAAACATCCATTCATTCGATGGCCACAAGCTGAAGCATAATATTTCGCTGTATTTTGTCCGTGATAACGTGCATGATAAGCGAGCGGTGAATACAAGCGAGCGGTGAAATTTTTCACCAACCACCTAACCTCACCCTTCAACTTAATTGTCTCAACCACACATTATGTCATCATCAATTAATGAGGCAAATATCAACCTTGCCCTTCAAGCCCTTCAGAACGATCCCCAATTAACTCCCTATCGCGCTTCAAAGATCTTCAAGGTCTCTGATACAACGTTACGCCGCCGACGCGATGGTATCCCTACTCGACGCGATATTGTGCCCAATTCGCGGAAACTATCTGATCTAGAGGAACAGACTCTTATTGAGTATATCCTTGATCTAGATTCGCGAGGATTTCCCCCGCGAGTTAGTGATGTTGAAGAAATGGCCAACCGACTGCTTGCTGACCGCGACGCGTCACCAGTTGGCAAGCGCTGGGCTTCCAACTTCATTAAGCGACAACCAGAGATCACGATGCGTTTTAATCGTAAACACGATTACCAGAGAGCTAAATGCGAAGATCCGGCTATTATTTGCAAGTGGTTCTCGCTTGTGGAGAATACAATCGCGAAATATGGTATCACCCTATCTGATATCTATAACTTTGACGAGACTGGCTTTATGATGGGTATGATTGCAAGTGGAATGGTTGTTACGGGCGCAGAAAGGCGTGGAAGACCGAAATCAGTCCAGCCTGGAAACCGGGAATGGGTTACAGTCATCCAGGCTATTAATGCGGAAGGGTGGGCGACCCAGCCGTTCATCATGGTTGCGGGCCAATATGACCTTTCCGGCTGGTATCAAGAAAGCAACCTTCCGGGCGATTGGGCTATTGCTACGACTCAAAATGGCTGGACGGACAACGAGACGGGTCTTGAGTGGCTCAAGCACTTCAATCAACACACAAAGACCCGGTCACATGGTCGCTATCGCCTTTTGATCATTGATGGGCACGAAAGCCACCAGTCACCAAGTTTGAGACATATTGTAAAGAGAACGACATCGTCACACTCTATATGCCGCCTCATTCATCCCATTTACTCCAGCCTCTCGATGTCGGGTGCTTTAGCCCGCTCAAGAAGGCCTACGGTCGGCAAATAGAGCATCTGATCAGATGCTCTATAACCCATATTTCAAAGACGGAGTTCCTTCCGGCCATTTACGCCGCCTTTCAAGCCGCTATGACAAAAAGCAATATCTAAGGAAGTCTTAGAGGAGCAGGAATTGTTCCTCTAGATCTAGAAAATGTGCTTTCAAAGCTTGATATGCAGGTACGGACTCCAACACCCGTCGAGGAGGAGGCTAGCTTCCGGGCCCTTGGGTCTCAAAGGCCCCAAAGGCCGTCCTTGAGGCTGGCTCGTAGTCTGAATACCTTAAAAGATGAATTCAAAGGCATCAGAGCAGCTCTCCAACCTCTATTCTAGAGGCACTTCAGTCATTTTCTAAGGGAACAAAGGCAATAATGCATCAAATAGCATTAACTATCGAAGTCTGAGAACCAAATTCTTCAACAGGCGAATGAAACCCTCAGCAGGCGGCGCAGAGCAAAAAGAACACGCCTACATAATGGAGGGAAGATGACTCTAGATGAGGGAAGGGAACCAATTGATCAGAAGGATGTTAATATGCAGCTGGAAGCCGAATCGTCAAGAAGTGGTGGTTAGGGACGGTCGGCGCGACCGAAGGAAAGGCGTTGTGGAACATGCGGTAAGACCGGTCATAATGCAAGAACATGTCAAGTTGTTATAGAGACGTCTGGAGAGAAGTATACCGATTAGTTTTAATTGATAAGATGTTGTGTTGTGTTTTAATTAATAAATCTGTAATAAATGTTAAAAGTGCGCGCTCGCTTGTAGTGCGCGCTCGCTTATCATGTACGTTAATAATAATAAAATTTTATAAGTTATAAAAACTAAGTTAGTTAAACATATTTCCCCAGGCTGCTTACTGGAAGAAGTTACTGTCATCATGGCTCAGCACCCTACTGCACCGGGGATGAAGTGGTTAAGGAGAAATATTGTGATAACTCGACAGCTGCGAATCATGATCTTAATATCAAATGGTAGCAATCGAGTCAACGAAAAGCACGATAGCATGCTAACAGGGGTTACCTAGTAGACATCCTTGCATCACACACTTACGTACCCATAGAAGAGTATATAAATCAGGTTAATAGACAGAACTATACATCGCAAGGAAGAAATATAAATTTAAAAATAAATAGTTATATAGAAAATAACTAGTCAAATGTAAAGTCGTGCTAAATTTATCCCGCAAAAAGTTGATTCCTATACTTACGCAGCTAATCCATCATGTGATATACCTCACGCTACCCAAGTCCTGCAGGATGTAACAGCAATAGAAGTTATTCCTTTACGCAAATACGGCTAAACCCTCTAGGCTGCGACAGCAGTTGCGTAAGACGCAATCTCTGATAGCTCGAAGTGCTTGAGCTCCCTAGGGCTTGCTGACGAAGTTCTTTAGGGCAGTGTGGGTGGCATAGAACGCACCCTTGGCCTTATAGTGCTCGTCGAACATAAGTGGCTTCGCGCCCTCCAGCCAGGTGTAGGCATGTTTATCCGTGAAACCCCAGAAGCTAATGTCGGTGATTCCTGCCTCTAGAGCCTCGCCGATGACGGAACCGTAGATATCGGCCTGGAGTGTGGCGTTGAGCGTGTGGACATCCATTTCGGAGATCGTAACTTCCAGTCCGAGAGCATTGTAGGACTCAACTATTTCCGTGAGCACACCCGGTATCGGGGCAACTTCGGTGATGTGCATCTGCAGGGCGATTCCGTCGATCGGGACGCCATCCGCTAGGAGTTGGGAGACTAGGTCGTAGAGTTCCTGGCGTTTGCCGGGGATTGACTCGACGAGATTCTCGTTCAAGAAAAGTTTGGCGTCCGGGTCTGCTGCCCGGGCGATGCGGAAGGCATCTTCGATGTAGCCGGGACCGAGTACGTTGTAGAAGGCGGTGGCTTGCAGGCCGCCACCCTGCGCTGCGAGGGGTTCGGTGACGACGTCCCACCGATCTACCTTGCCGTCGTACCGGTGCATGACCGCCTCGAAGTGAGCCGTCATCGCAGCACGAAACGCTGTGGGGCTGGTGATGTTGAGTAGGTACTTGGGGTTACAGCAGCTCATGATGAGCCCGTGTCCCTTGACGACCATGTCGTTCTTCTTCGCGAAGCGAACGAGGCGGTCGATCGTTTTCCAGTTGTACTTGTCTATGGTCGGGTGAATAAACGTCCACTTCAACTCATTTTCGGGAGACAGGCTGTTGAACTGCTCGGCAAGGACGGCCGCAAACTGAGGATCATCGAGATAGGTCGGATTGATCGCCCCGGACCCGATGAGTATGTCCTTCTTAGCCGCCTCCTTCCTCAGTGAGGTGGTTCCGGTGCTGGGGACCGCATCGGTTGCTTCGATAGCGGCTAGAAGGGCGATGATGAGTGTCATGGCCTTCATGGTTTCTGCTTGACGAGACGTTCTTTGTCTCCTTTGTACTCCATTGTGAGTGACGTGCGACTGGGCTTTATAGATCGTTGTGAGGACGAGGGTGTCATGACGCCGTGGACACACCGTGGCGTGATCCCCACAGGTGACGTCCGAGCAGGGGCTAAGAACGAGAAACCAGAACGAGAAATGAAAAAGGACGAAGCGCTCGAGCACCGTACATTGCACTGCCCCTTCATACATGGATGGATGGATGGATGTCTGGCTCAACCTGCAGACCGCGGGGAGACGGGGAGCAAAAAAACACGGAGTAATTAACTCGTCCTGTAATGGCAGTGTCGCTGTCAGCATCAACTACAGATATGTATGACCCAAACCATCAGATTCAGGCACGAATGAGGCTAAGCACTTTGTTTTTGAACCGTAAGTTACTCCGTACTAGTAATGTGGGCCACCTTGTTCGTTTACGTCGCTCTTGCTAGCGTCGGCTGCTTCGGGCGAGGAAGCTTCAGAACGAAAGTTATGCTGACCCCCCTGTTCTACTTTTGATTTTGACCGAGCTAATCAGAGGCCCTGGACCCACGGCTAAACTACCCTCCACACCGAGCCAAGTTGGGCTCGATGAAGACCCCGCCTGGACGCCCAGGAGCCTAATGTCGGTCATATTGAAAGCTCTGCGATGGATTGGTTGACAACGTACTGTGCCTCAATGTCCTGGAAGGGGGTGAGGTTGGGCGCCATGGCCGTCTTGGTCGAGTGACATGGTCAGCTCAAGTGGCCATAGCCTCAGAACACTTGGAAGGGACCATCTTCTTTGCATATACTGGTATCACAACAGCGTGCCTTATATTTGCCGGCATTGTGTCGTCACCCGCAGTTCTTTTTCTGGAAAAAGTGTAAGAATGAACGAACTGGTTACCGGTTTCGAATTTGGCTGTAACATGAAGATGTATCGGAATCGACGTCTGTTGAATAGAAGGGCGGCCACGTGCAGAGCTATGGGTCCTAAGATAGCATGTACATGTAGATACGTGAGATATCTCAGAGGCAGAGACACTTGCCGAGACACAACAACAGAACAGAGAATCAACTAGTCTGACATCAATAGACCGTATACCACACTGTCCGACAATTAAGAGTTAATTCCACATGAACTACCCGCGCAACTAACGACATACGGCCGTAAGACCTTGGCGATGATGACCGACGGCCTCCAAAAGAAGAACGGGCTCCAGCGTCTTGAGACCCAAGGTTGGATAGGATACCTAGTCGGTTACAACTCGACAAACATCAACAGGGCATGGAATTTCTTGACTAACAAGGTCATCGCCGCCCAAGGCGTGACCTCTAACGAGAAAGAAACCTTTTTCCGGAAAAATCCAAAACCTCAGGGATGACCTAAAAGAGCTCAGCGAGGAAGAACTCTTGCAGTGCTCCAACGCGGCCGAGGTCCCACAGGGATCCAGCGTCAACATTGACACTTCAACCCAAGAAGAAAACGAGGAACTCAGCGCCTTGCCAGAGGATTCAGCGTTTGAGCCGGAGGTTGCAAGCCATCCACCTGTAGATCTGCTGGTCTTCGCTGCCTGGTACAGAGCATGCGCCAAACCAAGTGACTGGTCACCAAAGCTCGCGGACCTGAAGAGGCGGGCAGCGTCCTGGTTGAGACCGGCCTCGCGAAACGAGGGTGCTGCTGGGACAGAGAACTGAAGAAGAGGTCAATGCATCTTCGGGCGACTTGGGCAACCGAGGTGTTGGGGCCCAGCCGCCGAAGGTCTCGTAGGAGGTCGTCCTCGATTTTCAAGGCTTCCAGAATAATGGCATCCCATTTCTGGCGGTCTCTAGCATTTTCTGAAGTCTCGACAGTAGGGCTTGCGAAGATCAGAGATGACCATGAACCAGGGGATAACTCTGGTATTCCTTCGCTGCAGATGTTCCCATGGGAGGACTTTGGGCCGCGCTTCTTGGGCGGCGTACGATAAGTGCAGGAGAGACCTGTTGAAGTGAGAAGATTCAGATTGCTTAATTCATCCTAAATGTGCAGTAGGGGAACCACTGTTCTATATACAGGCACGATCTCTTGTGGAATGTTCCACCTTCTTCCACACCTTGCCACCGACTTGGTCGCCTCACACTTGTGATCTCCAACAAGACCAGCCGTCATGCACGTAGCACATGGTAATTTCGCATCGCACTACTTTGACTCGACTCTTAGCTGTGATGGTTGATCTTGTAAGTAAGGGGATGCACTGTCGACAGAGTACACATCGCACTTTGATCTTGCGACGCCGGCAGACGCCGCACGCTCTCATGGCTTATCTGCTCTCGATCGGATCCTTGAAAACAAAAAGAGAAAAGAACAAGAAATCTGGACAAATCCTGGGTGCAGGTGTAAGATGCCTGTATGCCATGCGAGAACACGAGTTTCGCCGCGGCGGAATTGGGGGGCTTTAACCTAGTGGTACAGTGGGTCCCCAAAAGTTCCAAGCAGTCCTCGATGCATGACCATCCCCACGCCCCAATACATGAACTTTGAAGTCACATTTCTCAGCTAAACGAAGGTCAATTGATTTATTGAAAATAGATTTAGAATGGCAAGTGACAGGGCTTTCTTCTAGTATAGATTAGTATTTAGTGTACCAGCTCGTGCGTCTCTCACGGCCTTCAACCTCTTGGGCATCGATTTCCACAGGTTGTTCAACACCCTATCTTCAATGCCCTCCCAGGCTTCAACAGCAGCCTGTACAAGCAGCTGTGTAGTTCTATCCGTTCGAGGCATTTCATTCAATTCGGGATATGCCTGAATTATCCGGGTTTTTATCAGGGGCCAGATATTTTCGATGGGGTTAAGGTCAGGGCTATGAGGGGGGAAATTGGCAAGAGCGATGCCTTTCTCTTCAGCCCAGTCTTCCAGCCAAATTTGAACTACACCAGCTGTATGCACAGGTGCATTATCTTGTTGAAACGTACTTCTCTCCTGACTGCACATTCTTAGGATATAAACGTTCCCCCTGTATCTCTATTAGTTGTGGAGGAATGAGGGAGTGTTAAAGACGCACCTTTCGGCAGAAAACCCACTTCTGTCTCTCCCCTTGACCCCTGACGACTGTAACTTCGTTTGTGAAAATCCAAACCTTCCAAAAGGTTTCCGGCTTTTCTGAATAGCTTCTTGCAAATTCCAGCCGCATACGGGCTATTTCTGGCGTCAATTTGGGCCGCCGTAGGGCAGTCCAGTGTTCAATGTGCTCTATTCGAAGGTGCCGGGTTATTGTCGTAATTGAACAGCTCAGGCCGGCCTGATCGATTAAATCGCGATGCTGTATGAAAGGGTCGGTATTAGTGAGTATAAATATATGTCTTTTATCGCGGTCACTTAATGCTGAAGGCCGCCCAGAGCGAGGTCGATCTCGTGCACTCTCTTGGTCCCGATAGCGCCCAACAATCGCATAGACGGCGCGGTCAGAAATGCCCTCTTCAGCCCCAATCTTGCGCGCGGTCTTGCCCAGAAAATAGGACGTTACAATCCTTGTTCTCTTGTGGGGAGAATGATTCGGCCCTGACCTCGGCATAATGAAAATTGATAATGATATGTGCGATTGAAGTTGATGTGTGATATTAAAGATGTTGGTGTTGAGGAGCGGGGTTGCGAAATGCTCGGAACTTTGCTGACCCACTGTGCCTACCCTACCCCACCCCACCCCACCACCCCCCGCAGTGACGCTTCTAGCGCCGCGCGACAGCACTCGGGCAGCTGAATCACAGCGAGGAAGCGGCTACTGGTAGGCCACTTCCAGGTTGTCATCTCGTTTGGCCGGGGTCAAATCTCAGCCCAGGTCACCAAGGATGCCGCGCCTGCCCGAAAATCGGCCTATGAAGAAAATGGATATCTTTACCGCTTAGCAGGAAATTATTACCCCAAGGTCCCGAGATGTGGTTACTTAAGAAGAGGGTTTGTACCGGATAAACTTCTCCTCTGGCCAACACAACGGCTTGGACCGCTGCAGCTTACCGACTCCCCCTCTGTTGAGTCTCACCATGTCTTCTCCTCTGAACGTAGACCAAGTTCTGAGCGACCTTACGCTCGAGGAGAAGGTTAAGCTCCTCGCAGGCCGAGATACCTGGTCTACCCATCCTGTGGAGCGTCTGAATATCCCCTCCGTCACGGTACGTTGCTTGCGATCTCAAATCGATGCCCGGACCTTGTGCTGACCCTCGCCGACACAGACAACAGACGGACCACATGGCGCGCGAGGTACGTCCTTTTTCAACGGCGTAAGTCGGCCCCTTAACCATCACCTAGAAGTCCCGTGTTCATTGACCCCGGCCAGCCTCGAGGCGCCCTGCTTCCCTCAGCGACGGCGATGGGTGCAACCTTCGACACCAAGTTGATGCGATCCGTCGGTAACATGCTGGCCGCGGAAACTAAGGAGAAGGGCTGCCAGGTTCTACTCGCGCCGACGGTCTGCCTGCAGCGCTCGCCCCTTATCGGCCGTGGATTCGAAGCCTTCGGCAAAGACCCGACCCTCAGCGGCCTGATGGCTTCCGAGTATATCAATGGCGTTCAGGAAGACGGCGTTGCCGTTTCCATCAAGCACTATGCAGCACACGACCAGTCTTCCATGTCCCTGGAAGATGGAATCCGTGTTTCTGAGAGGACGCTGCGGGAGACCCATCTTCTGCCTTTCCAGTTGGCCCTCAAGCACGCCAATCCCTGGTCGTTCATGAGCTCATACCACAGCATCAATGGCGTCCACACCTCGGAAGACCCGTGGCTGAACGAACGACTTCTGCGCCAGGAATGGGGGTGGGATGGCCTGGTCATGAGCGACTGGTTCGGCACCTACACCACCGCAGAAGCGGTCAATGCCGGCCTGGACCTGGAGATGCCGGGTCCGACAGGGTGGAGAGGCGATCTCCTACTCTGGTCCATCGTCTCCCGAAAGGTGAAGAAGTCCACGCTTGACGAGCGAGTCCGGAATCTACTCAACCTGGCGAACAAGGTGCGGCTAGCTCTCGAGCACTAGACACAGAGTGACGAGACCCAATTTGGGGATACCCCCGAGAAGCGGGAGCTCTGTCGAGAAGTTGCCCGTAGTTCTGTCGTCCTCCTCAAGAACGACAAGAACATATTGCCCCTTGACCTGTCAGCGCAGCAAACGTACGGCCTGATCGGTCCTGGCGTCGCGAACCCTGCCGTCAGTGGTGGCGGTTCGGCCGACCTCGTTCCGTACTACGTCGGCAAGCCACTGGAAGCTATTCAAGGACTCGTCGGCGAAGAGCGCGTCAAGATTGCAGTTGGTTGCTATTGTGAGCTTCCCGAACAAGTCTTCTCCTCAAAGATCTTCCACTAACCCTCGGATTTAAATAGCTCATATCTTTACGCCGCTCTTGTCCGAGAACATCACGATCCCAGGAACGGAGGAGGTTGGATTCATGCTCCATTGGTACGGAGAGGACCCGGATGCCAACCCCAAGGCCAAGCCGCTTCACTCCACGATCACGACCCAAGCCCAGATGTACTTCGCAGACAGCCTTCCCCCCAGCGTCCCTGGAGCATACTGGCTCCGCGTCAACACGACATACACCGCACCAAAAACTACGACCATGCAGTTGGGTCTCTCTGTGCTTGGTAAGGGACGCCTCTACATCGATGGCAAGCAGGTGGTCGACCTCTGGACCAGCCAGCCGAAGAAGACGCTTCAGACACCCATGTTCAACCAAGCAAGCATGGAGGTGACGGCCGAGCTGGAGGCTGAGGCAGGAAAGACCTACGATATCTCTATTCTCCTGAGGAACGACGCTGTCTTCGCGGATGTCGGGGCACAAAGCGCCGGTGGCCTCCGGGTCGGGTGCTGCGAGAAGATTGACCCTGCCGTGGCGCTCGCCGAGGCAGTTGAGCTGGCGAGGCACGTTGATGTCCCGATCGTCATCGCCGGTCTGAATGCCGACTACGAGAGCGAGGCGTCGGACAGAAAGGACCTGGAGCTGCCTCCTGGCGTCAACGAGTTGATAGAGAAGGTTATGGAAGCGAACACAAGGACCGTGAGTCGATGGAGCTGCCCTAAGTTGATAGTTGTCTCTGGCTAAAACTCCTGCAGATTATCGTCAACCAGTCTGGCTGCCCGGTAACGATGCCCTGGGTGAAAGATGTGCCGACCCTTGTCCATGCCTGGTTTGGCGGTCAGGAAACAGGCAATGGCATTGCCGATGTGCTCTTTGGCTGCCACAACCCTACTGGTCGCCTGTCCGTCACATTTCCACGCCGTCTGGAGGACACGCCGGCCTTCCTCAGCTACGGCAAGGGAGTCCGGGAGATGTACTACGGCGAGGGCGTATTCATCGGCTACAGGTACTACGAGAAGCTCCAGAATGATCCACTCTTCTACTTCGGCTACGGACTGTCGTACACGACATTCGAGTACTCGAACCTACGGGCCCCGAAGAGTGTTGAGCTGGGCGGCCAGGGGGAGCAATCGTTCGAGGTGTCGGTTGATGTCACCAACACCGGTGACAGGGATGGCCATGAGATCGTCCAGGTGTACATCTCGGATGTGGAGTGTGCCACCTTGCGACCTCGCAAGGAGTTGAAGGGGTTCGCCAAGGTGTGGGTGGCGAAGGGCAAGACGGCCACGGCCGAGATTGTCTTGGACAAGTATGCCTTGTCGTACTGGGACGAGGAGAAGGAGAAGTGGCACGCCGAAAGGGGGATTTTCAAGGTGCTCATCTCGCGGAGCGCGGACCCCAGGGACGAAGTTCTGGAGAAGGAGTTTGAGCTGGAGAAGGACCTGTACTGGATAGGAGTGTAGGCAGCTGAGAGCAGTATAACCTATCCGCGAGACCCTGTTTCCAATGACCGCTAAGAATACAGAAAATCAGGACAAAAGCAATAACGTATAAGAATCAAGTGCTTGGATGTCAGCTAGGATAATTCCAGGTAGAACATATGGCCGAAAGAGAACCATGCCGCATTCGATGTGCAGGCCGGCATAGTCGATGAGTTTGCCCTAATATATGAGCTCTAAGACAGCGTTTTCATACTCCTTGCAAGTATCTAACCGTATATTGATCTGAAAGAAGGAACTGAGATGCCTTGGCACATTAAATGTCTCTTTTTGCAAGAGAGATTGTTCGAGAGTGGGTTCATTAGATCGTGGTGTTTGCAGAGAAACTCGAGAGCAGCACCGTGAGATAACATTCTAACATATCGCAGGCTCCAACTTACCCAGACGCCCAGAGACAGCGAAGCAAAGCGGAGGAAGAGCCAAATGAGGCTCATTTAAGTCGGCCACTCCAACGGAGGTTAATTACTCCTCTTATTCGGTCATCTCTAATCACCATTTTACCGCCCGTCAAAGGCATACTTCCAAAAGCTAGATAATCTCGAGTCAAATGACCAGAACCCCATTATGTTAATGCCGACAAATGGTGAGCCCATACGACCCTCGATTAAGAACTTTGACATGCGCAATGTGGCTTGCAGGCCGATACCTGCACTAAAGCCCATCAAGTTGGGGTATTGCGATGATGGTAACGAGAGTTGATGTACCAAATAACGGCAATCTATTATAAACAGTACAAGTCGACTAAATTATGTTTTGGCCACTGGAGCATCTTCAAATACTGTGGTTTCCCAGCCAGCTTTGCTTCAATCGCGTCGAGCAGCTACCTCGCCCAGCCTCTCGCGTACCAAAAGCGCTTTTCGAGCGTGGCAAGGAAGACGGAATAATAGGCTAAGATGACGAGCGCGTGTGGCCGATGTGATCTGATGTCCATGAGAATGCTCTCATGGATTCCGTACATCCAGGCAAGGACCGCGCCAGTCTCGATATGAGCCCCAGCCAAAGCAATCAGCTTCGCAGAGCATTCGAGACTCTCGACGGTGTCAGTATAATAATGCTCTAGGCTCGAGGACGACACTTCGGCTTCTTGGAAGGTACGAAGTTTACGAATGGCATCCCAGGTATCTAAAGGCAGGATGGTGTTTTCCAAGCATGGCAAACTAAAAGGGTCATTAGTGTTGGCGCCTTAATTGAGTTGGGAATACTTGCTTCCCAGGCTCTCCGAAATCCAGGGGCCAGATGCCATATATGAGGGACGCAAGCTCGGATCTCAAAACACCCGGCATGAGAGGCGCAAGGGCTGTTTTGATGCCTCTAAGAAGAACAATGATCTCAGACATGTTGCGTATGGGATCTTCGAGCTGTCCATTGATAAATCGGTTTGGGAGCGTGTACAGGTACAAAACGACAATTGACGCAAAGCTAAATAGGGCTATCCCGATTTCTGGGCAGATATTCTGTAGTGCTGATCGAAAGCCTTCGGATCCCACAGTTTGGTGATAATCCAATAAGGACAAGTATGTTTGGCGATTGCTTGGCATTAAGTAAGCTTTGTGAGCGGCCGATATGGCTAGGACTCCGTGCATGACAAACGAATGCTGATAGCCCTCTCTAGGAATGCAAATCCTCCACACATGCGTCATTTCTTTCTTCATAGATATAGTGCATGCGGTGACGGTACAATAATGATGCAGGAGCTCGAAGTCCTGGCTCAGCAGCTCTTGGGGCGGGAAGGGCGCAATTTGCTCGGACGCGGACGTCACGGCGACATCGTTTCGAGACCGCGCCGCGTTTCCGTCGCCGGAACTTAGTGTCGGGACAGAAGATTTGACTGCGCCGGAGTCGTTGCGGAGCGGTCGTTGAGAGAAACATTGGGGGTGCTGGTAGAAAGACTGCATGGCACACCGTGCCTTTCGCAGTTGAAGCATATCGGATAGGCTTCGTCACACTTGATCGCCATCATCATCAGCCACCATAACGACTCCCGGTGCTCTAAATGCAGCATGCGAGGCTTTCATGTATCTCCACATACCTTGACTTTACGACGTTTGCAATTGGCGCAGCCTGTTCGGGACTTTGTATGCGTGCGCCGAGGCGGCATGGTTGGTCGGTCTCAGTCAGTTTACATGAAAAATAAGAAGCAACAGGAGAAAAAGTGGCTTGATATCGAGTCTGAGGATTCTGCTAAGTCTTTAGGAGTCTGCCTCATAGATGCGAGGATAAAATGCGAGCCCGAAGCCGAATCCTCGGAATGGACCAGACATCCTTGAAGAGACAGCCCAGCACAAAAGTCTTTACCCATGTCCTAGCCAAGACCCTCGAGATCGAAACCTGCAACTTGACAGCTAGACAAGAGCTCCCATCGTTTTTCCACATGTTCCCTCATCTAAACTTTTCAAACGGGTCCTGCGGTTCATGCCGAAACTCAGAGCCAGGTGGATCCATTTAATGAGGCTCACTTCGGATGTATGCGGCCGCCGAAGCCCATAAATATAAGCGAGCCTCGTAACTGGAACCTCGTTTAGTCTCGTTATTTGAGCTCTCAATTTTCGCTCGCTCACCCCGCTGTGACTAAGAATTCCCGGGCTATAGCAGCATTATGATAGAAACCTTATCGGGATGGTGAGGTGCGCAAACACTAAATCGGCCGCACTGTATGCAAACGAGGCGATGAGCGGCAAACCTGGCCTCGTATTGTAGTTCTCGGTAATCTGTAAAGTTCTCGTTTAATCACGAGACGGATGCCCCGCGCGTGGGGCCCCAAGAACGGCGGGAAAGCCGGCCAGGGCCGCATAGAAATGACGTCGAACAAACCTACTGTACATGTACTAACCAGGCCTCTCGAAAGAGGGACCCGCAGATTAAGACTGGCACAGCCTTGGTCTGGCCCAACCACGACGCGGCGACGACCCGCGGTGCCAGGTGATCCACAACTCAAGGTACCTTCGCGACGGGACTCGTGGGAACGCTGTTGAGACAATTATCGAGAGATACGTCACAGGCTGGCGCAAACGGACATACGAGCATGTGTATGCAATTTGTGAGAGAGGTACAAGTTGATCAATCATTACATTTCATGTATATACTGTGGTTGCAAGGCATAGTTGTTGCTAGTTCGCCCCCCCACAGAAACCGGGATGCTTACAAGTCGACTTCCAAGGTTGGGAGGGCAGCTCCGGGCGGCACACCCTGGGTGAGCAAGAAAATTGAGTGTCAACCGGCCGGAACCAAGATATTCAGCTAAAGCTTCTCGAAAAGCAACTTTTTCCCGACCCCTGCACACGGTGGGCCAAACTAACAGCACTTCTGCCGGCAATCAGTAACGTACATGATAAGCGAGCGCCCAAAACAAGCGAGCGCCTAATTTTTTACCACCTATATTATAGATTCTTTTATAAAAAAGCAATAAAGCATCTTATCAATTAAAACTAATTGCTATTCTCTTCTGCAGATATCTTAACAACAATCTGACATGTTCTTGAGTTATGATCAGCCTTACCACATATTCCACACCGCCTTTCCCTCGCCAGCCCCGACCTCCCCTGACCACCACGTCTCGATAGTTCGGCCATCACCTGCACATTAACGTCTTTCTGATCAATTTCATCCCTTCCCTCACCTACAGTCATCTTCCCTCCATTCCGTAGCCGGGTCCTTTTTGCTCTACGCCGCTTGCTAAGAGTCTCATTTGCCTGTCGAAGCATCTGGTTCTCAGACTTCAATAGGGCATTCTGATGCATTATTGCCTTTGTTCCCTTTGAAAGTGACTTAAGTGCCTCAAGAATTGATGAGGGGGAGCTGCTCTGATGCTGCCTCACTCGTCTTTCGAGGTATTCAGATTGTGAGCTAGCCTCAAGCACCGTCTTTGGGGTCTTTGAGACCCAAGGGTCGGGGAGGCCGGCCTCCTCCGTAGCCGGTGTTGGAGTCCGTAGCTGCACATCAAGCTTTGATATGACATTTTCTGCGTTCATGGGAACAAGTCCGGCCCCTCGAAAACCTCCCTCTATATTACTCCTTGTCATGGCGGCTTCGTGGGCGGCACGAAAGGCTGGGAAGAACTCGGTCTTGGAAACATGGGTTATCGAGCACCTGATCAGGTGCTCAATTTCTCGGCCATATGCCTTTTTGAGCGGTCCAAAGCACCCGACATCAAGAGGCTGAAGTAGGTGAGACGAATGAGGCGGCATACACAGCGTAATGATGCGGTTGTCTTCGCAATATTTCTCAAAGTCAACCGAGTGGTGACTTTCATGCCCATCGAGGATCAGAAGACGATAGCGACCGGTTGATCGGGCCTTGGTATGTCGGTCAAAGTGCCTTAGCCACTCAAGACCTGTCTCATTGTCGGTCCAGCCATTATGGGTCGTCGCAATAGCCCAATCGTCCGGGAGGTTGCTTTCTCGATACCAGCTGGCGAGGTGATATTGGCCCGCAACCACAATAAACGGCGCGATCGCCCAGCCTTCGGCATTGATCGCCTGGATGACTGTAACCCATTCTCGGTTTCCAGGCTGCACTAATTTTGCCTTTCCACGTCTTTCCGCGCCTGTGACAACCATTCCGCTTGCAATAACGCCCATCATAAAGCCAGTCTCGTCAAAGTTGTAGATATCCGCTAGGTTGATACCGTATTTCGCGATCATGTTCTCCACGAGCCTGAACCAATTGCGAATAATGGTCGGATCTTCGCATTTGGCTCTCTGGTAGTCATATTTACGATTGAAACGCGTCTTAAGGTCTGGTTGTCGCTTGACGAAGTTAGAAGCCCAGCGCTTGCCAACAGGTAACGCGTCGCGGTCGGCGAGCAGTCGGTTGGCCATTTCTTCAACACCACGCAGCCGCGGCGGGAATCCTCGCGAATCCAGGTCTAGAATGAACTGAACAATAACCTGCTCCTCTAGATCGGATAGTCGACGTGAGTTAGGGATGGTATCGCGTCGTGAAGGGATGCCATTGCGTCGGCGTCGTAGAGTACGATGAGAGACCTCGTAGATCTCTGAAGCGCGATAGGGACTTAATTGAGGGTCTTCCTTAAGGGCTTGAAGGGCAAGATTGATATTTGCCTCATTAATTGATAATGGCATGATCTGTGGCGGAGAAAATTTACTTGAAAGATAGGAAATGGTGGTTGGGAGAAAAATTGGGCGCTCGCTTGTTTTGGGCGCTCGCTTATCATGTACGTTAAACATTTGCACCTACTCAAGATTAACTAGATCGTCATTCGATAGCTACCACATATGTATCAGTAACTTGATTAGTTCACGCACTTTTTTGATGATCATTAAACTAGGCAACCATCGCCTGCTAGCATGAACCCATCACGGCCTCAGGTTTACGCTTTGGGAAGCCCGACCGTCCCCATCGAAATAGATTCTTGGCTATGCACTTAATAAGCATTCGCCAAGCTTCCTTTCCGCGTAATTAAAGCTCTCGGCCGCCTTAATGAAAGCCAATTTCAATGGCTACGTCAACATATGTGTTAGGGAAACTTTACACGTTGTGGCTACCGTCTCCGATCCAGGTAAAGATGGGGTCTTCCGGGGCCGTGGCGTGGCTGTGATGGAGTCCGAAGTACGCGGCTTGTAGCTCGTATCCATTTCCACCTAACGGTGGCATTGCTGAAGATATTCTTCGCAGAGTTTTCGCTATCAAGCACCTGACCCGCATGGCTACTTGTACGTCTTGAGAAGAGGGGGACTTTTCTAGCTTCCCAGATGTATTTAAGTGACCAACGGACGGACCCCAGGAATTTGGGCTTGTGAAATTTATCGATCTCGCCACACCCACACCCACCAACTTCAACATGATGAGACTGATAGTGTTCCTTTACTTCTTCTAACCTGGCTCGCTTCGTTGTCCAGTACAGCGCAAGGCGAATCGGTGCCGCCGCCCATCCTGCCCGGTTTTGAATCTCCTGCGAATGATTACAGACCTAAGTTTCGATACTGGTATACTGAACTCAAGCACACGCGCCGTCATCACAGCTAAATCCTTCCTGATAGGCTCCCCGACGCCAGTGTCCCAGCAGAATCCGTCGTGCGAGATATTGAAGCCATAGAGGCCGTTGGTGCGGGAGGGATTGAGTTTGTTCCCTTTTATGCATACGGTCTCGCTCCGTCCGACAACCTGCCCTCCGACTGGCGGATTTATGGCTTTGGTACCGAGGCTTTCAAGAACCTCTTGTTTCCGCCTTGAATGCTTCTAATGAAGCTGACCTGCGGTTTGACTTCGCGCTCGGCGCCAGTCAGGGCCAGGGTGTGCCGGCCGAGCCAGAATCGACTGGTCTTGCCATGGAGCTGGTGTACGGAGCGGTGTCCGTGGATGGGGGCGAACTGTTCCAAGGATCCCTGCCGGAGCCAAACCTCGAATTCAATTTCTCCCCTGGTATCATGAATGCCCCCGAGAGATTCGGCTCCAACGAAATGATTGGTGTGGTGGCCGAGGGTGTCAAATCAAGTAAGCCTACGCAGGCTCATCGTTTGGAGTTGAAGCTCGCATCACCAAAGGTTCGCTAATCTACAGTTTCGAGATCTCTCCTCAGAAATCGTCCTCGATGAATCCACCTTCACTGATGTGACAACTTCGGTAATCAAAGGGACCTTGGAATGGAGAGCTCCGAATCAATACGCGAACTACACACTGTTTGCATTCTATCAACGATACACCAACCAGAGGTCTTGCACCTCCGGCCCCGATGCCAAAGATATTATTGCCAATGGTTCCTGGATTGTTGACCATTTCAGTGCAACGGGTGCCGAGAGAATCGTCGACTTTTGGGACCAACATTTGCTGGATGACGCGATCAAGGACCTGCTGAGCGCTGCCGGGGAATATTGTGAGTACATGTCATGTTTCTTGTTGGGGCTTCACCCACTTCCCCTCTTCCTCCCCATCACCCTTGGACCATGTCATTTCGACGACCCTTGCTGACCGCCGAGTAGCCTGGGAGGGCATGGAGATGCAGGCCGCCCTCTTCTGGACCCAAGACTTTGTGGAGAGATTCGAGGCCAATCGAGGCTACAGCCCAATCAAATATCTCCCAATCTACTTCAACGCCGGCAACCAGTGGGGTGCAGTCAGGCCCCCATACAACACAACCTACGTCTTGGATTCGCAAGCGACCGAGGGAGAAAACTACCTGCAGGACTACCGCATGACCCTCGACGAGGGTTATACAAAGTTTTTGACTCATTATCAAAATTGGGCAAATTCTCTCGGCTTGAACCATTCGGCTCAAGTACAGTGGGATGCAATAAGTTTGAAGACCCTTTGACGTACCGAGCCCCCCTAACTAGCCCGATCGAGCCTTTGTTTTCATGCTGCTTTTATTCTCTCTTTTCAACCTTTCAACCTAATAACACATCAACACAATGCCTCGAGGCAAGGAGCTCTCGACGTCACAACGGTCTCGCATTTGCGAATTATAAAGGCAAGGCTATTCGTATCGACAGGTCCATAAAGCCTTCCCGGATATCCCTCTTTCGACTATCAAAACAACCTGCCGGCGCGAGGCAAAACGAGGCTCTGAAAATCAGTCCCTTCCGCGGTCAGGGGCCCCTCGAAAGCTCTCGGAAGAGCAGCGCGATCAGATATACGATACCGTCACGAGCAACCCACACATCACACAACGAGACCTCCTCGAGTCGGTCGATAATGCCGTTAAAGTGCGCTCTTTACGATACCTTCTACAGGAAATGGGCAAGCGAAAATGGCTCCAGAAATGCCGAGTTGCTCTAACGCAGCAGCAGGCCGATCAGAGGCTTGAATGGGCACGGCGTTATGAGAATATCGACTGGAGCCGTGTGAAATGGAGCGATGAGCGTATGTGTCACGGCCCATGCATGACCCAACTCCCACCAAAGCGGTCTGGGACGGCAGAACCACAGACAGCCCCACTTTTTCATGATCCTATGCAAGACATCGTCGAAGGACCGACGAGGACCGACCGACGGTCCCAACGATCCTACCCTGGACCGATCCCTCAACTTCATCGGTCCCGGAAAGAACACTTAGTATATAAACACATTCATTCAAACACATTAGATAGAACACAGCTCTTTAGCTTTCAATACAACTTGGTTACACTCATCTACTTTGAGCACATTACCAGACGTAACAACCCACTACATTGCTCAGACCTTAACGCCCTGATCTCTCTGCCAACATAAACCTAGAACCCTCTAGTCTTATCCGTTGGGAATTGACCAGATCGTTACAGTATGGTCCGTCGCGGCGAGGGCATCCGGCCCACCTGGACCTTCCTCCGCCCGCGAGAGCAGATTCAAGAGGGGGATGTTATTGAGGCTGTAAGGCAAGGCAGCGTGCGGCAGATGTTCTAGGCTCTATTCGGTCAGAGATGCCGTTCGCCCCTTATCCCTCTCGAGGGCAATATTAATGCTAACGGCATCTATGGCCTCTATGCCTCTGTGCTGCCCTGGTTCCTCGGCCCGGGTGATATCTTTATGCATGATAATGCCTCTGTGCATACAGCTCGCATTGTTAAAAGGCTCCTCGAAGAGCTAGATATTGAAGTGATGATTTGGCCGCCTTATTCGCCTGATTTAAATCCAATTGAGAACCTATGGGCCCTGATGAAGGCAGAGATCTATCGACTGCATCCAGAGCTTACGCATGCAGATGATACAGTTGAAACGCAACGAAGGCTAGTAGAAGCTGCAATTGAGGCTTGGAATACGATCGAGGCAAGAGTTTTAGAAAACCTCTGTATTACGATGCCAAATAGGATAGCTGCCGTCATCAAAGCTGAAGGTTGGTATACGAAATATTAGTTGAAAGGTTGAAAAGAGAGAATAAAAGCAGCATGAAAACAAAGGCTCGATCGGCTAGTTATGGGGGCTCGGTATGTCAAAGGGTCTTCAAACTTATTGCCTCCCACTGTACATAGGCCCAATCGTGTTCCCACTATTCTCCCATTCTAATCTTTTCAAAGGCGTCCCAGGATTTATGCCGAAACTCAGGACCATGTGGTTTCATTTCATCATACCAGGTCGGGTAGTATGCGGGGGCTGAACGGCGAAAAGTTTCCTACTAGAGGTCGATGGATTGGTAATACGAACCGCAATTCCGGGAGAACGGCAAACATCGAATCAACGGGGTGCACAGAATACGTGAGAGTGGTTCGTCCCTTTGGTACTGTATTGTTGGACGTTTACTATAAGAGCTCTATTTCCCGACTGATGTTGATTCATTCCTCTTTTGATACTGTACCGTCCTTAACACTCTCTTCTATTAACTGTTCTTGGACTCTTTGTTCCATTGTTACTTATGGTCTTTCACTTGTCATTCCATTGGCCACAATGTTGTACCCTGTTCTTCTCTTTACCGGCCTGGCCGCCTCTGCTTTTGCATCCGCCATTGACACCCGTGCCAGCTGCACCTTTACCGATGCTGCAACAGCCATCAAGAACAAGGGCAGTTGCTCTTCCATTATCCTCAAAGACATCAAGGTCCCTGCTGGTACCACGTTGTACATGAGCAAGTTAAAGGACGGTACTCATGTAAGCCATCCTTCAATTTTCACCAGGAGCACCCCGCCAACAACCTAAACAGGTCAAATTTCAGGGTAGAACCACCTTTGACTACAAGGAGTGGAATGGTCCCTTGATCTCCTTCAGCGGCAACAACATCCTCATCGACGGGGCTCCTGGCCACTCTATTGACTGTGAAGGGCAGCGCTTGTGGGACATCAAAGGCAGCAATGGTGGCAAGACCAAACCCAAGTTCTTCTACGCCCATTCTCTCAAAAACTCCAACATCAAGAACCTTAACGTCCTTAATACCCCTGTACAGGCCTTCAGTATCAACACCGTTATCAACCTCGGCGTCTACGACGTGCATATGGACAACTCTCTCGGCGACTCTAAGGGCGGCCATAATACTGATGCTTTCGATGTTGGCTCCTCCACCGGTGTCTACATATCCGGAGCTGTCATCAAGAACCAGGATGACTGCCTCGCCATTAACTCCGGTACTAACATCACTTTTACCGGTGGCAACTGCAGCGGTGGCCACGGTCTATCTATCGGCTCTGTTGGTGGCCGTGATGATAATATCGTCAAGACCGTCCGCATCCTGGACTCTGTCGTGTCCAACTCCGACAACGGCGTCCGCATCAAGACTGTTTATGGAGCGTCCGGCTCTGTCTCTGACGTCAAGTACGACCACATCACCCTCAACAACATCGCCAAGTACGGTATCGTTATCGAGCAGGACTACAAGAACGGTAGTCCCACTGGCAAGCCCACTGCCGGCGTTCCTATCACAGACGTCACCATCAATGATGTCACTGGGTCCGTTGCGCCCAAGGGTACTGACGCCTATATCCTCTGCGCTTCTTGCAAAAGCTGGACGTGGACTGGCAACAACATCACTGGTGGCAAGAAGTCCCAAAAGTGCGAAGGTGTCCCTAGCGGAGCTTCTTGCTAGATTAATCGATGCGTTCTCTATCGTAGCCTCGATGGCATGCGCTGGATGCAGGATATTGGGATTCAAAGGCGCTAGTTCGTATGTAGATTTCAGATCAAAGCCTTCAAGGACGCCCGGGTGCTTGATCGCCATATTCTTCATGCAATTGAGATGGGCTGGTTCATTCTCGACAAGCATTGTACTATGACCGAAGATGCGCCCGTTTATGTTGCCTCTCCTTGATCCTTCAACACGAATCAGTTACATTGAGCACCACTCACCAGAGTCATGGCACGAGGACGCAATTGCTAGTGTCCGTACAATTTGGGAAGAAGAGTACAAAACTCAGCCTGAGGCTTGACCTATAGAGTCGATTGATGAGGTATCTGCTTTGCAAAAGCGGCAGCCGAACGAGTGAGACTCTTTACTTGAAGAGTTGGAAGTTAGAAAATCTGGGTGATAGTATAACGTTAGTTAACTTATTAACATCCTTTTTGAATACTACGGCCGGCATAACCGCCTATATTGCCAAACAGAGAATATGAAAACCCAGGTTCTGGACGCAATAGTTCTCTTCTCTGTTATGCATGGCCATCAATGGTCTATGCCTTGATTCTCTCCTCAATCATACCTCGAAGCTTCAGGGCTGACTCCTTGGGCGTCCTCTCCAGTGTGTCATAGTCCGTAAAGGTCACACCGAATCTGGGTCCATATCCTTCGGTCCATTCTAGCAACAAAGTCAGAATACCAAAAGCATCAGGGGGGGGATCGTCCTCCGTGGAGTAACATAGAACTCACCCAAGTTATCCATCAACGACCAGGCAAAGTATCCGTTAATCTCAGCCCCGTCCTGTCTTGCTTGAATAATGGCATCCAAGTGGTCGATAAAGTATTTCTGGCGGAACCCGTCCTTGACAGACTCCTCTTTAGTCATCTTTTCCTCGCCGGGGCAGGGGCATCCATTCTCGGTAACGTAGATGGGCTTGCCGTATTTCTTGTAGATTCTCACCAGGTGCTTTCGGAAGCCTTGGGGCACAGAGCGCAGCCAGTACATGCCGCTCAGCTCGCCAATGGACTCGCCGGCCTTGTTCTCGGGTAGATCATCGACGTTGCCCGAGTAGTCCGTATCCGACGCCGGGGTCGTGCGGTGTCGAGCAAATTGGGAGGTGTAGTAATTCATACCGTAAAAGTCAAGCTCAGCCTCGCGTAGCAGAGCAAAGTCGTCTTCCGTGAATTTAGGAAGGCGGTACCCAAGTTGTTCACGCATGACCTCGGGATAATCCTTTGCAAGGCTGAACGTGGCGATGAGTTAGCATGCTTGCGTACACAGAGGAAACCAATCCCAGGCTTCATTCAAGGGCGTTTAGCCAAGGGCAACTTACAACATGGAATGGGCAAACCAGCCTTGCCAAAAGTCCATCCTCCTCTCGGCTGCTTCTTGATCCTTGGGGTCCTCAGGATCCCATGGCAGGAAGTAGTCACCACTGATGGACACGCCAATGCTGCCTCCCTGGCTCGGCTTGAATTCCTTGTTGTACAGTCTCGCCGCTCTAGCGTGCGACAAGATGAGGGCATGGCCAACGATCCAAGGCTCGGTTGTCGAGTCGCCCTCGGTACAGTCTTTGTTTGTGCTGCTTCGTCCAGGGGCGTCGCAGCCCTTTGAAAATCCCTATAGCCACGTTAACCCTTTAGTTCTTCATCTCAGATCTCCCTCATAGTGAGAGCTGCCGGCAGAAGTGACGGATAGGTACGATGGAAATGACTTTGCTACTTACATGAATAGAAACAACCCACGGCTCATTCAGTGTGATCCAATTCTTGACCCGGTCGCCGAATCGCTCATAACACACCCTCGCGTATCTCTCAAAGTCCTTCTGGATCTCCTCAATGTTCAGCCAACCGCCATAACGGTCCTGGAGCCCCTGTGGCAGGTCCCAATGGTACAGAGTTATCCAAGGCGTGATGCCCCTAGCAAGCAACCCATCGATGAGCTTGTTGTAAAAGGCAATGCCGGCCTCGTTGATGGGGTCATCTCGTCCGCCGATGGGGATAATACGCGACCAAGCCAGGGAAAATCGGTAAGCTTTGGCGCCGTACTTGGCGAGAAGATCGAGATCCTCCTCGTATCGGTGGTAGTGGTCACAGGCGACATCACCGTTGGCTCCGTGCGTGCGAGAGGGCTCCAAGTGGGTGAAGGTGTCCCAGATGGTAGGGCCTCGTCCATCTTCGTTGACGCCACCTTCGATCTGATAAGAAGCTGTGGCAAATCCCCACTCAAAGTTGGAGGGAAGCCCCTTTGGTGCTCCAGTTACTTTCTGGGACGCCATGTTTGTTAAATTTGGGGTCGTGTTGGAGGGTTTTTTTTTAAACGATTGGACAGCCAAGATGCCTTGGTGAGATTAGTGTCTTGATGGAGCCGTGGTTTTCTGTAAAAAAACAGTAAAAAGAAGAAAAGAAGCTTGGGTTAGAGAGGATGTGTTGTTCATTTTGAAAGCTCGCTGAGGATGGAGCCTTATATGCGTCCATCAAAGTCCCTTGAAGAGCGTGCCTTTCCATCAGATCTTTGCACCTGCCCTCCACTGCCCCTCCAACCCCGAGCTATGTCATAGCACACGACGGAGAATCTATAATTGCAGAACCTACAGCAATTCACCGACGTCCCAGAGTGTTTGACCGCGCCAGTGGGGCAGAGGGGTCTAGGGGTCTTGGTGTCTTGGTAGGGGACACATGACAGGATAATATTGTCAGACGAAGGAGGCAGGTCCAGCCGAGATGACTAAGAAAGAGGGGTCAAGATGAGAAATGCCGCAACCTCGAGCAGAACACACACGCAACAACAACAGCTTGAACACACAGGAGTTGTTGATGAATTTGACTAGCCTCTAGGCTCCCTAATCAATATCTCTATTTTCCCTGTGAATTGGTCATCCATTTGAATACCCTAACTCGGGCCGGTGTTGATAGTAGTCACGTATCCGACAAATATTGTAATCACGTGCATAGAGGGGTACATTGTAGGTGTCGAATCCGTCGGCTAAATCAACAGTCCGAAGTGACGGGTTCAATAGTTATAGAATTCACAGGGAAATATGATAAAGTTGACCTCAAATTGAGGCTATTCAATTGATCAATTCAATGATGATGTTCTGATGATCTTCTGTGTTGATCCTGATGATGTGGGCAGCGGGGTTTTTCTTCCGTTGACCCTGACCTCCTTAGTCATCCCGGCTGGACCTGCCTCTTCCGTCTGACAGAAGGAACCTTATATCTGACAAGTCTCTTACAGGGGGTTCCTTCCACCGGACCTTCGCTCCTGCCCTTTCAACCTTGGGCTACGTCAGAGCACCTGACAAAGAATCTACAGCTGCAGACCGCAGAACAATTCGCCGACGTCCAAAGGGTGTTTCATCTCCCTAGCGGAGCAGAGGGGCCAAGTCTCCTGGACTCGACTACGTCGGCGATGGAGACCAGGACCCGCCGTAGTCCATCCACTTTTAGTCTGGTGGCTTAAGTGGTTCCGCAGGATCTTCCGAGTTGCGACAAGACTACGGATGCAGCTCCGTACAGACGCCGCTTTTCCCCCATAATCACGTGGGTACAGTGGGGTACGGAGATACCTAAACCTGATGAGAGGGTTGGTTGTGAATTGTGTCATGTTGCATCATGTAGCTTAGGCGGACCGAAGTGCCCTTGATTTGATGCATTCTCATTGGACTTGACCCCGCACGCTACCTGTCCTACGGAGTTCTTGTTGCAACTAAGGAGATATGCAGCTCGGGGGATTTGTGGATTCCTTTAAGAAAGCATTTACCCTTGCGAATACATATGCAACACCTAATTGCCCGACCTAACCTCTGCTTTTTCCCGCACTTCACCGGTATTATCTGACAATCCCCCAATGGCTTCAAGGCAGGCTTGTAGGCTGTGTCGTCGCCGCAAAGTCAAGGTGAGTAATGCCGATGTGGGCTTTCTCAATGGAAAAGTCAACCCGTTTCGCTAACGGGGAACCGAAAGTGTGACGGCTTGCCGACTTGCCGAAACTGCGACACAGCAAAGACAGCTTGCCAATACTCGCCCCAGAGGAAACGGGGTCCGAAGCCGGTCAAATGGCAAGACACGCACCCAAGAGAGCTTCTTGCCTCAACATCTGCGGCCACTGATTCATCTGGGGAAGCCGAGAGCCCGGCAATCGCCGCTGCGACGAATACTTACTCGTGCTTGGCTTCTGACAGTCCACTATCCAACAGCGTCACGGCGAATCCTCTATTTGAAACGCCAGAAAGCCAAACCCAAAATGCTGCCAGACTGCATCTCGGCCTCCTTGTGGGGTTGCTAGCTGCCACTCCGTCCGATACAGCGGCGTCGATCGCGAATCACTGTATTCTCCTGTACACCCAGTACGTTTTCGGGACAAACCCCGTCTGCCATGAGCCCACGCTCCGTGCGACCGTTAGTCGTTTCTTCATATCGCTCTCAGACGGAGATAATCCCGCCGAGGACTACGCGCGGATCTCGCGCTGTTTTGCCGCTGATAACGAGCGGGAGCGGTTCGGGGCCCTCAGGAGTATCACCCTTCTCACAGCCCTATGCGCAGCCGTAACATACGTCGTCCCCGAGTCTCTTCTACCCAACAAGCACCTTACTGCCCCTCTATTCCTCCGAGCGGCGCGAGAAACGCTCAGGATCTACGAGGACTACGACCTCGAGCAACCCAACTCGTCGTCCCTCAGCATCCGACTGTTCCTCTCGTCGGCCATACAGACTGCCTCGGGAAAGCACGGAGTGGCTTTTCATATTTTGAGCGAAGCGGGCCTCATCGCGATGAGAATGTGTCTCTACGATGAGAGCTCGCTCGAAGGGCGAGACCCCATTGAGGAGACTCTGCTACGGAACGCCTTCTGGCAGCTGTACGTCTGCGACAAGACGGCCTTGGTTATGAAGGGCCGTCCGGTGACGATCCACGAAACTCTGTTTGAGACGGGACTTACCCTCAAGGCACATTCGCGAAACTCTGTGCCACTCTTCGACTCTGGGGGGGAATCAAACGGCGCCGGGATTGAGGACCGTCTTTTAGAGGGATTCCACGTCATTCGTCGCCTGTGGACCATGGCCGCCCGGGTTATCCAAGGCATAGAGTCAAACTCTAAGAGGACTTTGGACGCGTTTTCCAATACGGAAGGTTGTCGCGAAAGCACCGCGCAGTTGTCGGAAGCATACTTTGAGATGATCACCTTGACCAACAACCTCCCTGCTTTGGTCCGTTCCCCCGAGGAGTCATCTCCCGACGTTAATCGAGAAGCAGACCAGCACCTGTCCGACATCTTGCAGCGGCAACGGACCAGTTATCTTATTACCCTCCACAGCATAAAAGTCATGGTGCTAAACTGCGCGATCCGGTGTAATATGACCGAGGTCATAGGCCTAAACTCGGAGCCCCTGACGCTTGCCTTGAGGCAGATGGAGCTAGCCCAAGATTTCCTAAACGCCCTTGAGAGCGTTCCATTTCTCCATCTCCAGGCGGAGGGAGAGCATTGCGTAAGTAGATCCAAGGAGGATATGCAGGAAGTGCTTGTGCAAACATTCACCCGCTTACACGAGCTCGTCGGGTTAGGTAGAAAAGATCAGAAGAGTTGGCAGCCTGCTGCTCGAACTGGCACATAGTGCGGAAAACGACCTGGTCAAATCTCAGGCAAATCGATGTGCCATGCGCTTGATCGACATGCTGGTACGCTTGGATTCAAAAGCATCGGACGTACTAGGGCAGTATATGGATTTCTAGCTAGGGAGAGCGTCACATGTCCTCCATTAGAAACTCTGAGTACCGTACTTCGACCTCCTTGTCGCTGACGGCGTATATTCCAATGATGGGCCCCACGAAGTCATACCCAGTCATGTCCAGAGTGTCTATCCTTCCGAGCTCCTCCTTCATCGCTGCGTCGTCGACCACAACAGAAAACCAGAGCACGAACTCCAGCTCGGAATAGTCAACACCAAACGTAACCTTCGCGCCCTTGCCCAGCGCACCCACGCTCCGAGATGTTCTCTGTTCGATGGACCTTGCCCTGTTGACAATCTCCAGCACCAGCTCCTTGGAGTTCACGTCTAGAAAAATGCGGAAAAAACGGTGTTCATCCTTATAGTAGCAGAGTCCAGTCCTGAGGCGAGAGCAGTCCGTAGCCGACTGGGCCAGAGACTCTAGTGTCGCCGAAGCCGAGCCATCCAGGCGTCTCTGGCGTTTTCCCGTGAACGTCACCGGTACATCAGGTTGCGACAGGTCCGCTTTGCTGGACGTCAAGGTGATGCTACTTCCGTCGTATTCGTAGTTTTCTTCGACGGGGTCGCGGATATGGACAAAGGCGACATTTAGACGGTCAGGGTTTCTTCTGACAGGCCAGTCCGAAGATGGATTCTGCTTGATGGCGAGTGGCACATCCCGTTGAACTGGGTCAATGACCGGAAATTCACCTTTCGGCCAGGTAGCTGTGGTAAGGACAGATTCGCGTCCCATGATGAAACGACCGTTATTCTTTCTCACACCTAGGCACACGAAGTACCATTGTCCTGATGGATTTTGGAAAAGGTCTCCGTGACCCGTATGGTGTATGCTCCCATTCGGATCCGCCTTCTCCAGTACCGGGTTCGCCGAGTTCACCTCGTATGGGCCCCAAATATCCCGCGACCGTGCCATGATGGTATGGTGATCGGCAAAGCAGCCACCTTCCGCGATGAGAAGGTAATACCACCCGTCCTTCTTATACATGTGTGGACCCTCGGGGTAAACTTTGGAAATACCCTCCCAGAGCAACTTCTCGTCGGAGAGCTTCTTCCCCGTCTTGAGATCAATCTCGAACTGGCGGATCTTGGTATCCGGAGTGGGGGGGGCCGCGCCAACCACATAGACCCGGTCGTCGTCATCCCAGAATAAGCTGGTGTCGATAGCATCAAAGTCGTAGAATACTGGGTCGCTCCACTTGTCGGCCCAGATATCGGTTGTTGATAGTATAAAGTTTTGGCGTTCGCACTCCGAGGGCGATTGAGATCGTGTGTGTATGACATTGGTGCATACGATATAGAAGGTACCATTACGGTATCTGATCGTGGGAGCATAAAGGCCGCCCTGGGCGCATATCTTTTCGTCTGGATCGTCGGGGCCGATGAGCTTTGTCACAGAGTGTTGGAGACTTAACTGTCGAGTCCGATTTAGTGCATTACCTTGTTATACTTGTAAGCGGGAAAGGTCTAAACAAAGATTAAAAAGTATAAAATCAGGAGGAGTATACCAATGTGCTTCCACTCTCTCAAGTCCTTTGAGGCGTATACTGGCAAACCAGGGAATAGGTGGAAGCTGGAGTTGACAAGAAAGTAGGTGCCGTCAACATAGACGAGGGAAGGGTCGGGAGCAAACCCGGGAATGACTGGGTTGACTCGAACTCGCTCCATTGTGACAGAGTATATTCCTAAATCAATGATTGGAAGCACGATGGGACTGAGTGCAAAGTTATATACGTCAAGTACTCGGGCACACCCATCTGTCTAATGTAGGCGTGGAGACTCCTTGTCCTCGTCATCCCGCAAGGGCTCCCTGGACAGATAATGTTGGTTGTCGGCATTATTGCAAAGCCCCGGAGGACGAGGGATCAATCCACAATTGCACCGAGGGTCACGGACCAAGATATCGGTCCCGCGCTGTCCGGGCTCGCTATATTTTCGTACCTCTTCATTATCGGAATGTGAGGGCGGGGCCCATCTCGGGAAAACAAAACCTGGGCCGACTCTGCGGTGCAAGTCCATGCATCTAATTAGCCGGCTAATCGCCCGCTTTCTGATCGCCTCCTTTCTGGTCATGGAGTGGGATGGCGCAGGATGAAGCGCATACTGCCTTGGATCTGACGCTGGAGGGATGAGATGCGCATCGGATCGGGGGACGTCCCCTTAGGCGAGCAGGATTCCGCATGCCGAGCGAGGCCTTTACGTTTTATAGCTAGGCTGTGATGTGTCAGCTTCCAGCGGACGGGTCAGAGCTCTGGTGTTGCTCCGATTCTCCCGTCATAACGAAACGTCTCTCACGCCCTCATTCGATCTTGGCCTGGAACTGAAGCTTCTTAGATCGTCTCAAATATAGTGCCCTTCTGGATCGGAATCGTCCAGGTTCTCGTTGTGATCCAACTCTACCGGACATCTGTGGCGGACGGGGCCTTGCCCGCAGCGGATTTCATGCGAAAATCGTGCCGCTTAAGAAACTAGGGGAAACAGACTACAGTGGCGAAAGCGCAGAGATCAATCTCTCTACTCTCGACATTAGGAAAGCTGCTAGAACCAGTCATCGCCGAGAGGATGTCCTCCGTGACAAAGATGTTCGGACTGCTACCACCTTTTCCACACTCTTAAAGCTAGCCTCAAATCCGTATCCGACGAGTAGGAACTTGTGATTGGCTAACCTGATGATAATGCCGCCACCATGGCCCAGTTTACCGAAGACAAAGGCTCGCTCTACTATGACTTGGATGTCTCCAAATACCCTAGTCCATGGCTTTTCAACCAATAGGGGATCTCGCACCTCGTCAAAGAAGAACCCGAAGCGGTCGGCGAGGGAAGCACCCAAGACGAAGTCTTTGACTTGGCTCAGCAGCCTGTACTCCCTGCCAATAGCTTCCGACCCGGTATCAATGCCGAACGGGCTTACCCCTAGCGCACCATACGTTCCATGGGCCCGCCACATCCTGCGAGCGCCGTACTCGTCACGTCTCTGTTCATGGATAAAGAGCGGGTTCCCTTTATCGGTATAATTCTTACAGACAGTCTCGTAGTCGTGCAAGTAGAGGTCCGGCGCGATGAAGTCCAATGAGGGCGCCCCAAAACACCAAACGTCGAGAACGTGGGCGCAGGCGACTGAGTAGTAGTAGTAGTAGTAGATTTATTACGCCCGGGAGAACGGATCTCATAGGGCCATGGAAGACGCTATGCTATTTACACTTCCGCCGTGTTGATCCTGACCACAAAATAAAGCCCCAACCTCTCTCCTTGAATCGCTTTCTTCTGGCCTCGCTTGACTCCGTCTGACAGGCCTGCTTGAAGGCCGATTTCTCCAAGTGTTCAGCATCCTATCCTCAGCAGCTGAAGCGTGGTCTGCCAAGATGAGGCTGTGTTGCGTTAGTGTTGTGCCAATGTTTCCTGGTTCCGGCTGTTAGTATGTCCCATTCTCCTACTTCACTCCCAACCTTCCCGTTTTTATCGCAAATTTGATCGTTGCTCGCACCGCCTGTAGGTTAGGTGACCACTTCGGTCCGTCCGATGCCGACTTTCCTCCCAAAAAGAACGATAGGTTTCCTATCTCGCTTTGCCCGATTTGTCTTATGCCTTCGCGTTGTGCATCCCACTTGGTGCATCGAAAGAGAAAATGTTCCATCGTCTCGACTGCCCGTCCACAGTCGCACAAGTCTGATTCCACCGCACCGATCCTCGACAGGTAGCCGTTAATCCTCGCCATTCCCGTGCGCAACTGCGAAAGCGTATCTGCTTCGCGTCTCTTCAGTCCGCCGTATAAAACATTTGTGTGTTTGCCTGGTAGTGCTCTGTCGATCCTCTTGGAGTAGCTGCCCACTCTGTCTGGTAGCGCCTGGTGCTGTTGTAGCTGTGCTCTCGCCAGTCTTGTCCGCGTCGATCGAGCTTGGTACGGCTGTGTCTCTGCCGTGCGTCCCGATTCAGTTGCTCTCTGCGCCTGTCTCTTCGACTTGGGACCCAAGGGGAATGCGTCATCCCGAGACGGTACCCAGATCATTTTAACACTATTGTTGCCTTTTCTTAGCCGTCCGATGTGGTTGTAAATCTCCCGGATGGCGCACTGTCCCGATTGTTGTCGCGGTCGCGCGATCGCCTTCAACGCTGACTGGCTGCTTGAGAGTATGGTAAGTCTCCGATCTCGTAATCCGTCAGGCATGCATCGCAGTGCCATCGCTATCGCTCCCAGCTCGGCTGTGTAGGGGTTCTGGTCGTCTCGCGAGCCGAGAGTGACCGAATACCTGGCCACGACTTTGTTCGCTTGCCCTGCTGCTATGTGGCTGATGATGCCTCCCATGCCTACCATTCCTCCTCTGTCCGAAGCGCTGGTTGTGATGGTGATGTCTTCGGCACTATTGGCTGCCGCTGTCGCCATCTTCCGCTCTACTTCGCACACCAACGGCACGCGGGCGTGCCACGGTGGTGCTGCATAAGCTTCAATCGTCTCCATCCGCCCGATTCCGCTCTCGCCATGGGCCAGCGCCAGTCTCTTCATCGGCGAAATGTACCTTCGACTCGCCGACACTTTGAGTGTCGCGAGCGGATGCTTCTTTGGTAGCGTGTGCACATTGATGTACATCTTCATTCCGGCCAGGGCCTGTCGCTCGTGTACTGTTGGGATGTTGGCTTCCGCTTCAGCTACTGCCCTCGCCACCGTCTGGAAGGCGCCCGTGATGGCCCGCGCTCCTATTTTCTGTGCCCTGTTGAACTCTTTCAATTCCCTTTCACCGCGCGCATGCGACCAAACGACAGACGCGTAGTCCATGGCTGGGGCCACGGTCGCGACGAAGAGTTGTCTAGCAGCCTGCGGAGGCAGCATCCTGAGTCTTCTTAGACACATGGCTGCCAAGAGACCTTTGGTGGCGGCCTTGGCCATGTGTTCCTTGAACCTGGGCTCCGTGTCCATAATCACCCCTAGGAGCTTGGCCGTCGTCTTTGGCTTGACTTCTACTCCATTGATCATGAACGGCGCCTCGCTGGTGCGTTCAGCTACGCGTGTGAAGTGGACGATTGCTGTCTTGTCGTGCTCAAACGTCGCTCCGCTGCGTTTCCCCCACGCCAGTGCCCGGTCAATGATGGCTTGTATGCCGTCCCTGTTCGCCTCCGCCGTCGGCCCCGTGACCCAGGCCGAGTAGTCGTCGACAAACGCCATCGATCCGCCTTTCGAGTCAATCTTGCGCTTTGTACTAGGTCTGCATTGAAGAACAGAAAAAGCACAGGCGAAAGCGGCGATCCCTGGGGAAGGCCGGCTTGCGACAGCTCCCGTTGCTCTGATGTGTAGTCGTTCACTACGATGCTGGCTGTACGATTGGAGCAGAACGCTCCTACCCATTGCACCAGCTTCTTCGGGATGCCTCTTGCTGTCAGCCTCTGTAGCAGTCTGTCATCGAATACGCCGTTGTACGCGCCTTTGATGTCGAAGCTGGCCAGGCTGACCACCTTGCGGTTCCGCCATGCTTTGTACACTTGTTCTTGGAAGAGCATCAGAGCCTGCTCTGCCGACCGCCGCTTCCTTGCGCCAAAGTGGTTTGTGGGCAGGAGTCCGAACGTCTCGGCGGCGTATGAGATCCTGTCCGCCACTACCGCCTCGAGGATCTTTCCCAGCGTCGACAACAGCGAGATTGGTCTCCATGCCTTTGCGAGTGCATAGTCGGCCTTGTCCGGCTTCTTGAGCGGGATGATCTTGGCGCTTCTCCACTGGTCTGGTAGCTGTCCTTCATTCAGTGAGGTGCGGAACAGATGCATCACGCGTTCCTTGACCACCGGCCACAGTTGCTTCCACACCATCGCCGGCAGGCCGTCTTCTCCGGGTGCTTTCCACGCCTTGGCTGCCATGACTTTCTCCTCCACCTCCTCTAGCGTCAAGTCTAGCATGGCCACTTCTCTCCGTTGTAGTCGTGGACCTTCGTCTTCGATGGTTGCTGGTAGCGGCGGGAAGAATGCCGTCAGCAGTTCTTCTGCCTGTTCCGCTTTGTCCTGCGTTGTCGTCCCGTCCGCCCTTTTTAGCCGGGGGATTTTGTCGCCGACCATGTCGCCACCGGGTTTGAGGTATTTGGCCGCTTGCCAGATATTGGCGCCGTCTGCGAGGAAGTCGTCCCAGTGAGCCTTCTTCTGTCTTCTGATACTGTCGTGGTACTCTTTGGATGCTACCTTCGCCCGGCTCTCTAGGTTTTCCTGTCTATGGCCTGCCCGCCGCTGCGCCCTCGCCAGGTTTCTCCAGTACGTGTAGGTTTTTCGGAGTCGAGTAAGGTCAGTTGTCCACCATCTCTTGGCGTATGGCGATGGCTTCGCTCGCGGGACCAGCGCGTGGATTGCGCCGAGGACCGCCTCCATCAGCCTATCCGTCTGTGTCTGAACCCCGCCGTCCCATGGGAGGAGTGCCAGCTGATCTTTCACTCTCTCCTTGATCGCATTCCACGGTGCATTCTTGAAGAGCAGTCTCGGACTCGCCGTCCTCTCCGGTGTTGTGAGGTAAAACTCTGTCTGGATTGCCCTATGGTCCGACCCGTGTTCGGTTTGGTGTATGCCACAGTGAACCATCTCTTCTGCCAGTTCGGACGACGCAAGCACCAGGTCGATCGTGCTCTCCGCACCACCCCTCTCCCAGGTTTTCGTTCCCCTGGGAAGGAGGCTGAGGAGGCCATGCTCGTCCATGAGGTCGATGATTGCATCTGCCTCGCCTTGGCGTCTGCCTGTCACCTCGTCACCTCCCCATAGTTGATCGTGGCGGTTAAAGTCGCCTGCCAAGATCACATCCGTTCTTTTCCCTGTGCTGTTGCGGACACCCGTCATCGCCCTGTGCAGTTGCTCCATTGCCGTGCGTAGAGCATTCTCATTACTCCCCTCCACATATACCGATACCACCAGGACGTCCCGGTCGGGCAGTCGTATTATTGCTCCCGTCAGGTCGGCTGACGGTATCGGCACCTGCTCCGCCTCCAGGTCCCTGCGGATCCAGAGCATGCTGCGGATTGGCCATCGCATCTCGTGTTTCTTCGTCGGTATTAATCTCGTCCAGTTTCTGTGGTTGTTCGGTGCTGTCACCACCGCACCGTCCATGTTCAATGCGTATGGTTCGGCTACTGCCAGCACCGCGTAGTCCCGCAAGTCTTCATCGTTAATCATGCTCAGTTGCACTACATCCCTCTTCCCCACGTTGAGCTGGAGGATCTGGAGGTTAGTGCACATTGTTGCCATGCATCTGTCGCACTCGGCAGTTGCGACTGAGCGATTCGTGTGGCCCTCCGCAGAGAGCGCACTTCGGCTCGATCGCCTGGCATTGTGTGTGCCGGTGTTCCGTCTCTGCACATTTGCCACATCGCTGGGGCATGTTGCAGCTGAAGGCCTTGTGACCAAGCTCCCAACAGTTGTAGCATTGGACCGGGCCTTGGCGTCGCTCGAAAATGTTGGTGCTGGCCGACTCCCCAGCGAGGTGAAAGTATCTCTCTTCCAGCAAGCGTTGCGCATCGCTCGCTTTCGTGACGTAGATCACCATCGAGCCGTAGGATTTCCCATTCTCCTTGTCGCTGAGCCAGTGCATCTTGGCAATCGTCACTCCGTTCTCCTTTCCCAGCACCTCCGCTGTGCCTGGCAGCACGTTGCCAGCTGAGTCCAGGACCTCTGCCCTGTTTGCGCCGTCAACTTTGACCGGATACAGTTGGTCCCTGAGGACTCTTGCGCCCTTGACTGCTGACTTCTCTGCCGCTTCCTTGACGAGCTTCATCTCCGACTCGTCTCGGCAGATCACCTTAATACGGTCTGCGTTCTTTACGTCTCTCACCACGGCTGCGCACCTCCAGCCTTGTCGGCCTTCCTTCTTCCGCACCTCCTCCTCAATGGCCTGTCGGACTCCTCCCACTTGTGCCTTGTCCTTCTCCTCCTTGCCAACGCGTGACGTGTCGATGGTGCAGAAGAGAGTATCGGTGAACGCGGATGGCGTTGTTCTCATAGACGACACGCTGCGAATGTTGCTTGGCTGGCTTGTCGGGGGCGTACGCGCTATGTCCGCATATGATGGCTGAGGGCTCGTCTGGGTATTATTGGCCGCAATGCTTTGGGTCATCATGCCCAGCTGTTCTCGCAGTTGTTTCAGCTCATCCGTAATTTGTTCCTGCGCCTTTCTGAGTTGCTCGTTTGTTTCTCGCATCGCCTTTAGCTCCTCAGTGGTCTGTTCATGCATACATCTGGCCTCTTCGGCCTTCTTCCGGTCGTCGGCTGCCTCGGCCCTGACCGTCTGTATCTCCTGCTGCAGTTGTCGGATCATCTCCAGCTGATCGCTCATCACCTTTGTCGCTTTCTTCTGGTTCTCCACCAAAGCATCCCAGAGCCTCTCCAGCATCTGTTTCTGCTTGCTCATGAGATGGCTCGACGTTTCTTGGAGCATCGTCTGGAGCGTCGTCTGGAGCATCATCTGGATTAGCGAAGACTCGCTGCGCGCCGCGCCATCCACGGCCTGCAATCCCTCGTCCGCATTGTCCCAGTCGTTGTCGCTTGTTGCCACTTGCTTTGTGCCGGCATTCTTGGATGTCCCGGCCTGGCTTGAGGCTACTTGCCAAAACTTTTGGGCTTTCGCGGTTGGTTTCACCGGTCTCGACGACCGACGCGTCGCGGCCACCGAATCCCCACCCTCGACAAGGATCTCCTCGACGGTCGCGTTCATCTCACGAAGCCACGCTCACGGCAGCCCCAACCTATCCTTTCGCCTAAAAGAGTGTAAGAGTGTAAAGAGTGTCTAATCTCCACGGTATTGATCAATATATTGACTTCGTATGAGGGCTACTACATCGTCCGCTTCATTTGTACCCACACGAGCTTGTTCGTGTAGGGAGCCAATAGGTGCGCACCCGGGTGCGCATTTAAGTTTTTTAACGTTTTCAATTCTATAAAATCAATAAAAATAGTTAGAATTATATAAAATTTTCTATAATATATACAATAACAATATCTATGCTGGTAAATTACTACAAGTAATATATATTAAAAATTTACAAAGTTATAGGTTGCTAAAATTCAAGCTTAGTCATTATTATCAAAATTCGCGCACCTGGGTGCGTATCTAAGATATTTTTCAATTCAATAATTAATATTTATTTTTAAAAAATATATTTCTAAAAAGATTAAAATAGTAAAATATGTATTATATTAATATATATCTTGTAACGAGCTTTTGGAATTTTATATAAATATTTTGTTTAGTTATTGTTGAAAACGTGAAAACACTTACGCGCGCACCCAGGTGCGCACCTATTGGCGCCCGTTCGTGTAGCCGAGATGACTAAGAAAGAGGGACCAGAACCCAAATGCCGCAACCTTGAGCAGGACACACACACAAGAAAAACAAAAAAAAAAAAACCCAGGCACTGTTGATGAATTGGCTAGCCGGAAGGCCTCATTAATATCTCTATTTCCTGCGAATTTGTCATCTATTTGAATACCTAAGCTCGGGCTGTGTTGACAGAGGTCACGTGCCCGACAAGTTTCAATCGCACGTGACCTACGGTCTCCACTTTATGTCCCGGTCAAATAAAGTCACTGCCGAGGTGAAAAAAAACTTTTCACAACAGCGAGAACGAATTTTTGAAACAACAGCCCAAACAGCACTCTCACGCCTCTCCAACGAGTCAATTGAATAGCCTGAAGTCTAGCGCATCGCCCAGTGCGTTTTCAGACGATCATGGCGACTTCGTGGCCCCAAGAGGTGGCATGGCCAGTCGAATTCCGCGAGCACGCCACGCAACTCGGCAAATACCTCAGGGACGCCCTCTTGTGCATCGAACGCGCGAAAGACCAACCTGTCCCCCATGACCTAGCCAAGATCATGGCCATGGGCGCACTATCCCTCGTCAATAAGACCCACAACATCCCAGACCTCGGCACTGTACATGACGCACTACAGATGGTAAGAACCGAATCGAAGATCGCGGCGGAAAGCACGATGCAGGCTCTCAACGATATCAAGACGGAACTCAAACAGGCAGCGAACACGGGCCAGCAGGCATTAGAAGGAATACGCGAGGGCCACAAAACACAGAACGAGACGAAGGCGGCAGCCAGAGAATCGATCGATATCGGCAGAACAGTCATGACAATGGTGAGAGAGATCAAGAACGCAGACCAGCACAACCGCCCGAGCTTGCCACGGACCTACGCATCTGTAGCAGCTGGTAATGGGCTAGCTACTAGCATGCACAATCCACTGAACCAAAACAAGGCACCACATGCGCAAGTGCTCCGAGAGATCACCGTGAACATTCGGAACCCACTCACCATAGCCAGCCTACGGGCGATGAACCCCCGTAGCCTGAAAGCACACGTAGACCGTGCTATAGAACAAAGCGGAAACGAGCATATAGAGAACATCAAGACGGTGTCAACTAACCAACTCAAAAGCGGTGACCTTAGCATCAAGACGGCTACGACCTCTGACATGGAGGTACTCCGACAGTTCGCTGAGGACTGGGAGCACCGGCTCGGCAATGGAGCAACAGTGCGCATTCCAACATACGGAGTTCTTGTTCACGGCATCCGTACCAGCTCGATAGATGTGAGCCAACTTGAGGACACCAGAGACAGCATTCTCCAGGAAAACAGACCGTTCATCCCGAGCGCCGAGATAAAATACATAGGCTGGCTCACGAGGAAATCTGCGGAAAAGGCTGCTTCCTCGATTATCATTGAGTTTACAAGACCCCAAGACGCCAACAAGATCATCGACGAGGGCCTGATCTGGCAAGGGGAGGTCTTTCAGTGCGAGCTGTACAACAGGTCGTGCCGACTGAGGCAATGCTTCGGCTGTCAAGGATATGGCCACATAGGAACCCAGTGCAAGGCAACGACGAGATGCGGCTACTGCGCTCAAGAACACGCGTCCCGTGAATGCCCTGTCAAATCCGACAGGAGCGTACTCAGAAAGTGCGCCAACTGTAAAGGTCAACACGAGGCCTGGAGCAACCAGTGTGCAATCAGGAAGGAGGAGATGGCCAAGGTCAAGGCCGCATACGCCGCACGTCCCAGGTACCACCTAGAGCCACAGAGCAGCATGGCAGTCAGCCAGGTGAACCCAACTGTGAGAGCCCAGGAGGAGCCGATCGGACGAATCATCCGGGAGGGAGCGCCATCTCTCGCACCTGGCCGCAGTCAGCAGAATCGGCAAGGAAGAAGCAGGTCACCGACGAAGAGAGGGCAAAAGAGAGCCAACCCTGGAAGCAACGCAGTCGCCCCGAACGAGGTTGAGAACGAAATCACAGTCAACACGGGCAGTCAACGGCCCCAAAGAATCATAACGCCATCTAGAAGGGCACTGGAAGCCCTCGATGCAAACTCGGCACGACTACACGGCACCTACCAAGCGGAGAACATGGACGTTGACAACCGTGAATGAGACACACGGAATCACTCTCAATATTACAGTATAACGTCAGAAAATCGAGAGACATCGTTATGGCTACCCTCCTACGGGACCCAAGGGTAATGAAATTCGACATCTTAGCCATCCAGGAACCATGGGCGAATTCCTTCATGCACACCACACACCATCCGGCAAAAGACCAGTTCCATCTATGCTACCCCCAAAATGAAGGCGGAAGCCCAGCAAGGGTGTGTCTGTATATCAACAAACGCCTTGATCATTCAAAGTGGCAATTCGAGTCGCACGGTCGGGACCTTTGCACAGTAACGATAACCTTAGGACAAGGAGACGAGATGAGAGAGGTCAAGGTGCACAACATTTACAACCCCGACCAAACGGCGGAAAATAGGCGAAGCGTACTACCTCAACTGCGAAGGGTGCTCGACTCGGCTCGACAAACAGAGCAGATACTAATCGGAGACTTCAATCTACATCATGAGTTGTGGGGGGGCTCCCATGTCCCTAGAACAGAGGCGGAGGCAGAAGATCTCGTCGAGATTATGGAAGACTATAACCTCACAAACACTCTGGCACCAGGCACTATCACGTACGAAGAAGGCAAAAGGCAGACAACAATCGATCTCTGCCTGGTCACCCTCGGCCTGGTCGATCGGGTCATCAGATGCGAAGTAGACCGTAGTCTCGACCACGACTCAGACCACTTGCCGATCGTCACTTCCCTCGACATGTCAGCCAAGCAACTCAGCAGAGAACCCACCAGAAACTGGAAATCGATAGATGAGAAGAGATTCAGGTCTGCGGTCCTGGGCAAGCTGCCGCCGCAGCGAAGACCGAGAACCCGAAGCGCGCTTGATCGGTACGTGGGGGAAATAGTTGCAGCGCTGAAGAGTGCGATAGAGACAGCAGTGCCCCAAAGGACATGGTCACCTAAATCCAGACGCGGCTGGGATGAGGAGTGCACGCGAGTGCTGGCAGAGACCAAGCGCCTCAGGCGACTCCACAATCTCTACCACACGGAAGAAACATGGGAGGCATACCGAGCGGCTAGAAATCACAAAGGCAGGGTAATCAAGAAGGCACTGCGAAGAGCGCATCGAGATAATGTTGAGAGAGCTTCAGAGTCACCAGAGGCTCTCTGGAGAATGGCAAAATGGGCTAGAAACAGAACCACTCAGGCACCAGAGGTAACACCTACACTACAGCACCCAGACACCTCTCAAATGGTCTCAGACCCAGCGGAAAAGGCAGAGATCTTCAGGAAGGCATTCTTTCCCTCCCCACCGGAAGCAGAGATTGGCGACATCGAAGACGCGACTTACCCGGACCGGATAACGATGCCGCCCATTACAGAACAAGAAGTGGAGAGAGCCATGCAAGAAGCCTCGCCGCTCAAGGCTCCCGGCCCTGATAGCATCCCGAACAAAGCATTGCAACTAGCAGCGACATGGATTAAGCCTCACCTGTCGGCGATTTTCAACCAGAGCCTCAATCTCGGTTACTGTCCACAACACTTCAGGGAATCGACAACAGTTGTACTGAGGAAGCAGGGAAAGGACAACTACACCATTCCTGGGTCTTACCGGCCGATAGGGTTGTTGAACACCATAGGCAAGATCATGGATGCCATAATAGCAAACCGACTGAGCTATGTGGCGGAGACACATAACCTGCTCCCCTCAACCCACATGGGAGGTAGGAAGATGAGATCCGCCGAGCACGCCGTGCATCACATCATCGATAAGATCTATGAGGCGTGGAACATAGGCCGAGGCCAGGTAGCCAGCTTGCTATTACTCGACGTCTCCGGCGCCTTCGACAACGTATCACACAAGCGGCTCCTGCACAACCTACGGAAGAGGAAAATTGATGAGAAGACTGTTCGGTGGATATCGAGTCTTCTTGAAGACCGACACACCAGGATCTCGATCGATGGATTCAGAACCGAGCGACACAGAATCTCGACCGGGACAGTACAAGGCTCGCCGCTCTCACCAATCCTCTACATTTTCTACAACGCAGATCTCATCGAGAGCTGCAATCAAGCAGAGGACACCACCTCTACTGGGTTCATTGACGACGTGGCGATCCTCACATGGGGAGATACGACGACGGAAACATGCAACAAACTTCAAGGAGCACTCCAAACAGCCGAGCAGTGGGCGAAACCCATGCGTCAGTCTTCTCACCCAGCAAATTCCAACTCATACACTTCACCAGGGCACGCACGAGAATAGATATTCAACACCCACTGCAAACGGCATGGGGCGAGATCCCGGCAAAGCCGACCTGCAAATATCTAGGACTCATCATGGACTCTGCGCTGCAGTGGAAGCCCCACGTAGACGAAATACGGAGGAAGGCGACGAAAACAATCTCAGCCCTAAGTAGCCTGGGTAGCTCAACCTGGGGCCTTACCCTCCAAGACATGAGGAAGATCTACCGAGGGGTGGTGGTGCCACAGATCGTATATGCATGCTCTGCGTGGTCAAACTCAAACTGGAGAACGCGAAACATGCCGTACACAAACAAGACACTGGCACAACTGCAAAGCCTGCAGGCACGGGCAGCCAGGGCGATTTCTGGTGCCTTCAAAGCCACGTCAGCCCCCGCCCTGGACGTCGAAACACATCTTCTGCCCATCGAACATCAAATCTGGAAGCACAACGCGGACTGTCTGGGAAGAATCGGCTTTGGGGGACAAGAATCCCAGCACAGTGCAGATGGTCTGAGAGGAGGAAAGACAAAAATGAGCCCACGCAGAGCAATACAGAAAGCCATACAGGACGAACAAGGGTTCGAGATGGAGAAAATGGAAGTAGTCACCCCACACGTCGTCCCACCATGGTGGAGAGGCCCAAAAACGTTCATCGAAGAGAGCGTCGAGAAAGCACAAGCGAGACACCAGTACGGCATCGGCAATGAGCCAAACGCTATACACATATACACGGATGGAAGTGGCATCAACGGACACGTGGGCGCTGCGGCAGTGTGCACGACGACCAGTCAAAGCAGGAGCGCCTACATGGGCGACGACACCGTATCGACAGTGTACGCCGGCGAACTCCAAGGGATCTCCCTAGCTCTCCAGATCGCCCAGGAAGACAGAAGCCAAGGCAATATCAGAAAGAAAATCTTGATCTACACAGACAACCAAGCAGCTATCAGGTCGGCGGCGAGGCCCAGGGGCAAATCGGGGTCATACCTTCTCCAAGACATAACGAAGCGAATACAGGAACTACAAACACAAGGCTTGACCGTTGAGATCCGATGGATCCCAGCCCACAAGGGGATTTACGGCAACGAAGCGGCCGATGGAGCGGCCAAAGAAGCCACGGGATGGAGACAGAGAGGACCGCCAGGACTAAGGGCACAGCAACCCCCGGTACTGTATTCCTTGAAGTCCACATTAAAAATGTGGTCGCGCAGAGTTGTCAACGACAGATGGAAAACGCAGTGGCGACAGGAAACCAGGGGCCGGACAACCTTCAGGCACACACCGGAGCCAACGCCAAAAGTACTACAGCCACACAAGCACTTCAGCAAGAGGCAGAGCGCCATTTACATCCAACTCCGGACGGAAAAGATTGGGATGAACGACTTTCTCTTCAAACGAAGAGTGCCAGGGGTCACCGATCCGAGATGCAACTGCGGCGAAGGACGGCAGACAGTAACCCACATCCTACTTCAATGCAGGAAGCACACCGCACTTCGAAATCAGGAACTAGGCCAATTTCCAGGACGTCAAAATCTCCGGACACTGCTGAGCGAGCGCAAAGTAGCAGCAAAGGTTGTCAAGTTCATGGAACAAACCCAGATCCTTGGGCAATTCAGGATCAGTCCGTAACCAGACGAAGCCGAGCGCTGGGGGGAGACTGTAGGTAGAAGGACCCATACACGAGGCGTATACCTCGCCTTATAGGAGCCTAAAAGCATGTGTACATTAGTATTTAGAACCGCGATCTACAGTGGTTGGCAGCCCGTTGTTGTAGATAGAGGTTTAGGAGGAAAAGTGGGAAGTTTGGAGACAGCTGGTCAAACGCCAAACGGCGTTGGCGAAGTGGGGCGTAACGGATAAACATTCGGAGCGCTTCGGCCGTCGGCCAAACCCCGCTTACCGGGCATGGCTGCCGAGAAATGGCGGCTAAAACCGAGTAGGAATAGAACCTGAACCTGAACCCACTGCCGAGATGCCTGGATGGCAAATACGGCCTCTTGACTCACAACATTCCATCACCAACTCGGATGAAACGAAAACTACGCTCGGCAAGCGGTGGCCGGGGGTTGCTATATCCCAGCGGAGGGCAGGAAGTAGCCGCCAATGAGGTTGATAGCTCTGTGCCGACGGTACAGCAGATCCAACGCATAGACAAACACTCCGGCAACCTGGACGACTGGGGCGGCAGAAACAGTCACGATACGGCCGACGACCTGCGGCCTATCCGGGAGCCGACCAGAGTGGAAGCAGGCTCCGAAACGCCCAGATCGTTCGGCAGTGTGGTTAATCTTTCGCGAGACACTTCCTTACTAGAGCCGAGTGGCCCTGCTCACCCAACCAAACGACGACGCCATGATGGACAGATGGCGGCTGCGGACCAAGTCTATTCCCAACTTCAAAACCCTGTTCAACTTAATGATGCCACCATGGAGTTCATCAGCCAAATCATATTCGCCCAATTCTGGACACACCCAAAGGCTGGCCGCTTGCTAGATCCGCTCTGGTTTGAGGCAGACGCAGACGAGAAGACGTTACCGCAGCAACTCCGGGATTTACACAAAGATCAGATTCTCTTCTTCCCAATTCATCATCAGGATGTTGGGCATTGGACACTGGGTGTTGTAGATATCACATTGCCCGCTGTTCGTTTTGATTTCTATGACTCTTTGTCCGATAATGGGCGCGCCACAGCAGCCAATGTCCGTTTCGAAAAATGGCTGAAGGAGTATGGTCCGAGTTATGACATGAAATTTCAGAAGAAAGTGAGTTCTTGATACTGTATTATATGTATTTAGATTCTGAATATTCATATTAATAAACTGGTTTAGGATTGTGCCCAACAGAATGATGGCATCAGCTGCGGTATTTTTGTGTTGACGCAACTCGTGCGTCTTCTAATTAGCGAAGATATCAGCCAGCCGATAGAGCCTACAGATGCGAGGGAACGATTATTAAGCATTCTCCTTGAGAAAGATCCATCATCACTTTCGTCAGTATCAAAATGCAACCTCTCAGTCCTCACAAACGTCCAGAAACTTGCGAAAAAGGAAACTACTCCCATTCCGTCCGCATTTCGTAAGTTTGTTGAGCAAAGTTTGGCTTTGGGCAACCTGGATGAAGTTCGGAGCCGGCTTGCCGAAGCACAGCATTGTGCTGAGAAAGCCCGGTCTGATCTTCAGAAAGCAAAGTCGGCACAAGGTGATGCAGATACAGAACTCAAGATGAGAGAACAGTTTCACAGAGAAACTACCTCCACTGAACAGGCTCTTTGCCGCAAGGGACGGGAGAAGTGTGGCAGCGAGGCTCACAATGCTGCGTCTTCACCTCAGCCCAGCAATTTAGACTCTAGAATTGCCAGTCTACAGACTGAAATGTCAAGCACTATGAGGGCGAAGGGAGCAGAGGAGGTTTGCGACAAGCTGTCCTGTGACAGGGAGCAAAAAATTGAGGACGCTAAGAGAAGAGTTCAGAGTTGCAAACACCAGGTGGCTTTACAACTTACTGAAGTTAAGAAACGGGAGAATGAGGTTTGCTCCTTAGAACGCAGCGTCAGGGTTCATGAACTAATGATAGAGGTTGAAGATGGGAAATTTACATTTCCAGGATATTAGGGTTCAACATATATATTCTTAGTAGTAGGGGAATCACTGTTTATATATAGGCACAATCTCTTGTGGAATGTTCCTCCTTCCTCACCTTGCCACCGACTTGGTCGCCCCACACTTCTAATATCCAACACTCCCACTCGAGCAAGACGATTGCCCCTTGGTTGTCTCCGTAGATAATGGTTGCAGTGATTAGGTGTGTGTCGCTTAGGCCTCACAGGAGTTCTTGCAGCAAGGCTCGTAACCAGATGGCTCCCTTGGTTGCCTGTGTCTGCTCCATGTATTCAGCTTCGCAGGTAGACAGCGCCACTGATTGTGTCACTGCAGCCCAGCTTACTGCGCCGCTGCCAACGTTAAAAATATATCCCGTGGTGGACCTTCGAGTCTCAGTATCTCACCAGCCCAGTCCGAGTCCGTCTAGCCTGTCAACGGGCGAAGGTCCCTCGGAAATCAAGCTTGAAGTCGCAGGTTCCTCGTACGTATCTAATGGAGTATCAGCCTAATACGCGATGGGAATGTCGGCATCGGGGGTTCCTTCTTTCTCCGCAGATTTGAAACAGACAGTCGAAATTTGGATTTCGTCATACCTATTACAGCAAGATACTCTCAAGCTCTTCCTGGTTTATGAAGGGGGGATCTCTCTCAATTCACCACGCCCAGTCTCAGTGCACCTGGGCCTGCTTCTTTGCTCAGGAAATCGACCCCACCTCCACTGCTTTTGCCTAATCCAACCATCCCAGTTGTTCGCTGTTGCCCGGGCCGGCACCGGGCTCGACAATTCAAGCTCCCACCACAGAGTCCGACGACCTGGCTCACTGCGTCGAGACAACATACACAAATCGCTGGGTCAAGATGGTACGGAGCTTTCCCCGAGATCACGGAACGAGGCGATTGTCTCTTGCGTGAAACAGTGTTCCAGTTGCCCTGGGTATTCCTCCTATGCCTCACTCCCTATCCCTTTCCCCGTAGAGAAGCACCAGCAATGTACCCGACAAGGACGTCGACCAATAAGACAGTAGAAGATGCTATGTACATTAACGCCACCTATTTTAGCCTGTGATAGAGGTACCAGCAATCTCCACCAGTACATAGAGCGACATCACATTGCTCGCAACGCTGCCGTGGCCTCTTGAAGCTATTCCCACTTGTCTCACGAAGGGCTATGCGATCCTGACGGACCCGTCGAACCTCTTGCCCTTACATCCTAGGTAGCTAGACCTTGACGTGTTTATGCTGTGATCTCCTCTTGAGTACCGTAATCCTCCACCCGGGTCACGAGCAAGGGCATCTAGCCAATCAAAGAGCATAAAATCAAAGGTACATTACCACCCCGCCTAAATTTGGTGGTGCCAAAGGTTCCAGCACTTACCTGTTGTACATAAAGCTATATTGCACTGTTGACAACGATATCGTGACCGCGCAGACGGGAGAAATATCTGGATGAGGTCAGCTTTGTCTCGTGCATGCAGTGGCCCTGTTGATATGAAATCAACGTGAATTTGCTGCAAGCTCATTCGCTTCTCTGTGTCGTTCAAACGCGCCAAGGACGCGATGGGGACGGGGAAGTACGTCCCGCTCCCGCGCGCTCGTCGCCACTCTCAACCTCTCGCGTACACGGCGCACAGTCGAACCCGCCACTCGGGGAACCCGGTGAGCTCATCTCCCAATGCTAATTGCACGATGCCGTGTCTTTGCAGTTTGTGAGAAGTACACATCTCTTCGAGTGACCGTGAAGGTTGTGTGAAATTCGGTCAATGCGCCCCTGGCTTGCACTTTTGCACGTACACTTGCGTGCACTAAGCACGGACCCAAACGACACAAGAGACTGGCTCAATGGTGATGGGAACGAATGTCTCTGGACGGACTTGACTTCTCTCTTAAATAACCGCAGGCCAATCCAAGTCCCGATCCTGCATCGGTATCTACGGATCGGCTGATGACCTTCCCAACCACAAAGCGACTCGCTGCTGGCGTGCTCTCTGGGAAGAACGGGGCGAGGCAACACCCCAGCCTCAACATTTTAAAGCGCCCCTGAAACGAGAACTGGGCAGATATAAGCCGTCGATAGCTCAAGGCAGCCATTAGACCAGTGAGAACGCAGCTAAGATTGTCCGCATCGTACGATGGAACACACAGCCGTCTTGGTGTAGCAGTCTTGGATCAAGTGGTTGTAGTAGTCGAGTTCACAGTTCAACCGGCGAATATGCTCGTTCGGGGCCGCGATGCATTCCTCGGTCGAGACGTCGCCCTTCTCAGCTGCACTATCGCATCCTCGCATCCAAGCCAGTTTCTCGCAATTGCGGGCGCACTGTTCCAGGGTGTGCACTGTGTTGGCGACTTCATGATAACTCAAATCATGTAGGGAAAGTGAGGACGCTTCCGGAAGTAGACGACGCGATGACGCCTTTCACCGGGTTTATAATCGAGTTATAGGCGCTGGGTATAGATACCTTTTGCGACCCTCACGACCATTTAAGAAGCCCAAACTAGCTGCTGCATGTGTCCGATTACCTTGGTAGCTTGTGTCAGAGAAAGGGAGCTCACCAACAAGCTACATATCCTGGCGATTAACCCTATCTTCAACCGAAACACACCCCGCAAAGCCTTGTTTTAAAGGGCCAAAAAATACACAGGGCGCTACCAGCTGAACGCGCCCTCCCATTCCCCAGACTCTGGGACGCCGCCGGTTATGACCCCAGTCCCTCATCACCACGCGCCGTTGAGCAGCAACAACCTTACCCGCCGCATGCTACCCGTCCTCACAACATACCGTGAACCTATCGGCCCAACCAAGGCCACAGCTAGGCGAAATGGAGAATTCGCACACAGTCAAGCATCCACTCCTCCCTGCCGCCGCAAAGCATCCTCCTCCTACACCTGAACAGATTGACAACAGGGAGCGCTCCTTCAAGGTGTCCAAGAACCTGTCGAGGAGGACCCGCGTCGACCAGGCCATCATCTAGGATCGACACAAGACTGTCGAAGAGACGTTTGGAGAGGTCGACATGCTCTTGACTAAGATGTCCCAGGGGCGAAGAGGACTGGGTCTCCTTCGCCCCAAGAACTAGTAACGACGTCGACAACTTGTTTAGTCGACTAACACTACAGAAGTTGCCTCGCGCGAAGCGCACCACCATAGGCTATCGAGAACTCCTCGAGACGCATGAGGAGCTCGTGACCCAAGTCCCAAGCTACGAAAAGCAAGTCTTGGTCCCAAGAGAACAAAAGAAGTGTTTGCAATTCCAAAAGGCACGGCTTCTGAACTGCGATAGACATAAGTGGCAGTCTCAATATTATTAACAGCCGAAAGCCATATACATAGCCAACCCTCCGACAGGCGACGATCTTCCAAGCACCCTTGGCCGTTTTAATAGGGAACACTCTGCCCTCTTCATTGCCCTTGTGAAACTCCACCCGGAAGAGATATATGCAAGAATTGATCAATTGGCGCGTGAGACCTGACTGAGGCTATGTATGATCGATAGTTGTTCTCCTTGTAGCCGAAGTAATACCATGGCGAACTTGAGTCGAGCCTCTGCTTTAAACCCCGTTTGCGTCAAGTACAACTTGTGACTGACTGGCCATGTGTGGTTGCAAGACGAGGCTTCAAGATATGAAAGAAAAGTGATGTCGATGTCCTTGTCATGTAGAGGGACGGCTAGTCCCAGATAGCCCTTGGGCACCCAGCAGATGCCACCTCTGTCCAGCTGGAAGACTCGCGGGTACTTGGGTTCCTTCAGGTTCCGGAAGAAGGGCTCCTAATCAGACGCACAGAGTTAGCCATTGTAGTTATGCCTAGGATGGTGCGTAGTAGCGGTTCGACCCCATTTTCGTATCGTCGGGCTTCTCACGAACCTGCTTAATATAGCCACATAAGGACACACACTCGTGGTTCGAACCCAAGTCCCATTGTTTTACACCAATGGACTTTGGCTGAATCCACGCAATGGAGATTATGGCATCCCGCTGGAGACTGGTTGACTGCTCGTCCAGGTGCTTCAGCCCAAAGCAAATAATGGGCCGTAACTTTAGACAGGCTTCTTCCCACTCAAGGGCTCCAGCCACAGGACCGTCGTCGCCGGAAGGCTCGCTGTTGATGACGCTGGCATTGACACTGCTGACGACGGACTGCGCGGCATCGGACTGAGAAGAAAGGGATCGCGCTTCTTCCGAGTCGATGTGGGCTGCTGGCGAATCTCGTTGGGACGGATGCCGGATCATTTGCGAGCTTCTAGAAATTAGGCTAGGGGTTAGAGCCTTTGCAGATACTGAAGTCTGAAAACACACATCAGGCAGCTCAACGGGGAAAGAGGCTAGCTTCTTGAGAGGGGGTTGGTTGGGCCTCTGCTGGGACGAGGCCGAAAAACTCTGACTCAATGGGTCTCTAGGGCTGAAGAAATGGCGATTTCCCTCACGAGACCATCTGAAAGCGAATTGGTGAGGCCAAGTTGTGATCAGGAGCTTTTGAATGAAAGAGCCGCTTCTTGATTGTCGCGAGGCGTTTTGAGGCCAGTTGCTGGTTGAGAATGCACGGCTTTGGGCTGAAATGTCAGCCTCAGTCTAGGCCCTGATCGGCTTGCGAGTAAAATAAGACGACCAGGGGGCGAAAGATGCGCAGTTGCAAAAGTTCCGACAATTTCCCGACTTCGCATGCACTCAGACCACCATGGAGATCTCTCAGGCTGGCATCGAGCTGTGGGCTGGGACATCCGCCTCGTTCCATAGAACACCCTGGCCTGATGATCTTGACCAGGGGCGTCAACTGAAAGCATGAAGTGGTGTGCATATGTAAAAGGTCTCACCCCTGTTAGCGCAGTTTTCGTCCAAACTTTGCGGCTACCAAAAGCAACGACAGCACCGACTCCCCTCAAAGAGCACGCAGAGGTCCCCCCAAGTATAGGTACCGACACTCTGTCCCATTTCTAGGCCCAGTGGGCCATCTGTACCTAGTCCCGGTCGAGTCGCACAATATCTGTGCCTTGAGCCGTTTTGCCCTCTTGACCCCCTGGGTGAGGCGAAGATGGGCTGCAGTAGGGGTCGGTATTGCATATCTCTTGCATCCCCGTACATCTAACCGAGCCACGTAGGCTGGCCAAGCCCTTGCCTTGGAGCGCCGAGAAGTACATACTCAATCCCAGACCCCTTCGGTGATCGGTACACTAGGTATGCCCCGTCAACCCGTTGGACAGACTGGTTAACACAAGTGCATACGCGGTTTGTTCTGCAGGCACCAGTGAGTCAATCGCTTCGTTGGGGATGTGATAGTTGCCGTGCCCCACCTGCCTTGTTACTTCCCTGTACTAACTTGGACCGAGGGGGGTTTGGATGCCCCGTGTCGGTTGTAGGTAGTTATTTGATTACCTAGCTGTTGACGTGGCAAGTTGCCCACTTCAGTCAGATGGCACTCAACCGTGTGCTGCCGCTTGAAGCGGACGAGGTCTCGGTTCGGACGTGCTGAAGAGTTTCCCTCCTCTCCTCTCTGGGCCATTGCTAGTCAACTCACTCCATCGAAAGGACTGCGGGGGTAGAGGATGGCCTTGAGCTCGGCCGTGACCGGTTCAGGCGGTGCAGAGTCAGGCGGCCAGCAGGCCCTTTCTCAATTGCAGTGAATACGGGCAAGGGAGGGACTTTGGTGCCGGATGTATTGGACAAAGGGATGTTTGAGGTAAATCAGTGCTAACAGAACCTCGCGGCTGCCAAAAGCAACGACAGAACCCACTCTCGCCACAAGAATTCGACCACATCCAGCCGTCTCCCCGACAAAAGGCGCAATCCCACCGCACAGTAAGTATAGTATCCCGTATTTTCCTCGCCGTCTGACACGTAGGTATGCAAGGGCCTGCGCTAAATCGACCGCCCGTGGTGAAAACGAGGCTGGGTTTGTGGTTGCACCATTGTGCTTTTCTAGTTAGTATGGGTGTCTCTTCCTCGACGTCTTTCCCGCCCGACAAGACCTAATATTAAATGGGTGCCTGTTCATGCCTCTGGTTGCTTCCGGCTCTACAGTACCGACTTGACTTTCGTCTCCCACTCGGCAGCCACCTTCGAATCCTTTGATTCTCTTTGCCTGCATCATCGTACTTTGACACAGACATGCAGCGTCACCTTTCCAAAGGCATCAACATCTCGAATGCTCTCCGAAGCTATTATGTCTTTCCTTCGGCAGGCTTTTCCCCGTTCCCCAACACCAAGGGCTATGCCGAGTACGATGAAATACCGAACCAACCCGAGTCTGAGTCTCTAAAGACATTGACATGGTTAATTGATTATGCCTCGTTCGGCACTGTCTATGCCGCCATTCCCACTTCCCTCAAGGACCTACCACCGAGCCGCATAGACGTCGCCATTCCTGATCAGATGGACTGGCCAGCCTCTCTGTGGAGCACACTCGATGCTCGCGACAGTGTCCACCTCGCTGGCCCGAGAATCAGTTCGTTGGGCATCTCGTCTTACCTGTGCGAAGGTCTCCAGCACTGGGCTGACAGTCTGGACAACTTCGCCGACGTCTATGCCGATCTCCCCTTCGGCTCTTCCCTTTGTCTTTCGAATCTCACCGAAGACGCCAAGGATCTCAAGTTCACCATCCACCGAAACAAGGCTCTGGAAAAGCCCGGTGTTTTCCTCTCATCCGAGGAGCTTCGTTCCTTGTGGGGCTTCAGCAAATCTAACATGCCCCCAACCATTCCATACACAAGGCTCCGTCGGTTGAACCAGGTCGCTGGCGATGTTATTACCGTGTCCATCGCGGACCATGATGGGCTTGCAACGGATGGGGTCGAATCGACTATGGTGTTCAAATCCTCGACAAACAAACCATCCAAAATCTATCACGAGATTAAAATGTTGCTCTCAGTGTCGCCCCTCAAAACGGTTATTAGCCGACCCAAGTACCTCATCACCATACCAGACTCGCAAGCTGTGTGCGGGTTTCTATTGACTCATTACCCTGGTGGAGACTTGTCTGACATTCTCACTGAGAGGAGACTGGCAGGGACACTAAACATGCCCCAGCAACTCTCTTGGGCATGTGCTCTAACGTCCTCTCTCATTCACATCAAAAACTCTCCAATGAAGTTCTATTCGGATCTTCGTATGGATCAGCTTGTTCTTTCGCCCAACCCCGACGGTTCTGAGGTGGCCATCCTGCTCGACTTTGAGCAGAGCCAGAACATCTACAATTGGGCACCACCCGAGATCTATTATCTCGAATGGATAGCTAAGCTTGGAAATGAGAGTTACGCAAGGTGTGCCGAGCTGTATGAGGACGCCAAGGATAAGTATGGAAAGATACTAAACCGGTACCTCATATCGCGAGACCACCCACTCCCTTTAACTGCCATGCCCCAGTGTTATGACAATCCTGACACTGGATGGTACTGGCCATGGCTGACCAGCAGCGCTGCGGAGAGAGAGTCAGGAATGGTATACATGCTGGGCAAAGCACTTTGGTGTATCTTCGAGGGTACGGGCGACGCCGATATTGTTCTCGGCCGCTCCAGCATAAATGATGGGCAGCCACGGTTTCCCGAGTTCCTCCGCACCCCACCTGCCATGCAAGAGCTCATCGAAAGATGCACGGCTGGTGCGCGAGAATGGCTGGATGGCCCTATCAAGATCTACCGCCGGGAGGGGAAAGTATTCCCCTTGGGCAAGACGGGGCTGCGTGGAGAGCCCGAAGCCACCTTTGAGGAGACGAAGGAAGCCGTCAAGCTGTTTTGGAAGGAAGAAATGACAAAGGCGGAGGAGTTCGTCGAGGCCCGAATGCGTTGCGACAGGGGCAACGCGAGCGATCAAGATCTTAAGCTACTGCACTACTTGAGGCGGCCAACACTCAGCGAAGTCTTGGCCACTTTGAAGCAAACAGATCCTCCACTGCTCTAATCAATCTATCTGATTCTAGTGGCTATTATTAAACGATAGGGGCATATCAATATCCTCCCCTTTGCCCACACATCCCTCATCTTGATACATTTCATGACGAGTAATTCCACAGCTATGTTGGACGGGTTCTCCTTGTTAGAAAACAAAAACCCCCCAAATGTGCCTCCAGAGTGATCTCTTTGAGTTTCTTGATGTTACGATTCAGTTTCTGGATGTCAGGGTGTTGGCTTCCTCCTCCCAACTTCGACGTGGAAGCGGGCAAATCAGGTGGGGGTGCGGGATAACAAGGTAACCAGCACAACCCGATGGAAACATTACCTTGTCTGTGCGGAGAACACGTCAGCGCGTGTGCAAACGAGCCGCATGCCACATGGGATCCGCCCTGTGAGCACTATCCCTGCAGCGTCCCTGGCTGAGTCTCGGGGGCAAGGAACCCGCATCGTGTAAGCTGGCGATCAATTCAATCAGTAGTGGAGGGCAAGAGTGCCCGGCCTGGTCAAACGGTGGGCTCGTGCATGGGTAGATGTAACCCTTTGGCAGTCTCAACTGAAGGGCTCGACGCCCTCCCTTATTTCGGGCTCTAGCTCGTTTTTCGGCCAACACTGAGTCATCTTGTTTCTTGCGGTGTGATGAACATGCATAATGAGGCCTTCTGCAGGTGTTGTAGTTAGACTTGTCTTATCACTTCCGTTGAGGGGCATGGGCAGGATGCGACTTGCAGGCTTTATAAGGATAAGGAAAGGGACATGAAACCACCAAAGAATCGAGAACCATTCTTCCTCCTAGATTTCATTTCCATTGCACCTTCCACATCTTTGTCCTACTTCGATCCATCGGTCGCCATGGGAGACGTCATCCGCAACGTCGCCATGTTGGCTCGGGTGATCTTTGTGGTCATCCGCACATTCGCCAAGTTAGTTCAGAGCTTTACGGTCATCCGCAACTTCGTCAAGTTGGTTCGGGTGATCTTTGTGGTCATCCGCAAATTCGCCAAGTTAGTTCAGAGCTTTACGGTCATCCGCAACTTCGTCAAGTTGGTTCGGAGCTCTGCGGGCAAGGTGGCGGAGAAGGTCATCCTCAGATTCGTAGACAAGGTTGCGGAGAAGATCATCCACAGCTTGCTCGTTCAGTGTGAAAAGTGCCATCCACAATGTCACCATTTAGACCGCCAAGGTGAGCTTTCTCTTGCGGTTCTCTCGAGGACAAAGGGTATTTAGGCTAAATACATGTCTGATTGTGCTAGATATTCGATATTCTTGCCACACGACTACGATCCAGGTCATCCTGGGTACTCTTCGGAACAGCGTTACAGGGGCCATATACTGGAATGCTAGAATTACCCAATATTGGTTAAGCAAGTCAGAATGTCGATGCGTCGAGTGCTGAAACGCGTCTTAGATTGCGGCCTGATGATCTTAAGCCTTATGGTGCGAGTTCTTAATGCTCGAGGCAGTGCAAAGAAGCTGCCTATCAGCATATGTAAAATTTAGAGGAAAGAGACCACAATAAATGGGTGATAAAGCGAAAATAGTCTGGAGCCGCGGTGCATTGCCGGGGATGAAATCGCCGGTTTATTCGTGCTGACTGGAGCGGTGTTCCAAAACTGCCCACTTCGGCCATACATGTGTTGCACTAGACTCAACTAGAGAGATTGGAGAAGCCGGAAGGATTATCGTACGTGATGACTGCACATTCGACCGGCGCAGTGCACGACTGTCTTCAACTCGGTGCGGTAGAGAGCTCTCTCCAAAGGGCGTGTGCCCCTCGCGCCTTGATGTACTAGCGTAGTTGCCTCGACCCAACTCTTTCCCTGTGCTAGATTTCTCAGCGACGCGGATTCATTTACATAGTTGTACGAAATGTCCCATAATCCCCCACACTAAAGCTCTACTCGCGAATAATGAAATGGTTTTCCTCTTGGGTTGCCATCAAGCTCAGCCCCTACCATCTCCCCCCAAGCATGCGCCTTGTCACTATCCTTGGCTACTCCCATCGTGGGGAAGTCTCGCTCATTCTTCTTTATCGAGGTTCACCATTGGCTCAAGCAGACAAACCGGCCGCATTCGTTCAGCCTCGCAGGCCGCCGTTCAGCCCCAATCGACGCACTCCAGTCCAGCCTCTTCGCGCTATTGATCTCGGGTCTCTTTTTCTGCGACGCGGTTCAATAGTCAGGGGCGGACTTGGCGGTCTGGCTTATTCTGTGCCGCTGCATGAAAACGTTGACCTGCTCGTCCTGTACGCTATGGAGTTGAAGTGTGGTTCGCGAACGAGTTAGATGAGGCTCTGAGACAAGGCGCCCAGAGGTCTGTGCGTGACTATTAATCGCGGCATTGCGCCCTGATCAAGCGCCACCGACAGGCGCAGCCCAGCCACCCCAGCGCAATGCTGCTCCACACGCGAAGCAGTGCCATCACAATATCTCGCGTCCTGCTTACCGCTACTTGTCCATCAAGTCTCTCCATGCTACACACAAACCATGGACAGAGGAGCCCCCTTTTTATGCTGCTGCAAACATGCGCACAGCCCCTCAGCCCCAGCGCTTATGAGCTGTGCAAGCACTCACCATGCACCCCTGCCAGTTGACGGGACCCTTCTACTCCGCTCCCGTTCTCGCCGCGTTGCCCCCCATAACAGAACCTTTGCTGCTCGAGCCGACCACACACTGTGCTGCGCGCCTACTCTTTGCTAGCAGCCCGTTTTGCACCATGCCAGATTCCCAACAGCGCTTGCCGTCTGTGGCATTCGCACCCCGAGGGACAACCAAGGGTCTGTTCGGTGTATGTAGACCGAACGCCTCGATCACACTCTCTTCGGTCTGTCGAACTTGCACGAGTAGGGACAGCCGGGTTTTGCTCTCCCTACGGTTGAGGACACAAGCGGAGATCGTGATCGAAGCGATGATTCGAACCTGATCGGGATTGGGGTAGGATTTTAGACCCAACAATGCCCTCTTTCTGGATATCCACAAGAAAGGCTCCTTTTGTACCACCCATCCTACCCAGCCTGCGAGCAAGACGAAGGCAGCAAGGGTCTGCGTCAAGTTACCAAACGCAAGACCTCGAGCGGGTGAGAGTCATTTCCTCCCCTTCTTCCACTTTCCATCTTTCGCTTTTGGCTCACTCGATTGCTCTGAAAAATATCGGTTGATCTATATCAGGGCTGCACAGCTGTAGAGAGAAGCGCAAAAATGAGGCAAAGAAGAGAAGGAGCTGCGGAGGCGGGGCAAGAGGAGTACTAGGGCCAACGGTACGAGGCGAGGCAACTGATGGAAGCCACGCCCGGCTAGCTGATCTGCCAATGCGCAAGGCGCACTCCCATGAGACACCTGTTTGCATGACGCCGAGTCTTTGCGCCTGGTGAAGGGTATTCCCTATCACGAGCGGCCGTGGGTAATGTGTGAGTTCTGAGCAATACGCTCTCATTTGCCCCTTCGCACAAGAGTTGCTTGGAAGAAGAACACAAAGCATGGACACAAACGCAGTGTCCGCCTTTCACAATCGTGGACCTTTGCCTGTTCTTTCTCCTGCTCTGAATCGGCCTCTCATCGCAGCACACTTCTTGTCAAGTATGCGCCGCTGTGTCATTTGGTAGTTGACCTCATTGGACCAATGTCTCAGAACGCTTTTTTTTTTCTTTTTTTTTTTGCGTCACTTTCTTTCCTTCCTCTGCTTCAGGAGCATGCCGAATTCCTATGCATCCATACGCGAACAAGTTTGAAAGTCTTGCACGATGTCGACCACTCCTCACCTTCCCGCCCTCACCTCCCCGTTCGTCGACACTGCATCCTATGCATCAAGCAGCGAAGAGACTGGTCAACGAGTGTACTTCGCGCCTCGGCAGCGGCAGCCACAAATCCGCACGCACTGACCAGTCAGGGGCTCCCATGATCCATTCCGTGAGCATCCAGGCCAGCCGCTTTTTGTCCTTCCGATTGGATTGAACGACAACATGCTCAACTACTCGCGGTGAAATGGAAGGAGCTGCCTTGCTGGATGAGCCACGCTTAGGGGAGGCTTCCGAAGCTAGCCAAAACTTCCTCCTCCAACTACAGCCTGATCTTGCAAACTATTTTGGGCGGGCGCACCACACGCATCGAACATGAGGCAAACATCTCCACTCGTCAGTTTGTGGTGTAGTTTAAGTTAAACACCGCCAGAACATGTTTTCGAAAATTCCTAAACACTGACTGCAACTTCGCCATCTCTGATATTCAAGAGCCGTTCGCCTAGTTGCCTACCTTGACATACAATTTCCTCTAATCATCATACCGAATCAACATCCCAACCCTCTTATTTTCATGCAGCACTGTTGTCAGTCTATCTCTTTCCCACCCTATGAAAGGCAAACGACGACAATGGAGCTTCCGAAAAAAGAGATCATGCACCGACACGGCAATCGCGAGCAACATTGTTCAACCAGTGCAGAGCCGTGAGTACATTTTACAGTGTCTCGTCTAATTCTTGCATGCCGCTAACACCACCAAGCTCCATCGAATCCAAGTCCTCTTCTAAGAGGTCTCGGGCTGATTCTCATGATGGGAACCCCAACAAGAAGCGTCGTCCACCTACTCCTACTGACGATCTACCGGATTCATCGACCCAAAGTTACCACTCTGGAGTTACTTCGCATACCAGCCAGCACCAAGCAAGCAGATCAACCCTGAATGGATGTCAGATGGGAGAAGCAATATACACTCGGCCTTCTGGTTTGATCCCGGGGAAAAGCGATGCGAAGGGTGCAATCTTACGAAAGCCTCTACGCTGCCTTGGCAAGGATTCTCTCGACTTCTTGGAGGGATGGCTAGAGTCTGTCATCTTCAAAATACTGTCCCCCGATAAATTTGACTCTTTGTCACTATCAGACGCGGAGAAAATTCTATCGTCACTGGTGCAAGATATATGTCAAAAGCTTAATGTCAACGATGACGCCCTTCGGTCATCTCCGCTTGCCGATTCGGATAACTCCCCTGCTTCCTCCGCGAAACCGTTTCTTGGCCTGACGCCGGCACCTATTGGAGAAACTTCGAGTCACTTCTATGCTGCTCTCGTGAATCGCAGGTGCAGCGATATTTCTCTTAAGATTTTGATTCAGGGTGGTCATGCTGGATCTCAAGGCTTGGTGGTTCAAGAACTCAACCAATATCAATTTCATGCGCTGGCCGTCTGGGTCTACGTGGAGGCTATCCGCGACATTGGCAACAATCTTCAGAGCCAGAAATTAATCCTCTGGATTAAATCTGCCGAGAAAAGCTTATTTCATTCGTCAAATTCGGCTTTGATTCATGGTACGGACAGTCGTGCTATTGATGAGGTGGGAAGGAATGGAACTTAATTTAAGTTCCGACAAGCGACATCCTAAACAGCTTATCTTCAACCAGTCCCCTAATAATACAAACCGGCGAATAGTACGAGCTCGTCAAGTAAAAAGGGGTACTGAAGCCAAAGATACTTAAGGTGGCTGAATAGTCTTGTCGCCACATCGTTCATTGGTTCAAAGCCCATTGGTGAACCAATTGAGAAAAGCTATCTTCATCAACTACTCTACTCGAACCATTTCCTCCTTCTTATCGCGCATGCACCAAGGACAAATTGATTACCTCGGCAAAACACATCCATATCTGGTTGGGTGCACCCACAGCCTCTTTATGGGGTATCTCGCACCGCAAGAGTAAAGATGACTCAACGTAGCCGCGGCAAAGGAGCCATAAGGGAGGTGCTCGAAGTGCAGAGAAGAAAGATTAAAACCCCACCATGTCCCGAGATGACATTACTACAGTGTATGTAATTAAACGAGATACTCAAGAGCCTTAAAAATAAAGCAAACCTTAATATCAACACCAATAGGTGATACTTGTGAAGAATCATCTCAGGAGCAACTCAGTCATTGACCAATCAGGAATCTGGATTCTCTTGCGAGTGGGGTCACTCAGCCGGAAGTCACGGCTGTTTATGATAAGCCAGCCACTGATAAGCTTACAATCGATAAGAGATAAGCTGACTGCAATGATAAGCAAGAGATTGTCCCGCCAACAACCAACAAACCCGCCGCATATCACCATTGTCGCATCATGCAATAGCATTAACATTAAACAGCATCGGTATGGGCGCAATCAATTCCACACCACCACTGTGAACCAAAATCTACTGTCGCATGGCTCGCCATAATGCCCAGCGCTGCAGTCACGCCCCAATTCCGCGCTCTCGGATGGAACGTCCACCTTCTCTGTGGTCCCAACGACGACCAATTCACAGGTCTCTTCCATCCGCCTGGAAGCAGCAGCCTGACTTATCGCGACGTCGTAAACGAGCTGCGCCTTTGCTTTGAGATTCCGACCAATGCCAGAAGATCCGACGACGACGACCAACGTTGCGATCTTGGGAAGACATTGCCTTTGGATGTTCGGGTTCTGATGGCGGCAACAGCGTGCAGGATGCCTCAACTACGACGACGCCTTCGCCGCAAGTCATCTGTGGTCAACATCTCGATGGATCCCTGTCTACGCCACCGGGCGACCCATCACCAAACCTCGCCAGACCGCCCATAGTTCGCTTGCACGTTATCAATCACGCTGACTGCGGTATTGATCGTACAGAACCTCTGACGGCTCATTTGCGAGGTATGCTCCACCAAATACTCCTAATATCAGCATGCATGTTGGCTAACACGGGTTTTCTTCAGCGGGCTGTGCAAAACATATCCGTTACCCATCTCTCCGTCGAGACGAACGCTATCTACCTCCCAACAAACCGTCCACGAACTCAGCCTTCGCTCGATTTCCGTACCGCAAGACAATGCGCGCTACTCGAGGCTCCCAATCCCCTCCAAAACGATCCGCTTCCGGCTCCGTATCGCCAAGTAAGGATTCGCGGTACGGCAACGAAACAGCGGGCGATGAAGACGTCACAGAGCTGGTGGCTCCGCCCGCACTCGACATTCCGGTCGAAGATACTCGCCAAATCATGGCAGGCTTTCGGGACTCATGTCTCGGAGTTGGAACAAAGTGCGCCGTGACAGGCAAAGGCCGGTCATGGTACATGAACCCAAGCGTGGGCCCAGCAGTCCAAGCATGCCACATTGTGCCCCAGCAGCATTACCACGTCTACCCCGTCCCGAGTTCATTCGCGGACCATAGCAGATTTAGTTCGCGGCGGCTCCGTGAGGCCTGGGATCGTACTTGGTCACCTAAGAACGGTCTTCTATTGCTAAGCCATCTCCACGAGCTCTTCGACGCCCGTCTTTTTTCCATCCATCCCGACACAATGCGAATTCGTGTCTTTGTGCCGTACGATGTCATCCTGGATTACCACGGCTGTGTCGCTCAACTGCCCCTTGGCGGCGTGGATCATAGGGCATTGCGTCATCATTATGAGATGTGCTGTATTGAGAACATGACCGCCGAAATGCCTTTGTCGGAGTTTGTGGCTTCGGAGGCTCCGTCGAGGTCAGCTGCTTCGGGAACCATCTCACCATTTGAGTCCGGGTCTCACACTCCCATCATCCGGAGTATGACGAGCGCAAACAACGCTTCATGCCAGGGCGTTCCCGGTGATCCTTCAAAAAGGCCGCGGCCAGCGCCGGGTGAGCCTGGTGATGAGGACCAGTCCACCAACGACGTAGGGCCGCTGACGGCAGACGGCTCTTCTGCGCCAAGCACACTTCGACACGGGTCTGCTCCACCTAACCAAACAAGAAAAAGAGAAGAGGAGGATATGTTGAATGAAGCAGAAGAGCATGGTTGCAAGAAGCGTAGGCGGATATTTGGGAGAAACGAAACTGTTTGCGTTTACGACGACGAGAGCGAGTCCGAGGCTCAATATCATGATCCATACTGGGATGGTTGTATCACGCCCTGGAATAGCCAAACGTTTCTGGCAGGTGTCGACTGGGAATTGGCAAACTTACGAGACTCGGGATAATGTGCTGTTGGTTAATGCGAGATACCCTGGGATCCGGCGTTGGTTAATATGGGGCATTCTAGATATTCACTATAGACTGGTATCAAATCTTATGTAGTGAAACTTCGTTTCGGGAACTTTTTGGCTTGCCGGGTGCTTACCAAAAATTGGCTGCAACAAGGCCGAGTCGGCTGTCAAGACTGACTGGAAATTGGAGCAATGGCAGATCTAGAGGCTGCTATCCAACGATCCTAAGATGCCCTCAATATAACACCAGAGGACCATCCAGACCGGACACGTCAACTACAAGACCTCGGGATCGGATATGCTACAGGTACATAAGAACAAGAGCAATGGCAGATCTAGAGGCTACTATCCAACAATACCAATATGCCCTCTGTCAAGATCAGACCAGCTAGCCGGAGGTCCGAACTCCCACAAACCCCTGCCATTTCTTGCCTCCCTCTCAACCTGTGGAACTGGTCGAGTTAAGGACAAGAGGTTTCCCGATGAGAGCGTTCACCTTGTCAATGCCTCCCAGCTGGCTGGGTTTCGCCATGTCATTGGCACTGCATGGGACGTCGACGAATTGTGTGTAGATATGGCGAGGATCACATACGAAGGAATAAGAGACGGAGGCATGACGAACGAATCAGTGTGTCGAGCCCTCCACAAGGCTACAAGAAGATTTCGAGATCGGTGGCACTAGGTGTTTTATAGTGCACTTCAAAGTTTCAATGGAATGCCCCGAGGTCGTATTGCCACAATTTAAAGATGCTCAGAGGGAGCCTTGGGAATCATATGTAGGATCAATCCTCGTAAGCTGTGAGCATCCACCTGAGGGTCTTGGGACTGTCTCTACAGCAGAATCAGGGCTATTGACTTGTGGCCATGACATTTTTATCAGATGACGCAGGCGTAACGGTTTCCAACTCTTCGTCCTGAGTGTGCCCCGCCTCCTTACCCTGGATCCGCTCCTCTTGGCTGGTAGGGGCGGTGGTTTGTGCTGGGTTTGCGCTCACGCATCTCACACACATCAACTTCTTGATATCGCCACTGACCGTGCCCTCGAGCCTCTCTCAGGGCAGTGCGGGCTTCGGCTCGACCTCCTGCACTGTCACGATGCATTGCTGCGCAATTCTTTGCTTGATCCTGTTGACGTCATGGTAGCGGAACTGAACCTTGGGGATGGTTCTAAGAACCAGGCGACATCATCCAAGGAGATATAATGGCAATTCTGCCACTCAATGCATTGAACGCAGATGTTTGGCGATTTGAAAGTCACAGTGGCTGTGGGGCGAGCGAAATTGATTGATATCCCATTCCGTCCCAGGCGAATAGGGAACGATCCCTCCCCTAGTGAAGTAGCCCAGCCTTGCTCATCAAGATTCTGTCCATGAATTTCCGCCGTTACTTCAGGTTATTGGGCAGATAGCTCATCTTCCGGCAGGGAAATTGTCTCTTGGGCTGATGTGCGTATTGGTTGCGGCTGTAAGGTAGCAAGTCGTTGGGACAGTCTGCGTTTTCGTTTGGCCACCTTCAAGATATACCCGACGCGTTCGAGTTGTAATATCGAGTTTCGGGCATTAGATTGCCAGTCGGGGAGGGCTCTGACTTCCGAGTTGGTCTTCCACCAATCACTCGGTTCGAGAACTCCCACGCCCAAGTTTGGCTTGGTAAAAGATGACCAGCCGTGGGCGGAGTGGTAATGAATCCTTGCACCAGTGGACACTTGATCTCCTGTCGACACCGCTCAGTCCATGTCATATCCATGCCGCAATGTATCGGTCGTGACCTGTGGTGGAGCGATTGAGAATTCATTTCAGACGGTGCGAAGTGGCTTTGGTGAGATTGTGTGCATAACGTTCGGGTGCCCAGACCAGGGGTTGCACAATGAAGTTGCAAGGATGAGTTACATCGGGAACCAGACAGCGGGGCCAGAGACGTCCAGGGATCAGCGGCGGGGACGAGGTACGGGTCTTGGACAGGGCGATGGAGGGAGTCGGGTCATCAGCTCATCAGCAGCCGGCGCGTTGCGTATGTACCATTCTCTCCGGCCCTACCGCACTACCACCTTGGCATCATGCCCCTGTCCTATTCCGTGTTTCTCCCGTGACCCCTACCTTGTCTCCTCCTCTCCCAGTGACTAACCCCATTATCTACAACGAATGTTTGTCGACTCGCCGAGTATTTTCCGCTCAAATGGAGAAACAAGCCATTCGGCTAAAGGCCTAATTGCCTGCGTGTTGACTTCTCCTTCTTCGTCCATATATAAGAACTCACATCGCTCACGCAATCCTATTATCGGATCGCCCGCATTGATCCTATCCCGCCTTTCCATGCTTCCCAGCGCCCTTTCATCTAACGCTTACTAGTCGACGTCTGTCACATCTCTTTTCCATCAATCATGATCGCCCTTACTTGTCAACCGCCTGACCAAGATGTTCAGCTTCCTCCCATCTATCCCTCTCTCATCTATTCACCAACCAAACCTATCAATCTCCTGAGCTCTCAACCGCCCTTTCTCTCAAGGCAATGCCCGCCCGCCATGCCTTCTTTGTTGGAGCGACTGCCCAATGAGCTCCAGCGGCTCGTCTTTTCCAGCCTCGATTATCAGTCCCTCATCTTCCTTTCCACCATGAACCGACACTTTCACCGAACAATCAACCCCCCAAAAATGGCCGACCCTATCGACAAGTTCCAGTTTGTCATGAGAGCTGCTAAGGACTTCCCACAACACCGACCTAGCGAAAGGGGTCAGGATCACCAGCCCGGCAACTTTGAGTGCTATATTTGCTTTCGTGTGCGGAAGCCTGAGTATTATGACGTCCTCCAACGTCAGTCGGTCTACGTCGACATCTACGGGCAAGTCGTTTCGGGTCGTGAGCCACGCGCTGGAGATCGTCCCGCTCCACTGCGCCGATTCTGCATCGAGTGCGGAGTCAAGTATGGACTTCACGTACCCTTTGACAGCCTGACCACGATGACAGGTCTCGATCTTTGGTTATGCACATGCAGGGTGGTCTGGCCGAAGCCATCACGTTTGAAGTGTCCTGACTGCGGAGAAAGCTGCCCGCTCTGACCAAAGCGGAGGCGGCCAACTTGCCATTGACAAGCATTCATAACAGCTACCATCAGGTTTTGGTCAAGGGCAAGACGGGATGGCACCCCTTCAAATACGTAGGCTGTTCAGCAAATACATCCTTTGACATATCATTGCTTCCGGTTTCGTTCAAAGATTCGTGTTTGCTCTTTCGGTGGGCTGATGCTGTTCCTTTGCATTGTTAAGAGATTTGCAGGCAAGCCAAAAGTCAAGCGATTGAAGTAAGTGCCCAGATCAGTAGGACAAAGAATGTCATTCATTGGCAAAGAATAGTCAGCCTTCCCACCGAGACGACGGATTCGCGATCGATCACGGACTGACTCCACCAGGTCACCCCATTCCCAACCCGATGCCCCTAGAACGGATTACAAGCCTGAGATCCATATCGAGTTGAGGCACCTCCCATGCCTCGACCAGCTCCCGATAGCGGCAAATGATGCTTCCTCTCTCGACCGAGAACAGGTCTATCTTATAAGGGGAAGGCTGACTCGGCTCCGCGCGAGACTGTCCCTGTAATCAACCTGCAACGAAATCGCACACCTCACACCAAGACAACGGTCAATGCAGTGTTCTAAGAAGCCGGTTACAAGATTAATTAGGTTCATTGCATGTTTCTTTTATCCAGGGTCACTCTGTGTTTTCCCTCGGCTCGGGATGTGATACACAACCGTGTTACTCAGTCCGCTGCAGTATAACCTCCTCCTCCTCCTCCCAAGAGACGCCAGAAGCCATGAATCACCCTACAAAAACGGAATCTCGACGCGCGTGCAACAATAGGAGTGTCATTTTCTTTCTTCAAAGTGTTGGCCCTACGCCCGGGCTTGCACTTCGAGCACAAAGTACGGGGTTGGAGGCGTGAACTTGACATTAGAGATAGGCAGCAATAGAAAAATAAGAGGGCGACTGAAGGACAACTAGAATTCGGAAGGTCAAGTTTATATACTTAGTAACGCCAATATTTCTATTAACAACCGCATCTAAAGTCTCAAAACACTTATCCAACGATACTCGAACCCATTTAGCCAAGATGTTCGATCAGTATGTCTCCATTACAGAGACCACCATCCTACCCTAAAGTACAATGGCACGAGCAACGAGCCAGTCACGATCACAGGGTTCGCGTGTCACAATACGCGTTAACCACGTCCCTACGCTGAAGAACTCAATCAACGCCATTAACAGTAGGTAAAGTCGACCATTTTAGCAACGAGTCAAAGTGCCCTAGTCTACTGCATAAGAAGAAATTGGTCAGTGAGGAGACGACCTGGGCACTGTGTGTACCTGAGCAGAAGCAGTTCCACTAGTGGTGCTGGTCGTGAAAGTCGACAGACGTGCCAAGGGATTTGACGCACACTTTCCGACTAACGAGTGCCGGTCGAGTGCGCGAGCCGTGCTCTGTTTCGGTCACAATGAGTCGTCTGGCAACCCCAGGCTTACGCAAGCTCGATCTCCCTCTCCCCGCCCAGAGCGTCTCTGAGTCCTCTCCAAAACAGTTCCTTCTTCAGCACCATATCGTGCCTCGTGCACGTAGTCAACACCACAGGCGATTTGTTACTCACGGAGGCACAGTGTGCCGATCGGTAGCTAACTGTCTGGAACCCGTCATTCAGCCATCGGAGTGATGCTTTTCATAGGTCTCTCCTGTGGAGGATATCATCCGTCGGAATCATTTTTGTACAGCTCGGCTATGCAAATTTCCCAGGTTCGCGGGCGCGAGGGCCAGCCAAGTCTTGATTAGGATGCATACACAATAAAAGGGTGGTTTATTTACGACGGAACTAGTGCGATAATTTGAACATCAAACGTGTTGACATTTCTGTTGGTATATGCCCTTAATCTGCATCCTCGCTTGGCGCGAAGCGCATTTGCCTCGTCCGCATGCCCCTCCAGGGACGTCGCGGAGCACTGGAAGTCTAGATCCCGACCTGGTTACGTAGTGGGTCGTCCACAAGAGGCGAGAGGCAAGAGGAAAGAGGCATCACCAGCACCGGATTGCTTCCCCGCTATCGAGTCGTGGACCCAGATGCCCCCGCTGGGCCACCACACCGTTTCGTGCTGTGCCTGGACGGTGCAGATCTGACCTGGTAATTCTTCCCAGGGCTGACTAGTGTGGCAGGATGGTGATTGCAAGTATCCGCGCCTCGTTAGCGCGATTTCTTAGCCGCAGGTCCACAGCTTTGCGCAACGACATTGTCAAAAGCAACGACTGAACCCACAAGCCAAGTGAACTGAGATTGCGGCCACACCCATCCAGTTCCCCGGCAGAAACAAAAGCGGATACATTGTCAACGAGAAGTCTCTCGCATTAGTGGCCTTAAATGGTAATCGTCGAGCTGCGTGCCTACACTCAGCGGGCTGAATCAAGGGAAGACGAAGAGAATGGCTCACGCAGGTGGCGGGCGAAGTGGTTGGATGGTTCGCCAAAAGGATATGACAGAAACGATGGGCACGGTCACCGAGCTGAGCGGGACTGCTGCTCGCCATCGTTGCATGAGCGACTGATCACTAAATAACGGCTCATTTACTCCGTATCGGTGATAGATTCCTCCACGCGGCGCCAGGTGACAAATCCTCCCGAGCTAGTACCATCCAGGATTCTCCGTACAGCGCGAAGACTCGAGATTGCGGCCACTGCCGCCTTCCGCCTCAGGTCATAGGCAGCGAGGCATGAACTTATCTGACCCGCTCTTGGTCTTTTTTTCGGGGGGCCTGTCGAAGCGCATCTTTCCCCATTCAATGACAGCCAAACAGCCCATCACATAAAAGACTATCCCGATCAAACTTTTCCTGCAGGGGGGAGGGGCCAGCATCGAAGCGCCTTCCAAACCCAGGATATGGTTTTCATGCTAGTTCTGTCTTCCCAGCCGCAAACTAGCCCTTTCCAATGCTGGGATCGACTCTTTGTCCTTCCGCTTTGCACAATGGTCAGGGGAATGAGCGAACACCGCTAGCTCATGCCGGCCAGGTCTTTCTGGGATACTGCTGTGCTGGGGCTGATATCACAAACATACTTGGCTTTTCACTGAGATTCTTTAAATACTCATCTTGGCCGTAGCTGGCACATACCTTTATTATCTTCACAATTTCGACAGAACCCTCGAGGCGTATACTTAGAATGCCTCGAAGAACTAATTGATTTGTGCGAATAGCTTCTCGTGCTTGCCATTATATCCGTCTTTCGCTCGAGATATAGCAAAACCTTTTTCAATCTTGGCAACCTCCCGCATCAGCTATGCAGCCTCTTTACGATGGTCACAGGCACACACCGCAGACTCCAGGCACTTCCAACGTGATCCCGTCCATCCACGTCTGGTTTCGGAAACCCACTTCCAAGGACTGTATCGACCCAGCTCTCGAACGAAGCCAGGAACCTCCCCCTGAGGCACATGGCACCCCGCCCACGACGATGTCCCAGGCGACCACTACCGCATCGCACCCACAACCCATTGCTCCCGCTCCAGTCAGCGGTCAAGTAGGCCCTCCCGTGTTGCGACCTATGCCTCCCGGCGGCATCATGTCCCAGCCTGGGATCTCCTCGCCTTACGGTCCCGGCCCGATGATGCAACAACCTTCGGTTCTTCAGCAGGAGGGTGAGCAGCCCACTCACGTTGTTGGATCGCAAGGTCGCCGTGGTATCTTGCCCAGCGCTCCTGGGCGACCTGCTGCTCCTGCTGTAGGTACTGGTGCCAAGGATATGGTGATTCCTGTCAAGGATGCCGATGGAAAGTTTCCCTGTCCCCACTGTACAAACACCTACCTTCACGCGAAGCATCTCAAGCGCCACCTTCTCCGACGTAAGTGTTATTTCTATCTCCCTGGCCTCGTTGACGCGCTGACCAAAATGCTCAGACACCGGCGACCGCCCCTACATGTGTGTGCTTTGCCGCGATACGTTTTCTCGAAGTGACGTTTTAAAGCGCCACTTCCAAAAGTGCTCCATCCGTCGTGGGAACCCCGCTGGAGCTAGTCACTTGTCCCATCCTCAAGCTCACGTTAAGAAGAACGCCCAGGCACAGAAGGCTGCTGGCCTCGCCCACCATGAGGGCGACCTGAACCACGTCAACGGCCTCAACAACATGCCGGGCGACAACATGGTTCATCCATTTGGCGTGGCTCCTGTTCAAGACGGCATGAACAACATGGCTGGTGACCAGAACCAGCTGTCGCGACCCAGCTCGACCCGACGTCTCGACAACGGTAACAACGGGGATCGTCGTAACATGGCTCCCGTCATGGGTAACCAGCAGCCTTACGGCACCGACGTGTCGAGCTCCATGAACAACCAGCAGATGCCATGGTGGTCCTTAAACAAATCAACAGCCTGGCCTTGATTGAACCTAGACGTTCTAGGCTGGTGCGCATCGAACCTACATCAACGGCTCATCCAGTTTTATCTTGGATAGAAACGGATCGAAACTAAACCCGTTAGGCTGATGGACCCCGAACCTTGAACCTTCCATAGTCACACCAACTGCGACTGGTCTGAGGCCTCCGAGCGGCGGCCGCAAATAGAAACTCCAAAGCCCCAACGCAATTATAGCCCTTCAAGGGCATGTCTTTCATTCTTGGTACTTGGAGAGTTTATATACTTCGTAAGATCGTGACAACCCGACGAATGACTATTTATTAATAAGTAATAGGTAGATAGTTGTATTAGTTCAAGCAGTCAGCTGGACGCAAGTACATCTACTTGGGGCCTGATAAAGCCATCAACCAGACCAGACTGGCAAAGGTCAAGAACAAAATGGCGATACAAAGTATGCGGGCTGCCATCCGGCTTTTTATAATCTAACCCGAGAAAGCTTTTCCTTTTGGGTGATATTTGAATTGACAGGATGCGGTCCACGGTCTATTGGTGTTTTTGCTCAAGTTCCTTGTCGTCTCCAAGGTCTCCCAATTCCAATGCATACACATTTCCCTGAAACCCCTCGGCCCAGGGTTTCTCACTAGATTTACTCTTTAAGTTGCGTAAGTTCGTCGAGCTCCCTGAGTGTGCATGGGGTGTAGATGAAGCGTGGTACGGATTCGACCTCCTCATTGCAAGAGCCTTAGCCGCACAGTAGATGAATATCAAGACGAAGAATTCGATATATACAAACTACACAGTCAGACTTGAGTCATTTATGCATTAAGAGCTATACTCACAAACGATGGACAAAATCCGAGACCGATACAAAGAATCAGAGCCATGAATGACATAAACGTTCTTATTGCCTTCTTCGTTTTATGCTTCTTGGCAGTAAAGGAGATAAAACACCACGCCAAGGCCACTGACAACCGTTGGGTCACGCAGCCGGCTAGATGAAGATACTTGTGGTCAGGGTTTGGAGAAACCATGAGCCAGCCCAGGCTGCCGGCGATCATGATCAAACCAATTGCACTGAGAAAGCCGACGAGCCTTTGAATTGCCCTGGTACTTCCATCCAAGATGTGGTGATAGTAGTATAGACCCTAGATATGTATTAGAGTTAACTTCCACTATGCGAGCGGCTCTCGCCTACCTCAGTCAAGACAAACCACCACAGAGCCACTCGAGTCAAGATCTCCTGTAAATCTCGTCCTTGAGGCCGCTCATCGAGCTTACTACGGCGCGTGTGCCAAATCATTCCAAGGGGAATGGCTTCTGTTGCTGTAATGACTAGAAAGGCAAGACCGAGCTGCACGCTTGAAAACGTAGTTCGCGCGACAAGCACATATTGAAAGAGGTGTAATAAGCAGTCAAACCCAAAAACTAACGTAGTCAGAATAAGGTCGCCAGTATTCATCTTAACACCTGCAATTCCGGAGAAGTAGGTTTGCGTATCTGTGTGGTAATGTTTGGGTGGAAGTAACGGTGGGCGAGGAAGGAATGTCTACCCTCAAGTGAATGTGAGATGATTGCTTTTCCAGCAGTCTGTTCCCGAGCCGTCAACGGCTAGGTGCTTCTTAAAGTGCTCCTCATGTTCAATGACAATGGCACGGTACTATGTATAGAATAGCATAGTTTGGGATACATGTCCGAAGGGCAAACACCACATGTCGGGATGTCAGCCCATGGTAGGGGGTCAATTAGGTCGAACGGAACGGTGGGCCGAAGAAGAATGACTCGCCTGTATAGAGGATAGCGTGCCGATCTTTGTGCGTGGTTTGGACGTTCCTTGCCTCGGAACGCTCGTGTTCACTCCAATCAAGCGATGCGTAATATTCTCCCAATAAATACTGATGTGACTCGCCAGCCCATGTAAGTCACTGGAACAGTCTGCCTCATTGCTGTGCCGTGTGGCGTTCCTTGAATGAGCATCGTCGAGCTGGACCCTCACCCTGTCACACTTTGGCATGGGCTTTGCTCGTAAACAATATCGAGAAGATCTTTCCCCTGAAGAAACACGTCACCAGTTTCCATCTGCAACGGTGGCAGGTCACTATATTTCTAAAGGGGAGCACAGGTCGAGTCAGTTGGGCGGGAGCCCTGCTCATGATCGATGGTGAGCACAATTAGGGCATCGCCAACTCAAGGACAGTTTCCGTAACCCGTAGCTGGTCGTCACGTATTCGCAGTCGAGATGTGAAATAGTTGTCTGACTTGATTTGGGCAATACTAGATCAATGAGATCATATAACACAAGAATTTGCTAAGATACATGTATTCATCGAACATCAAGATCCGTCCTGGACAGGAACAACTCCTTCTTGCCATCATCAAGGCCCTCTGTAACGATGAAAACGGCCATCTTAATGAGAAAGCAATGTAGGAGGTGGCCAGTGTGGCTGCGTGCTGGTTTACTTCCGAGCAGACTGTAGGCGATGCCATTGTTTCGTAGTGAAGTCGAATGTTCGTTGAAAGAGGTGTCGAAGACGTTGAAGTAAGCGATTTGCTCGAGATTTAGCATCGTCATCATCGTGTTCAAAGAAAGAGCCACTGGGGGCGGATTCTGCATCTGGGAGTCGTCGTGGGTTGCGTAGTAGGAAACAAAGAAGAATGGCGATGGCAATGAGGGCGACAACAGCGGCCGAAACAGCGGCCGAAACGGCGCCGATCAAAAACGATTGCATGGTGACTTGTGTTTGGATATTAAGCGCTTTTTGGATAAATAATTACTCAGGGCGATTGTTCATTTTATATGCAGTCACGAGCAACTGGGTGATAAATGCTACTGTTGTGACGGGATGGTGGTGGTGGACGGGCCGGGGAGACGAGCCGATCAGAAAGGGTGGGGAGGGAGTCTGATTGCCAAAGAAACATCAACAGTCTTTCCATATCATCAGCAGGGAGACAATACTTCCGGATCGATCCAGCCAATGGCCTGAGCTACCTTCTGGTTTGGAGTTGATCAGGGCCTATCATCGCCTAGAGTTCAAGATTGAAAGCCAGACGGCTGCTTGCTTTATTGGTTGCACTGGCTAACCTAGACCTCAAGTCGAGGATAGTGGGACTCCACGCACGGGGCTGTACGCGCCCTAACTCAAAGTGTCTCGCAGCTGGCATAAGCGGAGTGGCCAGCTTTGACCCGCTCCTTGATCTGCTACGCCGTTCTGGTCGCTTGCCCTGCACGTTGCGCATGGTGGTGAGCTCCCGTGCACCGGCTGTCATCAGGGCCCACCGCCACGTACGAAGTACTGTCCGGGTATCCTGGCTTGCGAAATTGCCTGTTCGTGATGCAGGTCTGGCGGCAGTCTCCCGGGATCCGCTGGCGCGTCGATCGCAACCCGCGGTTGTTTGATCGGGAACTCATCTCGCACAGTACAGAGTGGAGGAGTCCTGGCTGAACAAAAGCGCGTCCGGAGGGGCCGTGCGGACCCGGTGTTCAGTGTCCTCTAGCGGGAGGTAGTTACGGAATCCCGGCCTCAGCTTTCTCCGCATCGAACCGGCCCACGCCACGCCCCTAGAAGGAACGGATGTCTGATCCACAGCGGCGCACAGCTTACGGGCGAAACGGAGTGTTGAGGGGCCAAGGGTCTGTGGTTGGTGTGGCCATTCCACCAGGAATGATCGTCTAACACTCGCTCTGCAGCTGCTGATTATGGGAATCAGGTATCCGGATGGTCAAGCGCGCCAATGCATGCTGCACTACGCGTCGGAGTTGCTAATCATGTCCACTCACACCAGGAATCCTCGGGGACGGGCACGTACCGGAACATGAACGCGTTGGCGGATGGCCACGGGTGGCTGTTCAGAGCTTGTCTTGTGAGCCGATGACTGATCTCCCCTGTCCCTTGCATCCAACACTTGGCCTCGGTCCTAATGGAACCATTGAAATGCGGGCGAACAACCCCCACGTTGGGTGTGTTGGGCCTGATGCTTCTGTCGGTGGCATAGCCTCTGACTGGCTTGAGGAACTTCTCAAAAGTGAAAGAGGCTCTGGTAACCAAAGAAGCCATTACGGGAATGGGTTAGGGAAAATAAAGTCAATGCTCTCTCAGCAGCTCGAACGAGAACCAGCAGCACCCGCCCCCTCGTCGACTCTGGCTAAGAGTCAGCCCTCAAGACCCGAGGACGAAATATCTCGTTCGAAAAAAAATGACTCCAATATAACAGGCCGCCGCTTTCTCCTCAAAACAATGGTTACCCCGATCGACGATAGTCGCTAGAAAAGTTCTCAGTCGATGCAACAATGAACAGATTGGCGCTGTCGAGGGCGGAGAGCTTGTCTCGTGAGCCGAGGCCAAATCTCCTCCATCTCCTGCGTTCAACACTGGCTTCAATCCAATGTAGCCATCGAGACGCGGGTTGGCAGGCACGGCCATGTTCTTGAGTCTGGCGATTTGATGTATCAAGAAGCACGAATAGAGCCAGTCAGGCTCTAATATATCTGGGTGTGGTTTTATCCAACTCTGGGGACTGAGCCGAGATTTCTCTGCCAATCGACGGGCGCTATCATCAGTAGCAATCTGGCACCAGAAACCGAATCGCAACATACTGGTGTTTTGAGGCGCCATTGTACAGAACGTAGTGGAATAGTCCCTGGTGCATCTGTTAACGGCTGTGTCATACATAATGGGCTTCGGTCTTACCTCCATAAATATGATCTATATTGTGGCATGACGATTGCAATGTCTGGGAGCTTGGCTTGATCATTTGTCTGTCATCACTCTGAGGTTCCCCGTACCGCTTACAACCCTTATATCAAATGCATGGGTCCTGGAACTTGTTCTGTCTCTTCTCTACATCTGGTAAGTCCCAAAATTCGACCATTCGACCTTTGGCAAAGTCTCGCAGCTTCAAAATGCAAGTGGCCCATGTATTTAACGTGAGTGATCAGCGCACACCACATGATTGAGGTTATCAATTAGAGGTGCAGGTGCATGGAAGCTCTCCTCAGATGCCTTAACCTCGACACTCGAGCCATTCCCAATATCTACTGGGGACGTTTTGTGAGCACAATCGTCCTCGACTTTCGCCAGGCTCAGAATCTGGGTTCAGTTGGAACCGCAGTATATCATAACTGGGTTGACAGAGTGAAACCACGATCAATTCGAGCTGTCCAGGTTGTTTTTAAACGACGCAGAAATAGGGTCACGTTGGGCGTGCTGCAGGCCAGGGCCAATCTCCGGGTGAATTCCGGTCTTAACTCGGTTAACATTATTTATATCACGTGATGCTGATAGTTTCGCCTTTTTCTCTCGACCCGACGTCTTTCGGTCTGCGCTCTTTTCCAGCTTGCGCTCTTTTCCCAGCTTGCCCTCTTTTCCCGGCCTACGCTTTTTTCTTTAGCAGTGCCTGCCCGAAGTTACCGTTTCTCAGACTATATTGGCCATCAATTGTCATCAAACTAACACTATCATTTCTCAGACATGGCGTATAGATGGAGCCGTCGCGATATAGACCGCATCTCACCAGCGGTAAAGCAACTCGCTAGCAAAAGATGGACTGTGTACCAAGACGTGAGTATAGTGGACATTGTGTTTGCATGCTTCTTCTCCTACTGCGTTGAACTGGACAAGTTCGAATCGGCAAAAAAACGTGTAGAGGAAGGGGCCGAAGATCCAGCCGAATATGAGGGCTATATCAAGGGGTGGAAGACCAGCCTGGAGAACAGTCGGAAACGAGCTGAAACAGCGTGGCGTAAGCGGAACCTGACAGGTCGACCAAAAAGCAAAGGAGAAAATGATGTTTTCGACTTCTACAGTGACTTACAGAAGGTTTGCAAGTACCTCGCGCCAGCTGAAAAGGCTTTGTTCATTTATGGTGAGTTTTTTGCCATTGCCCTGTTGCATCGCTAACATGAGTCAAGAGGGAGCAGTGTATACCGCAGCTGAGAGTATCCCGACCGACTCGGAGCGTGGGGATTGGGTTCAGGGCTGCATGGACAACAGTCTCACCTCTCTTCGAAACATGCTCAACCCAGCTATTAAAGACTCCGTGGCTGTACCCGACCAGTCACTCCATCCCATTGAGCTCAGCGCGAGGGTTGCGGATGGTCGAATTCCTCCACCCGCCCTTAAACGCGGTCTCGAGCCGGCTGTCGAACAGGTTTCACCGAATAAACGGCCGCGAACGGACTGCCACTGTGGGAAAACAAACTCGATCGAAACGCAGTTGGGTGATTACTACACAAATATGAGAAAATGTCTTTGCGACCATATCTCCAAAACACTCCAGGCCCATGATAATGTCCGACAAGCCAACGAGTCTGTCGGACTAATAAGCGACCTCACACTCATAGACCTACATCGCAACATTTTCCAAGGAGTTGGAAGCCCTCAAAGCCCCACTGACACGCTTCAGGCTGTTGTGAACTGGTTTGGAATACGGGACTCCGAATTGTCACATATTGAGATCTTGTTGGGGCTGGAACGCACTTCACGTCTCGTACTGGAGGTGCCAGTAAATGGTGATCTTAATCTGAATGTCAATTTACCACGACGTTTGCTGGAAAATCTGAGGTGTCTCCACATCCCGGTCCGCCATTTGGTCTAACTAGAAGTTGAAAGGTCTAGTTTAGCGTCGAAAAGTTCAAGAATGTCCCCGACTTGCATTTCTGACTCGGTTTTGTCTGTGACTCCTCTTTCTGGGTAGTAATGCAATATTGCTTTTTTATCCCTCCGCAAGATAACCCGAGTGCCTTCATGTATCTTGAGAGTCCCGGATTTACGCACTTCAAATGTCCCGTTTAGGGCAGAGTCAACCGCTGTCCAAGCATTCCAGATATCCTGGTACGGTCAGCAGATTTTATATGATATTGGAGGAGAGTATACTACCTCCATGGTGTTTTATAAATACTCAGCGAAAAATATACAGCCACTTGCTAGTAAAAGAATTAGTCAAGTGCTAGATATAGAGAGTCTATATACCTTACCAGAGGCGTCCAGAGTGCTGGTGTGATTGCTCGATTTGATGCCCAACTGTGGTCATATCCACGTGCCTAATCTGGTCACCAAATTCCCTCACTAGCCAAAAGTGAGGTAAGGTAGATTGCCCCCTGAGGGAGACAGGGAGGACGTGACCGTGATAAAGTTGGCAGCTTTGACAAAGAGTAAAAGATAGAAAGACAAGAACGGCTGGACTCGATCCCTTGTGGTGTCTGTGCGATACCTACGTCGTTTGGAATGATGAGTAGACATCTTGTGCAGAGGATTGCGACTTGGCGTTGCGGAGGCATTTTCAGAGCCCCGTCGCCACCACAGCACGTGCTGACGATCACCCATTAGGTTTCGGAACGTATGAAAACCTAATGCTTCCAGCGAGCCCAACCGCCAAACTTTTTCGCGATCTCCACTTCTTCCTCTGCACTCTTTTCCTAGTCTGCACTCTTTTCCCAATCCACACTCTTTTCCCAATCCACACTCTTTTCCCAGCCTGCGCTTCTTTCCCAGTCTGCACTCTTTTCCCAGTCTGCGCTTCTTTCCCAATCCACACTCTTTCCCAGCCTGCGCTTCTTTCCCAGTCTGCACTCTTTTCCTAGTCTGCGCTACTTTCCCAGTCTGCGCTTCTTTCCCAGTCTGCGCTTCTTTCCCAATCCACACTCTTTCCCAGCCTGCGCTTCTTTCCCAGTCTGCACTCTTTTCCCAGTCTGCACTCTTTTCCTAGTCTGCGCTACTTTCCCAGTCTGCGCTTCTTTCCCAATCCACACTCTTTTCCTCGGCACGAATTTTACATCATCAGAGTCTTGGGCATCGGTAGGAGCACCACCATTCTTGCGTAAACATTATCCGGATTCCAAACAGCCTTTTATGGACTAGTACCCCAATGTATGGCTAACTGTCGGGGAGTATAGCTAACGCTAAGTCCATCTCTATTTCAATGACATAAGGCTACTAGAATCAACCTCAGTAGGACCGTATGGGCAAGAGGAAAGGTAGTCGCTCAGTTACAATCGTGCGTAGAGGCTTATAATTTGGGTCTTATCACCATGTACGCATCATAATGAAAGGGTGGTGGCAGAACTGCTTATGAGTTGTCAATCCCCGAACCCAATGGACTTAAGGGCAAGTCTATACTCTGAGATTGATGCTGGTTCATGCGGCCGCTTCTCCGGCCAGTCTAATGTTGACGGACTGCAACATCTTCACCTTGCGGGTACTTACTCAAGCCTACAGGGACGATGATCAGCTTCTACGCAATAGAAACGCTTTGTGGAACACGTCGACGCTCGCTCGCCTGAGGCCATATCAAGCTATACGGTCCGGAGACAACTCCGTAGCCACCTGATATGCATATCATTGCGGCGTAGATCCATGATTGCGAGCATTTCTATCCCGCATTGGTCTCACCTTGTGGTAGGACAGGTGAGGCAGAAGGGCTGGCCGCATGCACGCCGCCTTAGTGCTTAATACTCGAACATGGGACTGGAGATCCTAGAGGCGCATGCAACCAACAAGAAGGAGTACCGCAGCTGGATGGCTTGTCCAACGCACCCGAGGCTTGGCTGTTCCAGCCTCAATGCTTGAATAGGGGATTAAAGTGCTTTATAAGAGCTGTCGTTCATCTGCAATATCTACCTGGAGTTTCATTCATCATGATCTTTTGCCAGATACACTTACCCTTGTAAGATCCCGAATCTCTTTGACCACGATGGCTATGCTTGATCCCAGAAGGCTAAGACACAACTCTAGCACCTTGCCCGAAGATTCCCACACAAGTAACGGCCCAGTCATTCATGAATGATGTCGGGGGACTCGAAAAATCAACAGGGCAAGGTTGAGGGAAAGGGCGACCAAGCCAATAGAGAAACTTCATTCAATTCAGATCCGCTGCCGACCGAAGGCCAAGAAGGCCAAAAAGACTCGTCAAGCGAAGGTAGGGGGCCATTATAAGCACTGTTTCCGGCCTCTAACTATTCACAGGTGCTTCAGACTCCGGTACATGGACTAACTTCGAGCCCATCATCGTCGAAGAGGAAACCTGATAAGGCCGCTTTTGGATGGATATCCAAACTGGTAGTTAGCTGAGGATATAGGCACCGCTATATCAATATAGTCAATCCCAGTCTCTGTTCTAAGAGAAGTGTTTTGGCCTAGCACATATATAAAATCCATTCCCCATACGATCGGCGTCTCTTCGCGGCCTTCCGCGAGCAAGAATACTCGACCCTCTGTTGCTAGCACGGGTATGATGATTTGAAGAAAACCCTTACGAGGTGATGTCGTGCCGTAGGCGTGATGAAGCGCGTAGCAGTGGAACTTGATAGTCTCGCGCCGCCACAGCAACCCTTTATCAACCTTCACTTTGTGGTCAGGATGTGTTAGGCCAAGTGGTGGATAGACTCACCAGTAGCTCTTTGACTCGGCTAAACACAGGCTGGTGGAGGTCTTTAGACCACCCAATCTGAAAGCATTGGCACTCTGTTCCTTGGCCCAGTCGTTTGAGTTGTGACACATAGCCAGTTTGGTGGTTTTCTGCCTTGGAGTACTGATCTTTCGCTTCCAAGTGAAGGTTTCCTGCTAGCGAAGCTAGCTCAAGGATATCGTTCGGGGTGTCGAGTATCGTGAATTCTCCATCTCGAAAAGGAGAGGTCATAGGCAAGGCGAAATAGTTATACTCTGACTTTCGTTCCTCGCACATTGCCTTGATTTGCCCGATCCGGATGAATGGAGAAGTGCAGGTTTCACCGGCAAATCGTCCTAGGCCTAGCTTCTCACAGACTGTCTCGTATCTACACCAAACTAATGAGTATCTCTCTTCTGAAGCCCGCTTTTTATTGATCACTTACTCAGTTTTGCCAGAGCAAATAGTCCAGAAAAGACCTGGCGGCCAAATTACTTCATCATCTTCGGGCATTTGGGCAAGCTTCCGAAGAACGTGTTGGGTACAGGCTTGAACCACGCGACTGGCGGCAACCCATCGAGCCTCATCACTTGCCTCATCGAATCCAGCGAACTGTTCGTTGTGGACTATTCAATTAGCTCGTATTCAAAGAGAGATAGCTAGTTTGACATACTAGCGTATAATTCAAAAATTACCAGGAATTCGAACAGTCCGTGGCTTAGTATACCATGCAACAGAAGAGTCCGGTTTTTGGCCCTCTGCCTTGATCGATCGCGGGCAGTCCGACCTTCTAATATTATGCTGAGCCCCGAAGATAGATATTCCAGAATCCGTTGGATATATCTGTCCTGGATCTTCAGGGCTTTAGCCGCATTCCACATGGCTTCGTATTCGAAGCCCTTGAAGCTGGACTGTCCACTAGCGACAGAAATACGTATGATGCCTCGCTCAATACTCCAACGCCCCGAAGGATAAGTCCCCACCGGGTTGGATGTTTCTAACACCTTCTGGGTATTCTTGATCAAGCCATCGAGATGTTTAGGAAAGTTTTTGCCGAATGGACGTGGCATGCTGGTGTGCTCGTACCTGAGGCGACTTCTCCTCGCGGAATTCAATGTGTTTTTCCCGAATATGGTGCTCCAGCAAAGGTGCAACACGTACACAGGTGAGACAACAACTTATGAGCGAGATTTGAAACTTCCCATTACCAAGCAACGGCACACCTCTGCTTGAGCGTGGTTCATTCAGTTCGTCGCATGGTCGAGGGATAGCATATGCTGGCTGCACTACGACATTCAATGCAGAGCAAATCGACTGCCAATATCACAGGACCGGAATAGAGATCGTTGCGTTGTGAGAAGCGCGGGGATTGCGTGACGATTGGAGAAAGTAGACGCGTAGTAGCAAGTGGGGAAGTCACGAGCAATGGGGATACCCACTAGACTACGGATACGTAGACGAATGTCTTGCGGTGTTGAATAAACACAGATAGGAACGGCATATTGTGGATTGCCGTGGCAAAGCCAACTTGCTTTCAATTTTAACTCGTTGAACGAACATATCTGCTAGTAACGGCCGCGAAGAGTGTCCGCCAATGAATGTTGAATGTTTCTCCGCATGGACCACACTTGGAGTCATGTGACTGTTTACAGTCACGTGCTGGGCTCGGGCCACAAAATGATCAGGCAACAGCAAGCGTATTTTATCTGTATCCCACCCAGCATCATAATTCATATCAAAATCACCAAAAAAAAAAAAAAGACCGCGATAGAATTAAGACCTCTGATGTTAAAATGAGTGTAAGCTTATCACTGGAAAAGCTAGTTAGGGATTGGAGTATGCATTCCATCTTGGTCTTCCTCATAGATATGTACTCACTCACACGATATCGAATAGGCCCAATAAGAAATTCATTTTCGACGACGACATGCTATCGCGACTCAAGATATGGTTTGGGCCTGACGCCATTATATGAAATCGAATTTCTCCTACGCAGTCTGTTTCCTGCGTTTATTTCTTGTAGTTGTCCCCCGCTTAGACGCATACATGCGTTTGGTTGAACCCTTGGTCTTCCGCTGGTTGGTTTTGCTATTTCTCCCACTTGCATCTCGACCGGGGCCCTCTCCTCCTTCTATTTTTGACCTGATACTCTAATTCAAGCTGTTAGCTGGATATAATGCGTCTGCACCGGAATTCGTACCTCGAATTGCGATAAACTCTCTGTGAAGTACTGTTTATCGGGCCATTGCCAACCCTTGTCGTTGCGTGCCCAGCGGCTCAGAATCTCCTCCATAACTGGAACAAACCCGGTAGGCATGCCCTGGTTCGTAATGTCAGGATGTCTTAGTTCCAACTGCACCTGTTCCAAGATGTTGGGTATACTATGTGTGCACCACCTCATCCAACATGATATCAAGGTGGCCAGATATTTAATAACAAAATGAAGAACTCCAGGTGGTTGAACCAGTACATCTCCAGCCTCCAAGTATATTGCAAGAGGATTTTCTGGACTAATTCTTGACTTAGCGAAGTTTTCAACTTCTTCAAGGGACATTCCTGGACACATGAGCCAGAATGCCGCCCCATTTTCCACTCTCACAGTCGTAAGTAGATGGAGATAATCAATATGCCATGAGGATACCGCAAAACGGCTGCCGGCTAACAGTTTCTCAGTTGAGTCGACAAGATCTGTGGGCAGTGTCTTCCCAAGTTTCTCGACCTCGGAATATATGCGACGGAGCAAGTTGAGATCATTAAGGTCCCCCTCCAGATCTTCCGCGGGAGGAAACGAGGGGCGCTCTCCACATATAGGCTCATTCAACATGTTGATGGGAGGTTCTTTGGAACTGAGGAGTCTTCGCATTGCTTCGCTTCCTTCCATTCTTTCTGGTTCTCGAGTCGTATTGGGCTTTCCAGAGTCGAAAACGTCGGCATGAGCTATGGATCTTATATCGTTTACAAGCTCCAGAAAATTGATGCGATCTTGTGATGTCTCCTTGGGACTAGGCGAGACTAAAAGCGGCAAGAGTAGAGTGTGGCGGCCTTCTAGCATACCTTTCAGTATCTCCTTGGCCTCTTGGATGGAACAAATGACGAACTTGTTGGTGCGGCCCTCCCCTTGAAACTTCTTGAACTGGGTAACCGTGATTGGTTCTCCTGTCACAGATGACTTGAGGTTCCTGAGCGACTCCTCTAAGTCGTTTTTGAGCCTGGTTCCAGTTTTTGCTTCCATGATCGCTGTCTCGAGTTCTTGTTCGGCATTTTTTAGCATTGAGTTGGCTCGTTTAACGTAGGTTTTAATTCGCTTTTGTCTGCATCTCGTCTTGTGAGATCGGAGGTGGTTCTTTCCACAAAAGTCGCAATCAATAGATGGGTCCCGTTCTTGGGGGGTTTTACATCAAATACTTTGAGTTGATGTGCTTCTCTGAGGTGTTGTGGTTTTGTATATTTATTCCCTTTCTTTGTCCATTTGCACCGGGGGCAAGGATCGCAGCCAGGCGACTGAAGCCAGTCCGCGAATTTCTGTCGGAGTTCTTGATCGATCACTATGGGCGACATGGCGCCATTGATGTGATGTGGGCCTGCAAGAAGCCAAGTAGAATCGAGGTGTGGCAAGCACAATCGAGATACGGCAAGCAGAATCGAGGTACGGCAAGCACAATCGAGGTGTGGCAAGCACAATCGAGGTGTGGCAAGCAGAATCGAGATACGGCAAGCAGAATCGAGGTGTGGCAAGCAGAATCGAGGTGTGGCAAGCACAATCGAGGTGTGGCAAGCAGAATCGAGGTGTGGCAAGCACAATCGAGGTGTGGCAAGCAGAATCGAGATACGGCAAGCAGAATCGAGGTGTGGCAAGCAGAATCGAGATACGGCAAGCAGAATCGAGGTGTGGCAAGCAGAATCGAGATACGGCAAGCAGAATCGAGGTGTGGCAAGCAGAATCGAGATACGGCAAGCAGAATCGAGGTGCGGCAAGCACAATCGAGGTGTGGCAAGCAGAATCGAGGTACGGCAAGCAGAAGTGAGGTGCAGCAAGCACAATTGATTAATGGATTGACCCTCAATCTTTCTCATTGACTTACAACATATCGTTGGGTTCTGGGGGCACCATGTACCTGCTAATTTAGCGCCAGGGCGGCTTGATAAGTGGAGATTTTGGGCTACTGTGTACATGAAAATCACTCAAATTAATCATGGTAAGCAGGTATAAAACAGTGCTAAAGCCCCATAGATGCACTGTAAAGAACTGTCAGGGCCTTTGTCAATTTCCACACCCCCTGCCACACTCGAGGCTTAATGCATTTGACCTGTGCTGGCTATATTGTTGATGGTCGGGATCACTAACAAAAGGGAGCAGTGAGTAACCTAAAGTCTAATGTTGTTGGAGAATGTATTATCTATGGAAAGAGCTGATTTAGTTAAAAGACTTGCGGGTATTTGGCGTCCTTCCTCTACTCGAACATGGACTCCTGATGAAGTGCAAAGTCAGTGGCAAGGTTGCTGTTACTGCGGGCGGTTGGCTCGGCTCGCGGGGGGTGACGGTGAGAATGGTGGTGCTGACAGCTGTGCGGCATTGGACCGGGAAGACGCCAACGAGTCTGACGACATTTCTCCCGGGTTGATATTCGCTGTGGGCTGCCGATGAAGCTGCTTAGAACGGGCGCCGGATCACTGGAGAGCTGCGGGCGGGATAGGTAATAGAGAAAACACGCGCGTTCCTTTGTCCAGTCTGCCTCCCCTGATTGTGCCGTTTAGCTAAACTTACTCTGTCCTTTGTGCTCCTGATGAGACGGGGGCCCGGGAGGTTGGCTGTCTTGCACACCCAAGGGTGCTTGGTCTACATGCACGGCCCCTCGTGATTAGCTTATTTTGTCAGTTGCATATTCTCCTTGTCGAGTCTTGTGTTCTCTCTCGCTGGCTTGCCGTCTTAGGATGTTGGCCCCTTGTTGTCTCCCTGAGACAATAGCAGCGTACACGGTACTCAGCCAGCCACCGTTTTGCATTGACGAGCATTTCATGCTAGCCCAGGCGATCCTTGCCGTCTGAATGGTGACTCTTGATAGGGACGCTAACGAGGCAAGCCCACTTCCGACACGCCCTGCCTTGCACTTTATTGATCGGCGTCAGACCCTGAGCCAGGGTGGTACTGTTCCGCATCGACTTGGTCGAGATGCAGCTGGCTCCACAACGGGGACCGGCCCTGTGAGTACTGTACGTACTGTGTCGTGCCGCATTATCCTTGCAGGGCCATGGCCGTGCGTCTGGTGTGAGGGGAGCCCCAATCCTGAGCAGCGGATGCAACTTTTTCGCCGGCAAACAAGGTTGCACCCTGAAGGACAATCAACCATCGAATTTCCCAACTGGGAAATGGATAAGGCGAGTCTTTGGCAAATGCCCTGGTCCGGACGCATTGACCACGGCGAGATTGTGGCAGCTGGGTCGGAGAAAGGCGCAAACACACTCCGGCCAAAGGTCTCGTGGACTGTTGACGCGACGGGGTGCACTGTGAAAATCTTAGTCTCTTCCAGCTAAGGATTGCTTGCCTTTCCTCCCTTTCATCTTTGGCCTCGTCACTGGTTCTCTGCTTATCTCGGTCACATTGGACTAGCTTCTCTCGGGTCGTTTTTCTTCCCTTGCAGCTTCATCAACACAAGCGGAACCGAGCAGACATGACGGCAACCAGTACTTCAGAACCGCCAGGACCCTAAGCCCTCCGTGTACTCAATAGGAAGGAAGGGTGATATCAACAATCTGAGACATTCTCGCGCTTTCCTTGTTGGCCGGTCATGTGTGCCGCCCTCCTGCCACTCGATTTGACCAATGAGTTCGCGAGTGGTTGAGGAGAACCAAGATGCAGGCGAAAAGGGAGCGGGGAAACCAGACTGGTTAAATGTGAACTCTTTCCTTTTCCCATCACCCATCTTACAAGCCAGTGTTGCACTTTGTATTGAGCTGCCAGCTTCCCAAGAACCTTGGTTACTCTTCGACCGTTCACCCTGGGTAAGCATCGAATAAGCGAACGCTCTAAACTCACCCAGCTCACGTTTATCCCAGTCTCCTATCGCTACCCGTACTAGTACCTGCAGTAGGTACCAGAAACGCAAGTTCAATCGAACGAGTAACACCAGTGCCATCCCCAGCCATCTTTCCCAATTCACATCTACCTTTACAGTCCACAACCGTCGTCGCAATGGACCCTCAATCTCATCCTCCTGACCTCTCTCCTCTCCCTCCGCCAGCTTATGAGGAGAGCAACCGAAATGCCGCACAGCTATCCAAGACCATTCAAATCATTGAGTACCAAGTCGATATTGGCACGCGTCACTTCAGCTCTTCGTCTACTCCTGGCATCAAGTTTATCAAGAACAATACCTGCGTCTGCACCATACCCTATGCTCCCAGAGACTATGAGCAGATTGTGGACGCCTTGCTGAAATTCGACTGTGAAAACCGCGAGTGGCAGGAAATGAAGCATTCTACAAAGGACCAGAAGCTGTAAGAGACACTCTCTTGACCATTCCCATTGCTCCGCACTCACTGTTATCCAGGAAGCTTCGATTCCCGTATCCAAGCAAGACCCTTTGGTCGGTGACCCCCAACACCACCGGCGTCTTCATGGCTGCAGCACGCTGCTGGACAAATGCAAAGTTTGTGGAAGCAGAGCTCCATTTCAACGAAAGATCCACGGTCCTCAACCGTGGCACACCGTTCGGAGGCGGACTGTATGCCATCAATTTTCGTTGCCCGTCTGATATTACGGGCTCAGCTTACGTCGTCTTCACTCTCAAGAACGAATTCTCACATGTCGTTGACCAAGAGATATGTATCATCGAAGAGGAGTTGAGCAAGAGAGTTGGCCCGATTGGCGTGCCCATCGCAGGCCCCGGACCTTCTCATACGACTTTGGAATCGAACACATCCCCCACTTCCAAGACTAATTGCCAGTACCATAGACAAACCAAGGCCGAGAAGAACAAAGTCAACAAGAACAAAGCCAACAAGAACAAAGCCAACAAGAACAAAGCCAACAAGAACAAAGCCAACAAGAACAAAGCCAACAAGAACAAAGCCAACAAGAACAAAGCCAACAAGAACAAAGCCAACAAGAACAAAGCCAACAAGAACAAAGCCAACAAGAACGCAGCTCAGCAGAACGCAGTCCAGCAAGCCGTAGCCCAGCAAGCCGCAGCTCAGCACAACGCAGCCCAGCCCAACGCAGCCCTGCAGGGCCAGGACACACACCTTCAGTCGATGGAGTTTGTCTTCGCCAATCAAATGCAGATTGAGTACAGCGAAATCCAACTGCCCCAGAAGCCCAAGGCAACGCCCTACTTACCAATGGTAAGCCCTCCAGTCAATGTGGTAACGCCGTGTAATACTCCTTATGCGACCACTTATTTTACCTATCGTATGGGAAATTCAGACATGAGCGCTCAGCCGATCGAGAGCCTTCCAGTCAACGTCACTACCCCGCGCAAGCCTATGTATGAGTATTGGTACTCAAACTACAGCGATTATCAGCCTCTGAAACAATAGAAAGAGGATGTTAGAGAAGAACACAGGAGTTGGTAATCTGTCGTGTCTGTTCGAGAAGTAGGTGGCGGCTCTAGGCGATTTGTAAGGACGAGCTCGACAAAGCCGTCTGGGGCCCTATACCGGATCCTCCACCACGCCACCAATGGCAAATACGCCAGTTGGTACCACTTTTCAAAATCCGAATCTGATGCAGTCTACTGTATTTGAAGGGCCTGTTCCCATATCTGGGCAACTCACCTTTTGAGGCGCTTCCTTTCCGGCCTTTGCCGTCATTGGATGGTTCTGCCGGGACATTCCTTGCACCCGTGCCCACATCAGTCTTTATTAATGAGCCTGGGGGAGTCTTCTTAAGGAATTACTACGCACTGCTTGAGCTAGGAGTGTGCTAGACTTAAGAACTGTTGTTTCTGGAATGGACATTTGGGTGAGGTCGAACTAGGAAAACATCGGCACGAAGTGTGTTAGTTTTGCATTTTGGTGATTTTTGGGATAAAATAAAACAAACAATTTCTAGATCTACTTATTTCATCTTCCACAAGGGCTGCCATAGCATATGAGCCCGATGACACAACTTCACAAAGTAAGAAGACTCCTACACACGGTAGTAGATGAACACGGTATGTTCCCCTGTTGTCCTCAAAAGACAACATGGCAGCTCCTGCACGAAGACGGATCGGGCGCGTTACGGTGGCTATTGTTATCAAACTTGTCTCTTTATTGTCATACACCGTATGTTGGTACTGGTACCTGAAAGAGCAAACCGGCTAACCTGTTTACGTAGTTGGCCAAAATGTGAGTGATGGTGAGCATGGTTAAGTCGGCAGGGTGTGAAAGGAACAACTCTAACCTCGACGTTCTCCATCTACTCGGGTTCAGCTTTGAGCTGTCGGGAGATGTGAGAGGGGAGAGGGAGAGGCGGGGAACAAGTTGGATAGCATCAGCGTTATTCCGTCCTAGAGAGCGATTAGCTCACTGACAGAATTTCTCTTTGCTTTTTCCCAACGGCAATCTTACTAAGTAACTCACATGTCAGGTCATAGTAGATCCTCCATCTTCATCTTACTGTCTTCAAACACAATCAGGTTCGGCTTTTCTACAAAACAACCCTCCTTCACCCTTGCCGCAGTAACTGCTATATCACCATCATACCCCATGTTGAAAGCTTGGAGTTCTCCTAAGCTGTGCGGACTTGTGACTGCCATACCGTCGGTTTATATACATATCACCGTCATTCACGTAGATGGAAGAATCAGCATCACATGGCGGGGGCTCTCTTCTTTTTAGACATCCCATGCTTCTTTTTGATACCTGTATCAACCGTCATCCACTTTCCAAAGGCCCTTCAGCACCGTTGTTCACTTCTTCTAGCTACCTTCTCCCTCGTATCTTCGGTGATTAGTCTAATTTGATTTCCCACGCAGAATTAAACTAAACTAACGAGATGCCTTGAAAGCCAGCGCGATGACTGCATGGTATTTGCAAGACGTGGCGACTGCCGCTCTTTCTATGAACACATGCGCAATCTCTAGAGACCTGTATTTCCATCGACCTTCTTCCAGCCGCCAATACGGATCTCAATACCATTGATCTGGGACCCCTGGTGTCCAGGGTTCGATGAAGTGAAGGGCAAAGTCACTGGATCGTTCCACTCGTCGCACTCGATGTTTGGGAAAACTGCCCCTTCCACGTCTCCAGCATACTCTATGATGTGACCATTGACCTGTTTACCTCGCCCCAGCTTGACCGGCCCGTTGTGGATGCAAGGGTTCAGGGGTTTCGCAGCAAGCCACTGGGAAAGCTCGCTGTTCAGGATGAAGCGATTTCCGTTAATCTGGGTGAATCCGTCTCCTGCAACACAGTTGTTCCATTGCGCGCCCTTGCGACCCGCGGACGCTTTCACAGACTGTTCGGATTTCGGTGCCTTGGTATCACATTTCGGATCGGTTCTAAGGGCCAGGACGAAGGCAGCGAGCAGCTTCGCAATGTTCAGGTCGAGGGAGTCCACGTCATCCGTGCTCGGCCATTCTTGGTTCTTGGGGCTCTGCTGGGCAGGCTTGGGCGGGGATTTCGTCATATTGGCGCGCCTTTAATGAGGGATAAGAGTATAGTGAAGATGTGGAATTGGAAGTAAAGAGTTTGAGCGGGGAATGCCGAGTTTATGTGAGAAATTGAGTGCACAAGTTATCAAATTTGAGTCCGCTTAGCTAAGATATTATATCAGCAGCCCCCAACTGACAAGACTGCGAGGTAAGAATCAAGGTGTGGTCCAGGCGTGGTGACTCAACAGCGCTAAGTCGGTCGATCTGGACACGACATTCCGTTATGCCCTCCCAGATCACTTATTACCCCTGCTCCGAGGTGGGGTTCTGGAGCATGATCACGCAAAACATGAAGAGCCTGGTGAGGTATGGTGATGCCTACCGTACGAAGTAATGGACATAATAGGCGGGTCGCTGTTGCTCGCTATGGGGCCGGTCAATCCCACTGCTCGGGAAGGCTGGACGAGTTGCACAGTGAGAACCTGGAAGTAGAATACTGGGCTCCGAGAGTGATCGAGGGTATCGTCGCCCGATATACGTCGCCCAATGTACGTCGCCCGCCTCCCAACCCGCCTCGAAAGCCTATCTTACTCTCGAATCGCGATGGACGAGCAAGCGGTGTGGCTGGTTAGCACCGGTCCGCCCTCAAAGACCAACAGATGATGTGCTGGGTTAGTCGATGGGCTGGTTATGCTTTTGGGTTAATTTGGTTTTTCCAGCCAAGGCAGGGGCTTTGAGCCTTTCCCTCTTCCGTACCATTGCATATGTACCAATGGCACTAGGTCACTAAGGTCACTCCATGTTTTAATACGAATAAGAAGCAATAATAAGAAACGGAGTGGAATGTCCACATGAAAATTCGGAGCTGACGACCCGAGCGGTAAGAATCAAGCTGATAGACCTGGGAAGGGCCTTAGGGAGACTAGAATTTCATCCTTAATACTTAAGACCACAGAACCCAACAACTTATGATCTATAGAGGTATTAAATGGCCGGCATCTTTGCGTCGATACTTGACATCTCCCTGAGCCAAATAGGCCTCGGGAATAATGACGGGTTCCTTCGCTGGGACATGAGGCATTCTCTATTAGCGCTCCTAAATTAGCAAGAGTAGGCGAGCTCCGAGCCAGAAATGCAGGGGCAGAGGCTAGGATGTGCCTTGTGGCTTTTCTTCGGGCAAGAAGATACTTCTGACGACGGAAGCCCCCCGATACTGCACTAAGGCTTGCTGCCCAAGTGTCTTGTTGGCGCAGACCTCACAAGGACCAACCAAGAGTCGTTGGCGGTATAGTATTTGCCTTGAGACAGGTTGTGATATTATACAATAGAGCTGTCCTTAAAGTCAGTACTGTTGCCAGATCGACATCCAACACCCGAGCAACTCCACTCATGTACAACAAAGGATGCCTGACAAATTGAGGTTGAGGCTAGAAGCTAGTGAGAACACGGCGCTAACTAGAGCGAATTGCAGGCGGTTTCCTCCAGCCCCGAAGTCCCCCAACCTCCTAGGAATAGGTCCACCCTCGTGTCCAGGACTCCAAGGGGTCCATATTTATTGTTCGTCGTAGGGCTACCCGACGTTAAAGACATCATGCTGAAAAGAAGTTGAACTATGTACATGCTGTATCCTCAGCGTATTTGAATCTATATCCATCTCCCCATATTCCTTAATACTGTCTGTAAATCGCCCAGTATCCTCTATTCACCCGTTCCGCCCAAGAAGTGTGCATGCGAGCTCCTAGACTTGATGCCAATTGAACCTGATCGTGTCTAAACCATGATTGTCCATGAAAGCTCTGGTCCATGCGGGGCTGTTCAAAATCACCGCCACAATCGTCCCCTTCTTCTCGTAGCCTATACAACAACGCTCGCAGGAGATCCTTGGCTGAGACACCGTTTCTTGCCGCTCAATGAAGGTTTGTCATCGGCGTCTTCATCAAAGCTGCCATTGGGGACGTCTGAGACGACCAACTGTTTTCTCTTGCTTGTCTCCTGCTTCTCAGTCTCTTCCTTCTCCCACGTCTCAATCTCGTCAGGGTTGAATTGACCAACCACGTTGTGTCCTAGCGCCTTTCCAAGCCGCTCCCGCAGGCCTAGAATCGGCCAAATAGGCACACGCGCATACTCGATCCTAATGCCGGAAGTGGCAGCATCATCGCCATTTGGTGCCGCCTTGAATGGATTGTGGAACTTCTCAAGGAATTCTTTGGTCACGTAGCCCGTATATATAAGGAATTCGGGGGTCTCCGTCTTATGTGTAAGGATTCGCAATGTGACATCCTGAAAGTTGGGGCATGGTGGAATACCTCCCTTCGGACTGATTGGCGACTCTCGTCTTGACGACGCAGACAGTACTGGATAGAAATGCCTCTGGGCCATGGCTAGGAAGATTCCTACAAAATACGCGTCCTGATCCAAGTTGCATGGTATTAGTTGTCGAGCTCGTAGTTGCTGCAAGCGAGACACTGGTTCGTTCCGACTCTGTCTTTGCCCTGGTGCTATTCGGAAGCAGTTCCTTCGAATTGAAGCAAGTTGGTTCTTGCTGATGTAGCATATCATCGTTAGGTTTGCGGGAGTTTGACTCAGTGTGCACGGAAACTGAGAGGGGTTAAAAGAATCGGTTGGTCGTGTCGACACTGATCGAAATGACGAGAATGATGATTTGATTTCTTCCGGGGGAAGATTCCACATAATCTGAGCGCACACTGAATCCCAGTAGACTCGGCCTCCAAAGTAGAGATGTAGCTTAGGCGAAAACTGCGGCTTGCTGAAAGGCTCCGGCCACAATGTCATGAGCACAGTATTGATCGCGTCAGTACAAGAAATTGGGGGCATCTCGTCGGGGGAGAGGATCTGAGTAAGACGGTCGCTTAGAGTCATGATGGTAGCTGAGGGGCTCATGTGACCTCTAGTCGGCGGCAAGCCGGGCATCATGTTAGGCTGAGGAGTGTCGCAACGGGGTAGTTGTTTCCAACGCGCTCCGAGGAGCTGCGCGTGTTGATCGGTCCAGAAGATGGGACGCAGGAAGAGAGGAGTGCCGGCATGTTGATAGAATAAGTCGTAGAGGGAGTTCTTGTCCGGGCGATGAATGGGACACCGGCGCAGCTTCTTTTGAAGACAGGAGGGCGGTCGCGACGTTGTAGGCCTAGAGTTCGAAGCGTCAGAGAATGCCCCGCCGCTGAAGGAGCGGGAGGCGGCCATGTCGACCAAGCTGCGTAGCTGTTGAAAGAAGCTACCGTTTCGGAAGAGATAGCTCGAGCGTCAAGAATTGCGAGAGTAGATGAAGAAGGGAGATATAAGGACACGGGGCGAGTGATGGTCGACAAAATATAGTGGAAGGGAGGGAGAAGCAAGAGGTCTTGGTGGGGGCTGGGAAAAGAGGCGGGCTGAGCATCATTGCTTGCGTGCGACGCTTTGACCGACCCCAAGCTAATTTATGTAGGGCCGGCCCCGGTCTCTCCGATACTACTGTACGGTCCACGTGTGGAACGCAAGCCGCGAAAAATCGCGCGGGGCCGTGGTCGCAGGCGGGTAGAGAGACAGGAAGAGGAACATGTCGACACGGACGAAACGAGGCGGCGGGACGAGGAGGTGAATGGGCGACATGACGAAACCAGTGTCATTTGGCGGCTCTACATACCTTCAAGTCTAGACCTACCCCCGCACCTAGTCCAAGCAGATATTAAGTCTTAGTGGTAAGAGAAACATAGATATATCTGACTGTTCGCTAAAAGTCCCGGGGAAGCGCTCCCAGCTCATGGTTTGAGTATCTTATCATCCAGTTTGCGGATCACTGCGCCCAAGACCACCTTGAGAATACCATCTGCCGACAGCGTCTCATTACGGCCCAATTCAACAGAACTCCAGGCGACAGTATCGACCATGTCGCGGATGTATTCGTCCCGGCCGCTCCGGTTGCTTCGCCTGCTCGCGCCCAGGTTGTCGTCGAGGTTGCGCAGAGCCTCAGCGGCAGAGGGCTCGTTTCCGACCTGAAAGAACTGGATGCCGACCTGGTGAGGGGGCGCGTCAAGCTTCTCGAGCTTTCGGGCATGGCGAAGGATGATGCTCTCGGGGTCGTCGGTGGCGCATCCGTCCGTGATTACGATGATGTTAATGGGCTTGACATCCTCCACATTGTCCTTATTCTTCTCCAAGTTTCGCATGTACGGCCGGAGGATGCTCTCCAGACGAGTACCGGTAGGGGTAGCTGCGGTAGGGAAGACGGTCTTGAAGAGGTTCTGGACCTGGTTGGCGTCGCGGATGTTAGTGTAACCACCTGCGGCCTTGCCCTCGCTTGCTCGTTCTCCGGATCTGTGGTTGAGAAAGTAGAGGTCAATGCCGTCTGGATCGTGGGAAGCACAGATGGGAGTAATGGCGGCGAGGGCATCGCGGACTTCTCTCCAAGAGCGACCGGCCATGGAACCAGAGTCATCAATGACAAAGATGGTATCGAAAGTGGACAGAAAGGCATATCGGTCCTCTGCGGAAGTGATACTAGCACGGCTCAAAGAGACGCTGCGTCGCGAGCTGCCGTCCTTAGGCGCAAGGCGAGAATATGCTGGTGGTGGTGCATCAAGCACTGCGGGGTTGGGTGTCAGCGAATCGCATTTCATGGAGCAAGCATTCTTCGAATTAGAGTCAGACGTACGATTGTTCTCCTGGGGCTGAGGCGCAGGCGTCGTCCCACTGCTGCTGTTGTTGAAGAAGGGGTTGTTCTTTATCTCGCTCAGATCGCTGCGGTCTCTGCGAGAGAGCCGCTCGTCGCCGACATGAGCTGAATCTACCGCGTCATTCTTGCTGCTGCGCGACATGTTGTTCTTCAGGTTGGTAAAGAAGGACATGTTGCTGGAGTGTCTTGGTGAGATATAGCGGGTGTTGTTGTAAGCGCAGGTATTTAGTGATGTATATATTTTGGAAGGAGGTGCTTGTTATATAGGAATTTGGCGTTAAAAATAGTTGATTGTATGGTGGTTAATCACGCCAACAAGTGGGCTGTGAAAGGATGATTGCGGATTAGGCAGATATAAAGACTAGGCGAGTTGCCATGGTTTGCTCACTGAGTGACAAGTCCAGCCTCGTTAGGCAGACTCCGCACGGCCGGCGATTGCGATGACACTTCCGGCCTTGTTGAATCAAATTGTGTCTAGCTGATTCGAATAAATTTAGCACTTGACAGACAAGCCACAAGAAAGCCCGTAGAATTATAATTGCCAGTGTTACAAATCGAAATGGCTCTATTCGCCGACGCATTCGTCGTCTGTGCCCGGTTATGGAAGCGACAGAAATGTAAGCAAAAAGGGGGATGTCCACGCGTCGTAGGGGCCAGTTTATTCTCCTTATCACCCGAGATCGTGGATTCTCTGCCAAGGTCAAAGGAAAGGACGCGAACGAGCACAGTCTGTTTTGGATTTTAGATTCTCCTTTGGCCATGACTCAGAATAAACAACATGGCCATCGGCGGGGAGTTCTGGGGCCGCTGAAACGGAAAGGGTGAAGACGAGTCATTGGAGATGATCAGAGCCAAAGATTAACTTGATTCATCTAACGAAGGCTGATTTTCTTAATAATGCGATGTAACTATTCACCGCTCGTCTATGCGATTCCTTATGTTCGGCCAGCTCATCATCACTCAAGTACCTGGTCTTGCTCGTTATAGAACGGGTGCATCCCTAGTCTGATGTACACAAGTTACAACTCTCTCCCCATTTCACTTCGTAGCCTGTATCTGTACGACTTATTTTTGGCACCGAAACGAAGGTAGGTCCGCCATGTTGGTCGGCGCTCTTATTGAACAATTCCTTCAGTGTTAATCGCGTTGGGTTATCTTTGGGATAGGAACAATGCGAATACCCATTATTTGGCCCTTTGGTTCTCTTGATCATCACAGTTGAATCAATAAGAAGAAACTCTGGACGGTTGTCGAAGCATTTGTGGCAGATGTGATGGCAAGTTGAAAGATCTAGATGACTGCCAAACCCTTTGCACTCCGAACATCGACTGCGCTGGATCGTCTTGCCCAGCTGTCTTAGGTCGAATTTGTCCGCATGGATCAAGAGTATGGTTCGAAGGACATCAGGCAAGTACTTCTTGAGGACTTGGTATATAACGAGCGAGTCAACGGCACGCGTAGCTTGACGATTGGTGCAGCGGAACTTCATGAGGATCGGAATGTCGAGTCCGAGGAGGATTTCGCCGGTGATCTCCGGGGGGAGGTGTCTTATTGCACCCGGAGGCTGCGTTGGGAGGGCGGAAACTGCTAGTGGTCCATCATCCAAAGGAATACACGACTGCAGGATGAAGTTTCCAGGGTTACCGCCCCCTTTCACATGCTCCGCATCTATTTCTCGGGGACGTTCGAGTTTGGCGTGGGAGGGTGCGGGAGTCGACGCTCACGCCATTAAGCGTCGAGGAGGCGGACAACGGTTGGAGCGCAACTCGAGGTTGGTAATCAGGAGCGAGGGCGTTTTGGTCCCCTTGGGAAAGTTGGTCAGAGCTGCGCCGCCTGCACCAGCGTGATGCTGAGCTGGTTAAGTTAGCAGAGGCGGTAGCAGGAGGGGTGTGGAAGGAAAAACTCCAACCTCGACGTTCTCCATCTGCTCCAATGGTGATGCGGTTCAGCTTTGAGTTGCTGTAGGTTGGACGGGCTCGAAAGGAGTGTGATCGGAGGAGAGATGGACATGCGTGAGAGGGGAGAGGAGAAGAGAGCGGCGGGGAACAGGTTGGATAGCATCTAGAGAGCGACTAGCGCATAAAATGGCAACATTTCCCTTTGCTTCTTCCCCACGGCAATTTTGTCAAGTACATGCCAGGGTGTTACCATTGTCTAATGCAAGCACAAGGATAATACCATTTCAAGATGCATCTCGAGGTCATAGTAGATCCACCATCTTCATCGTACGTAAGCTAACATCAATATGCATGTGTCATCTCTTAGGTATTAAACACAATAAGGTTTGGTTTCAATCTCTTCTCTATTTTAGGAAAAAGCCCACCCTTCACCTCCTGCCACCGCAACCGCTATGCGGAGTATTACAACCACGATCATGCCCCAAGTCGGGAGCTCGGAGTTCTCCTAAATATGGGACTTGATATTCGGATTCCGAGATATGGATTGGATGCTCTGTTTTAGGAGTTTGAAGATGTGCATGCCTACCAACGAATCTACATCACCCCTGTCAAAGGATTCAAAGCTTAGCCCTTTGAAGAAACTTTCTGTGCGTATTGTTTAGCGTACATGAGAAGGGGAGAGTATTGGAAGAAGGAGACATACCGTTCTGTTCGCCCTGGCGGAGGATTGAGAACACTGTTTGGCTCAACTCGCCACTAGTGTCAAGGCAGCATTCTGGGAAGTCAATGTCTTCCAGAAACCTCCTTATCCACGAGCTGACTCCTGCACTGGACTCTTTCAAATCTGATGCTTTCAAATCTGATGCACCCAAACGTCGATATTGACAATCGAATTCAACATCCTCCAGATGACTGAGCAACAGAAACATTGCTAACCACAGCTCAGGTCCCTTAGCCTTCTTGGGATTCACAAATTGCTTTAGAAGCTCTTGGTATGAATCGTAATATAATTGTAGGAGAACGCAACGAATCTTTTGATTGATGCGTATCGGGGCCGGATTGTCCTGGTTTTGGGAGGTTTTCGTTGGATCCGTGAAAATGTGAGTCGTGAAGGGTAGACTTGTTGCTAACCGATATGCAAGCCACGTAACAGAAGCTCGATGAACCGTTTCATTTTGACGGTGTTTGGCTATTTCAATGAAGATGTTCCGTATCGTTTCTAGTTTCGGTCCACAAAAGTCTTCGTGAATGAGTTTCCCCATGGAAGACACTGAGTTTGCAAGGTACTTTTTCATGATGTTGGCTAGCCGAGTTTCGTCGGTATCGTACGAAGGCCCCACGTATCTGTTATCGACATTGTTTTCTATCCAAGTGACGCTCTGGTCTGTGTTAGGGGGAAACTCAACCTGGAAAACTTCAATGCTGAACTCAGGGCCGAGACGATGAGTGAACGTCACTGACAGCGCCGAGTTGCCAGCGGGCTGTATCCGGGGACCTCCTTTTTTCAGGCTCGTATTTGCGTCATCGATGATCAGTGGAGGGCCAGCGTGGTTCCCCATGCTTGCTGATCGTGCAACCCGGACTGAGCGGACGAACTACTGTGCAAGAGAGTTGGCGAGAAGTCTCTCCTCTGAGAAGAACTATTTATCTACGAACAGGCCAGAAAAGTTAGGAAAATGAGGCTCAAATATCGGTGAAGGCAAGGCGACGAAGTTGCCTCGCGCTTGCAATCTGCTGCGCCAGCCTGGGCAAAGGCACGCCCAATGGCAAACCCAATCCCTGTGTGGCCACTGCGCGGTAGCCCAGTCCACGAGTTGAGGCTGCTGTCGCTTTGTTGGTGGATGGTATAGCCACCAGGTCAAGACAGGGATTATGCTTTGGTGTTCCCGCCCACGATTGCATCAGCTAGTTATCTAGGGGCCGCATCTCTGAGCGACCACAGATCTTGAGGATGAGTCATGGCCTCCAGCAAACATGGTCTGTGATTGGAGTTTGGGACTAGATGATCAATCGGTCCATCCCGTAGTACGGGATTTCTTCGCTGGCGATTGAGGCCTTCAATCCCCACATGCAAGACCGGGATCTGGCTGTACTTCGTGAGTTGGTTGAAAGGACGTGGTCTAGGAGTTCTTATGGGTTGCCTCACCGACATCAGGCCACGTACCTCTCCTGAGCCAAGGTATGGTAGCTAGGCTGCGGTCGCATTCTGTGCCACACTGAAAAGAGAATGGCACTCAGGTTCGGCTCTCATCGGACTGGCCGATACACGTCGCCGGTGTAGTCTCTTGGAACCATTCAGGCCGTGCCCTTCTTTCTCGGCTCGCGCAGGCGAGAATAAGAAATGCCAAGGCCTACTGTGTAAGCGTGCGTTGTTTTGTTCACATGGCCCTGCGTCTGGTCGCTACTGATGACCTTACTCTCGAGGACATGGCCCCAGGTGTCTCCCCAAGTACCAGCGCGCTCGATAGGACCAGGTGACACCGCTTCGACGGTGCGGCTACTCGGGCCTCCCTCATTGAGGGCTCTGGGTAGTCAGGCACGAAACGTCGTTGTGCTACCTCGAACGAAAGCATGCAATGAGCTCGCTAAAATGAAGTAGGTGTGGCGGCTTCATCGCGGAGGATTTCGTCACAGCCGACGGTATCACGGCAACAAGAGCTTTAGTCTTCTGGAAGAGGGAGGTGGCAACCCGTAAGAAGGGGACGGGAGGGAGCAGCTTAGCTGCCTGTGAGGGGAGGCCCTCCGTCTTTCAAGGAGGCAGGTGCGCAGCGAATTGCGTGAACGATCCTGCTCAGGTTGAGATTAACGCCACCAACAGACTTTACAATACGGCGAACACCGATGAGTTAATTCCCTGAGCCGCTACCATCTAATCTGACCACTGACATCCTCGGAGAGAATTTCTAACTAGTCATTCGAGTAGGCAGCGAGGATTATGCGCGACTTGGCATCAGCAGCCGTCGATTAACTAATTGCTGGTTGCATACTGTCCCCGACGCATTACACAATAGACGGTGCCCCAACGACTGATTCCCAAATGCTGAAGATAGCACGCGATGGAGCCGCATGGTAGCTGGCCTGAGTTGCGACTAGGAGAACAAGAATATCTCCATGCTCAATGCTGGACTCCCTCGGCAGCTTGTACGGAACCCCTTGGCTCGGCCCGTTCACTACGAGCCGGTTAACTTGGGTCAAGGAGTCCAGATAAGCTGCGACTGTGTGACCTTCATTCAAAGTCAGACGGGCGGAAGCCTCATGGTTTTACAATCCCGGACCTCAGTCGAGATGTGTGGAATAATGGTGTGGTCGTGAACTATTCTTCGTCAGGCCCTGAGGGAAACGCGAGGCAATTGAAGAGTGTCGTATATCGTGTTGGTATATAGGACCGTAAATGAGGAGCAGAGGCTATCTGCAATTTATTGACTTCAAGGTGCAATCTTCGTATACACAGTGGTTCCCCTACGGCACCTTCAGTATGAATTAAGCAACAGAAGTCTTCTCGTTTTAACACAATCTGTGAGTGCGTGCCTAAAGTAACGCACCATTTAAATCCTAGTATTCATGTTCAGAACGTATGAACGTGGTACTAGTTCTTCAGGGTGAATGCTGCAGTTCTATGGCATCGAGAGGGAGTTCTTCAACGTCCACGTCATATCTCTTCACCACAGAAAACCGGCGTGTGGCTTCGTCAAACGTCAACCACTTCTGTTGAACCGCGATTTGGTATCCAAGATAGAGGATGCGATCCTTTCTCTCTTCCACCATTGAGCTGAGCTCAAAATACCTCTTACTCTCGTCAACCTTTTCGTCAACGAACCAGCCGTGAGGGAAGTACCCGTCAGCATAGACGAGACCTCGCATTGCGTAGTCTTCGGGCAGTGGTCTTGGAGGCTCGTCCTTTTCGGGGAGAGGGAAGTTTCCGTCCATTCTTGGTTCAGTCCGCGATGCATCCAAAAGAGAATTGAGTAAAATCGACGTCAACTTCCAAGGATACTGGCCTTCGAGGTAGGACATGGCCGTGGGATTACTCGTCATGAAATGGAGGAAAACAAGCGTTGTATGCGCAAACGGCAGGATATTTATATCGCTCCATCGTCGAATTACGATGTCGTAGATGCGAACAGCAAAGGAAAGGGCTTGACCGAATGTTTCGCTGGGAAGAGCTTCGGAAATGCTACTCCCTTCCATTGGAACGTCTGTTTGGCCGGGCTTCTGAGAAACAGCATTCATGAGGGCGGAAGATCCATCCCCATACCCAAGTAGTGAGCACGCAAGGGAAATGCCAATGAAGTACCTGAATTCTGTTAGAGACATGAGATTAGAGAGGATTGGGGAAACAAACCCTGCCTCACGCCAACCTTTTGTAGCTCGAGATATGTGCCCATCTAGCAGCTCAAGGAACTCTTCCATCGACTCCTGTAATCGTTCCTTTGCCTTGCCTGAGAAGAGAATGCTGTGAACACGTACGAACGCGGCATCTATTTGTGAATGCCGTGACGTGTTGGAGCCTAACACCGGATCGAACAGTGTCATGATGCTTTCCCTGGCACTGAGGAAGGGGGTTGGCACGCAAAGGGATTTAGTGTAATAGTAGAGCTGCTGGAGGGCGTTTGGTCTCGCTAGAACGGCAAGGTGGTGATAGAGGCGGCCTGTGGCTGGGGACTTATCTGATGCTTTACTATACCAACTTCGACTGACTTCTGTCCAAACCTCTCTATCTTGAATGTCATCGTCTTCAATCGCCATTCTATAGCGAGCGAGGTCGCCCAAACACTCAATCCATGTATCTTCAAATGCTGGTACTGTCTGATAAAGCAGAGTCATCACACTGTATGCCAAGTAGAGAAATGTAAGCATATGCTCGCGTGATTCTGGCAGCCTATGTCTGAGCAGCTCAAGGAATGAATGGATGCCATGCCTCCACATCCGCGCCGGCATAGCGTACTTTGAAGCCAGCCGCCTAAGAGGGGGGCTTGCAGAAGGATGCTGGCTGGCAAGGAAGAAGTCATGATACTCATGCAGAAGTGTCCTGTGAAGAGCTATTAAAGCTTGCCATTGTTCATTGTTGAGCTTACTAGTGTCCGTGTTTGATGCCTGTGCATTGTCGACCTCGATGGACTTCGTTTCAACGATGACCAGACCGGCATATATGCCCTTGACCTCAGCAACAAGTTGATCTTGTGAGATGGGTCTTGTCTCAGGTTGGAGCATCATCTTAGTTCCCGTGTTCCGGTCAGTAAGTTCTGATAGCCCGATTGGCTCCTTAAGCCGAGTGGCATCTTGTTCTTCTGTCCAAAGCCGGCGGCCCGAGAAGTTGCGAGCTCGGCTCTTGATATTAGAGTTAGGGGAAGAAACCTCGGGTTGGTCCACAGAAGGACTTGAATAGGGAGTATTGAGGTCTGCCTCCCCGGGCTCATCCGCTCGTCTCTTCCTTGGGCGATCTGTGGCTTGTGGTTCCGCATTGCTAGATAGAGTCAGTCGCAGCTTCAGATGGGCTTTGACACCAAGTTGCCTTACATCTTCCTTGCTGGTTGGAGGTTATTGAAGGCCTCTTCGACGCGCTCGGGCGGATCCCATTTGGCATACATGCCTTCAACTTCTGCAACGAGCTGGACCTGCGATATCGGCCTTGTGTTAGGTTGCAGCGTCATCCTCTGCACAATCACAACATTGCGCTCTGGACACGTCGGAGCCAGCTTATCGGCGTCATTTGGTGACGAAATTGCTGTTTCAGATGGTTTCGCATTGTCGAAGAGAGAGACGTCCCCGTGAATAGAGGCATTCATCCCTGGTTGCTTGGGTTGGCCATTGGTTGGCTGGATTGGGGCGTCGCGTTGATCGTGGAAAGCATCGCATTGGCCGGCGGAGTACCTGAGCAATCCAGAGATATCAGCAACAGCAACAAATGAACGTTGTGGAAGCGGAGATAGCGAACTTACGGAGGGGGGCGAGACTCTTCCGCATATACTGGCAAAGTTGACACGCTGAGATTTGTCAGTAACAATTCCTAACGCGTGGGGTAGGCAGCTTACGATTCATTGTCATCAACGACAACCAAGTCCTTTTGGACGCCACATTTACCATCATTCTCATCCGCGGGTATATGGGAGTTTTTTTCCAGATCGTTCACTGGCTGATGCTGAGAGAAGCTCGGCACTTTGGGTGACCCAGGTAGGCAAAGGAGTAAACGCAACAACCTACGACAGCAGGTGGTGATTTTCTTGAGATTCATAGTTAATAACAGAAGGGTGAAGGTAATTCAAGAGATTTCGGTAGGAACGAGTGAAAATCTTCACGGTCTCGGCGGGAGAGAAATGAAACTTAGGAAATTGTACATGCGTAGGGGAGGAGGGTTGATATACTAACGTAAAGTGGTTCGCCTGCGATTCTATAGTTCGCCTGCTCTCCGGCAAGGCAACTCGCTAATGCGATGGGTACAGTAATATCGGGGCGCTTGGTTTGCTGGTTCGCCTGGAAGGAGAACAACCTCCCCGACTTGCCGCCATTCGCTACGCCGCAATTTACTCTGCCGCAAGGCGTTGTGGCTGCGCGCGATAAACCGTTCACTGCGCAATGCAGATGGAATCCTTTTAAATCGTACAATCGGCAAGGCACGCCTACGCAGAGCACAAATGGAACAATGTCAAGCAAACGGAGATATCCACTAAGCCTTTGGTCTCTCTACCGTTGAAGCAAGAGTATGAGCGAAGTGGGAGAGGCATTTGATGACACGGGAAGGCTCGTCATCGGCCAAACCTCCGTATTTCCGCACTTTTCGTCTTTGATACCTAAGTTGGAAATTGATTGCCTGCGTCGAATCATCCAATAATGGCAACAAGAGATAAAAAAAGTTCAAACGTAGATACTGATTGAAATGTTTCTTGTAGCGTTCTTCCGAGAAAGGTCCTATTCCCATGCGTCTTCGGTTGAGTTCATTCTCGCCGCCGCTCCGAAGGTCTTGCGCTTAACGAGAAGCGACCTCGCATTCGCAGGCTTCGGCGAAATACCGTATAGCTCAAAAGCCAGAGTCGTCGAGCGACCTCCTCGGAGAAGTTGATTACATCTAGATTCTGAACTGCTTTCTGCGCAAAGGCGGCGGGTAGCCGTACGGAGATTCTCGTCGCATTTACCAGATCAACTTTACTTCTCCAACGGCGCCTCGATCACAACATCCTAAAGGACAATTCTGACACGATGCGTTCGTCGCCCGCAAAAAGTTCCGATATTGAAAGGTCACTTTTCTGTGGGTATTGGATCATCTATAACGGCAAAAAAAAACCTTCAAGAACCTTCGAGCTGACATTAACCCTAAAGACCAAGCGCTTCTGATCGCTCCGATACCACTGTGAGAAGTCGAATTCCTACTGTTCCGGGGGTATCGCAGTAAAAAGCAGACTGAAGCTGTGGCTTCAGGAGTGGTAGCTTCGGAATTGGTTGCTTTAAGGGTATCGCTACCTCCCATGACGACATTGGTTGGTCTGTATTCTGCCAAATGGCGTTCACCCGGGGCGAAGACTCATCTCTGCAGCTAAGTAAGGAATAGGCTAATGATATGCCAATAAAGTACCTAATTCACGTTAGATTTATCATGTTAGAAGTCCACTAGAGTGACGAAACGAACCCACCCCTTCGTAGTTCTTAATATGTGCCCATCTAGTAGCTCGAGAAATTCGTCCATCGAATCACGCAGCCGGCCCTTTGCCTTTCCCGAGAAGAGAATCCCATACGCACCTATATATGTGGCATCAACTTGCGAAAACCATGATATGGGGGTGCCGTCACTCAAACAAGACCGGAAAGGGGCGTAGAGGGGCGCCGGCATGGCTCCATCCGTAGGACTCATTGTGAAGTGTCCCAAAATGGTGTCCGTTACCTCCGGTCATCAGGAGCACCTAAGACGATGTTCGCTGCGGGGGCAGGTCGTGGTACTGGTTTGGATGGTTGCACTGTAGAGGAAATAGTTGTAATATAGGGAGCCCTGCCCCAGTGACGAGAGAATATGTGGCGTCCTGTGGGAAAATAGCACTAGCAGTATCGTGATGAGATGCAAGGCTCGGCCCCGGCAGCATCAGTCTTAACGACGACTCCGGTACTGTCGTCCCTGGGGTCAAAGGCGAGTATGCAGGCTCCTGCTTGATGCCCATCTGGGGAGGTGGCTCCAGTCGGGGAAGAAGCAGCTGCTCACTGCCGTAGTGAGGGGGAAACATGCCAGGCAGCATGATTGGTCGAATAGGATGAGGTCCGATGGGCAAGCCTCCGCGGGCCAGTGTAGCAGACGGCGGATGTGAATGCGAACCCTGACTGAAGTGGCTTTCGTTCTCGCTTGGTAAAGGCCTAGAGAAAAGAAGATGCCACAGTCAGCCTTAAGTCTGTCCAACATCTCGACTTATCCCCTCGATAGCCCCAGCACGTGGCCTGCATCCGTGCAGGAGAATCTAAGGTCCCTATAGGGGCAACCAAGATCCAACACAAAGATCCGAGGAACACAAATCCCGGGCTGGGTAGCATTGCTTACCGCATTCATGCTCAGGTTGTGGCGGATGCTGTTCTGCCAACCCTTGCTTTCGCTCTTGGCCTTGTGAGTATTCTCGCGGAACCACTGATAGACCTCCTGTAAAGTCATGGAGTGGTCTTGCCGGCTCATGAATGCTCGGTAAATCAATTGGGCGTACGGTTCTTCACCCTTGTTGGTTGGTCTGTGATCGTTATGGTCCCTCGATGCTGAGCTCGTCAAGCTAGGCTGTCTGTTTGTAGGTGGCACTCCTGAGAAGCCCATGGCCTTTAGATCTTGGAGACAGACGGGGGAGTTATCTCGGAGCATCCTGTCCATGGACCGAGCCACGGTGCCAGTGTGAGGAACCAAAGTCTGGGAACCACGGACGGGGAGACTGCTTGTTGATGTCGGGGTCGGGGCTTGAAGGAGAGTTTTTAGAGGGCGCGAAGTGTACAATGGCGTGAAGAGTGAGAGGCGAAGAGCGGATCAGTTCTCGGAGCATGCTCATCGATTGATTACGCCTGAGTGCTGAGTGGATTTAAGACAGGTAGGTGTCGTGTCGCGTCGCGTCGCGGCACCAGCTGACGCAATTTCTGCACCTGTGTTCTTTTCCGGACTGATTAACATATCACACTGGGAGGAAATAGAGGGCCTCAAAATGCAAATATCCTCGAACCCCTGGAGTCTCTCCGTGCATGAAGTGCTCTTTCTCACACAAGTTCTCACGCCGGTCACTCGGCAAAAGCGGAAGCCACAGATGTCGCCTGCCCGGAATTGGCTGAATGCCTTGGCACGGCACGTTGGCCGTCGTCCTTAAAGCCACACCGTTCTGATCACACCGAGCCTTCAGAGCGTCTTTTACAGGGGTCCCGGGGGTGCGAATGGAGTGGAGTAAGGGGATCTGTCTATCCTTGCCCCGGCTGTCACACTGTAGCACGAGCCAACTGCCAAGATATGTAATCTCAAAAAGGGTACGGATACAGAGAGACATTGGAGGGATTAGGCGAGGATAGCTCGCAATCGAATACCACTGTGCCAAACCTGCCTCGTACGTAGCCTCAAAGTCAAGGGAGTCTCCGTGTGAGTGTCTCCGATATAAAATTTGTTATTCTATCTTTATCCCTTATGCAAGGATCTCACTTGATCCTCTAGTAGATCGCCTGTCCATGGTTTCCTTAATAATGCTACAGACGACCCCTGACAGGTTTCGATTTGTTGCTCTCGCTCGTGCTCAAGCTCAAGAGTCTGAAGCTATGCATACCCACTAGTGAGTCCTTTTCCTTAGCATTAAAAGATTGAAGAATCTCAGTAGAAAGCCTAACTACATATCTTGTTAGTATATGGCCAAATAGCGACAAGAAACCATCGAACGTACCATTTTCTTTCCTTTTCTGAAGTATCTCAAACACAGTCCGAAGAGAATAAGCAGCAGTGCTAGCCATACCACATACGCCGGTGCCTTTTTGGGATTGACAAATTGTGCCAGAAGCTTATCGCGCAATCCCCAATAACCTTGGAGAGGGCGTGGAGTGTTTTGGTTGATGAGTTTGGGCGCGACAATGTTGTCCTGGTTCCCACTTGTTTCTATTGGGTCGTCGGAATTGCGTATTGGCCCTAGCTTAGAGCCGGGAAAATCTTCGTTGGTGAGCTCTTCGACGACAGCGGGAGGCAATTTTTGAATACACTCCCTTATGTTGTCGAGTGGAAGTAGATCGTCCGGGGTAATGGGCACGCGGCATGCATTATCGTAGCCGCGGTTGGATCCCCTCCAAGTGACGTGCGAGTTCGTTTCGGCTGGAACTTTGACTCGCTGAACAGGAATCTTGAAGCAGCCAGAGAGACAATAGGTCGACACTGTCCACCTTATTGACCCATCCCGGCTTCGAATAGCACCATTGCTTTCCTTCACCGTTCGTACAGCGTCTGAGATGATCCCCGATATATCGCAGTGTGTTTCCATATCTCCTGATTGGAGAAAAAGCTTAGCGGTAGATAAGATGCAAATTGATCGCTGAGGGTTGACGGAAAGATTCTGTCCTGGGCGGATCATTTATTATCATCAAAAGAGATCAAGGGGATTGAAAAGAGGCTCAAATATCGGTGAAGCCCAAAAGGCGACGAAGTTGCCTCACGAGTCCATGCCCAACTGTTGCTGCCTTGCTGACTTTGCTGGGGAGTTAAGATTAATGAGTAGCCTTGAGTGGTAAACAGCCTCACTTTGCTGAGGCCGGCTGCCTGGTCGCATTAGTTGGCATCCTAATGTAGAGTAGGATCAAGTTTCCTCCTCGGTCTAGGGCGGGATGATTCGTTTGTGTTTTCACTGCGTCACCTTCCTACGCCCTGCTGCATTGGTCGCATTAGCCAGTCACCGAGGAGCCGTATGGCATCTCTAAGCGACCGCAGCTCTTGAAGATGCATCATCGCCTTCAGCCAGAATAAGGCAAACATGACCTGTGTCATTGGGGTTTGGGGCTAGATGATCAATTAGCCCATCACGTAGTACAGGGTTTCTTCGCTGGCGAGGCCTTCAATCCCCGCATTCAAGGTCCCTGACTGGCTGTAATTCGTGGGTTGGTTGAAAGCTTTATTTATCGCCGGTCTCTTATGGGTTGTTTCACCGAAATAATGATTGCTTCTGGTCAGATTTGCGGCGCAGCTGTGGTATACAATATGGTCTATGATCAATGCCACGTACCTAACATGAGGGAAGGTATTGGCAGCCAGGCTGCGGTGAAACCCTCCTTCAATTCTAGAGCAGGCACGCACCACACTGAAAACAAAATGGCACTCCGGTTCGTTTCTATCATACCGGCCGATACGCATCGCCGGCGTGGCTCTCGGAACCGTCTCGGCCGTGCCGGTTTTGTCCCAGCTCACACTACTCTGCGGGCCATATTGAGAAAAGCTAATGCATACTGTATGGGCGTGTGTTGTTTTGTTCAGATTGCCCCCAGCCTGATGGCTACTGATGAGGTTACATTACTCTCGCCGGCATGGCCCCGAATGTCTCTCCAAGTACCAGCGCGCAGTAGAGGACTAGACGACACCGCTTGGACAGTACGGTCAGTAGAGCATGCACGGCTTGTTATCTCATCAAGGCAACAAGCGAGTACACCGGGCTTAGCCAGCCATCGTTTTGCATCGACAAGCCTTCCATGCTAGCTTGGGTGTTGTTTATCGATATTGTGTGGCGTTCGGCTGGGTATGCAGACGCAAGCCTAAGCGCTGTGCCACGCGCTATTTTGATTGTGGTCCGGGTCTGAACCGGGTGGCCCTGTTGGGGGTGGACAACGTCGCCCTGGGTGAACTCCCCGTCAGCTGGCTCCGCAAACCAGCCGTATGGAATTCGCCCTGTGGCACTGTACCTCACTCTCCCTAACTGTCTGTCAGGGGCAAGGAACCCCATAAGCCCGCATCGTGTAAGCTGTGGCCAACAAACGGTAGGCTCGTGCGTGGGTGGATGTAACCCTTTGTCAGTCTCGAATGAAGGACTTGATGCCCCCCCTTATTTCGGGCTCTGGCTCGTTTTCCGGCTAACAATGACTCATTTTGTTTCTTGCGGTGTGATGAACATGCATAATGAGGCCTTCTTTGATGCAACTATAGGGGCGGTAGCCAGACTTATCGCTTTTACTCCAGGCGGAGGAGGTCGAAGAGGCGGCATGCGGCGAATTCGCCTCTCATCCCATGCATTCGCATCTTCCACCAGTTTCGATATCGGCGAATGAAATTCTTGGTTTATTATTGGTCTATATGAGGTACCCAGTAATGAGTTGATGCAGCTTGTTAGATGGAGAGGGATGGGAAAGCGTGCAACACACACATGGACATGCTCATCCTCCGAAGACAGGAGCGTTTCATCGGTCTGTGATCTAAGCTCTACTTATGTAGAGCTTTGCAAGAGGCACAGGATCGGAATATAGTCATTGGGCCTAATAGTACGTACTCTATCCGTAAAGGAAACAAGCGTGTTCCCAGCCTTTAGAGAAGTTCTACAAGCTAGTTAATTCTGTTAAGTGCGGGAGCTCGGGCTTCGGGCCCAATGTCAATCCGTATCGAGTTGCAGGGGCTGGCTGTAGTTCGTGGAGGTAGAGAATAGTCAGGGCCTCAGCAGGATGAAGTGACATGTTGGACGTGGCAAGCATAGCTACTCAAACGGTTCATTGGAGCAGAAGAAACCGCATAGCAGCTGATTTCTTTCCCTTGCTAGAGCTAACACCTGTCTTATTGTTCAGAAATAGCTCCTTAATCTTTCCCCCATCGCAAACTCTACGACCTGGTTTATCCCATGGGAAATAGACCAGCTCGTTACATACAGGCGAGTTCAGTGAATTACCTAAGCGTGCCCCCGCCAGGGTTGACCGTGGCATCTTTAAGGGAAAAGATACCCATATAACGCGCCTAGAGCCATCCCCGTTACACCAACCATAATTTTCTCCCCCAGACGATCCAACACAATGTCCTGCAGCTCTTCGTCCTTCTTTCGAACAAACGTAATTTCGCCATTCGATTTTTCGTTATCGCGTAATCCCTGAAGAAATGGACGAGCCTCTGGAACATCCCGTTGAACATTCTCTAAATCGACAACCTTCACGTCCTTTTCGTCTAGTTGATTGATGCAGACTAGGGTTGTTAGTACAAGGTTAAGTGATTAATGTGTCGCATACGTACCAAGAGCCATAGCATCCTCTTTAGCCATAACCGTCATTGCGTCCACAGACCCCATCCTGCCGGCTACACAGTATTCAAAAAGCGGATGAAGGCGTATAGATAGAGCGTTATTAAAAGAAGTGAGTATGGAATGGATCGTGGTAAATGCAATTCCATGGAAACTTGCTCCTTTATATAGGCGGCTACTAAGAATAATATGTTGCTATTGTGGAACAATTTGAGTGGGTGAGGAGGCAGTCACTCTAATCCCTGATGCTCAACCAGGAATCTCTGTTCCATGGCAAGTACCAATCGAAAGAGTGCACGCATACCCGCATACATACCCTCTCCTCCGCGGGAACAGGGGTAGAGCTACCATCTAAGAATCCTTGCCTCATTCATCTCGTTCCCAGGCCCATTTCTCGGCCATCTCTAGCGTATCTTTACCTACGGTGTGATAAATATGCGTCTTGAGGCCTCCCCGGTGGGTATGCAGTGGAGAGGCGGCTGCCAGCTATTCCGGTATTCAGGGGGACTGAAGAGTGGCAGTCAGGGTAGGGGCATTATGGCAAAGTACCTTCAACCTTGGTCAAGACGTAGAATCTCTCTTGGTATCGCTCCTCTCCCTGTCGTGTGATTGACCTGCATGCGGCCGTCGAATTGAGCTACGAAAGGCCAGCTGAACGAGGCGAGTCTGGCACAAAGGAGATTGGATGTGGTTAGCACAGATGTGGCATCACCACAATTCCATGGGACGAAGCAAACTTCCCACCCAACAAAGCAGCCGATGTCAAGTTGATACGACTTATAGAGGCTCTAATAGCGCAAAAGTGTAAGCATGTAGAGTAACTGGTAAATAGGCATGATCAGAGCACCGCATCAAGACGCAAAGATAGCAGAGTAATTTGGAGTGGCTAGTTGATGTGACCTGGGCACCAAATCGACCAAACTGGACGGGGCGAGCCTGCATTGTCTTGGCTGGTCATGCCCAGTCAGCCCCCAACACGCCATGCTGAACTGACGAAACATGAGTTGGCCAAGGTGATTTCCCAGTTATCCGCTGAGATTAACATCTTCCGACTGGACTCTTCGATTGGCCCCGGAGACTAGCTTTCCTGCCATCTTCATCTCCGCGCGTCGAGTGCTGGCCGGGTCGTCCTCCCCGCTCAGCCCGCTCAGCCCGCTCGGCGATTACCATCTAGACTACTAGCACGGGCGGTGTTGTTCCACGTACTGTCGATGTGCGTCTCTTGTCGGAGGGACGGCTGGGTGTGGCTGGATTCTCAACTTGCGTTGGGGAGTTGGTTCTGTCGTTGCTTTTGGCAGCCGCAAGGTTTGGAGGGGAAACCGCGCTAACGGGGGTGGTGGTGCGCCTCATGCGCATATGCAATGCACACCCCTACGGCGAGCCCCCCCCCCCCCCCCCCCCCCGGTCAAGATCATCAGACCAGGATGTTCTGTGAAACGAGACGGAGGTCCCAGGGTCCACAGCTCGATGGCCGGTGCTGGCTCCTGTCTCTTGTCTCTTGTCAGTTGGGGGATGGCTGGCCCACTTAGATCCAATAGTGTCTTCCGCAGTTCCGTGCTGTCCTCTCAGCTCGGAGGGGCATGCAAGGAAATACAAAAAAGGGAAAGCCCATTGCAGCGCCCACTGGGCCTGTACAAGAGGATGCCGTCAGTGCAATGTATTCTTAGGGCTGAGTGGTGGGCCTCCAAGCAATTGGATCATGATTGGATAGCGTGACCGTCCACGATGCAGCAAAGGACAGCAAATATGACCAGGCGTCGCAAACTTTTTGTTAAACGCGGTGCACCATCTCAGGAAGAAAGGAGCAAAGCTGCCGAGAAACTCCATGTGCATGGCCGACTTACTACGTAGTAAAGATGGCTGGATACGTCCTAGCCGTATCGCCGACCGGAACCGACCCAACAGTGGGAGAGAGGGACGATGACAATGGGGGTGATGGTGTAAGTATTTAGCTGCATATATTCAATTCTGATATCAAGATCGCGGAGAGTCGCATCGGTGATGTTGCAACGGAGATCCGGGTGTTTAGAGGCCTATCCTGCATAGCGCTGGCTCGGAAAACTCGCAGGGAAAGGCCAATAGTAAAGATCAAATCAACAATGCGGAAGGACCTGTTGCGGATTCAGCCATAGTACGAGGGTGAAACGCAACCTCAAGTACACATGGTATGCATCTGTAGTGACGCTTGGTTTGCATGGCTTTGTCGAGAAACGTGAAGTATCACCAGTCAGTATGTGAGAAGATTCTCTTCGAACTTTCCTGCTCATGCCGCCACATGGATACCAATAAATGGCCGTGAATACACCACAACCCAAGGTCCCATCAGACTTCCCCGTGCTCGTGCCCAAATCAGTTTGTCGCTTCGGCCGTGGCAACGTATTTCCGTGGGCCGAGGCAGGCCGGCGGAATGAAGAGCCAGCGCGCTCGGCTACGCTAACCAGCCTCCGCGCAATAAACACCAATTCGATGCTGCTCATCGAGAGCATGATTTCGCAGGCGATGCAGAAAAGTCCTGGGCGCTGTGAACGAGAGTCGAGGCAGCGCCGAGATGGCGCGGGCTGGGGTTGCCGACCCTAAACGCGGCATGCACCTGGGACAGGCACTTGTTAAGCTGGGAGTGCGCCTCAAGCGGCCTCGCCCGCCTTTCGACCCATTGAGAAGAGTGCGGCGGATGGGTCGAGTCATTTCAGGTAGACAGTGCGCGAAGCATCCCGTCAATGCGTCACACTCGCGCCGACAAACGAAAAAATGTAACTACTATGGCGAGACGCGCTTCGTATGTCGAACCGCTTCCACCGGCTTCTACGCGTTGGCCAAATACTCCAGAGGGCGCGAGCACGAACCCGCGAATCCTGGCTCGCGATCTCTGCCGTAAAGCAGGTTGGCTCTAGGGTAGGTGGCTAGTCCCGCAACCTTTGGCAATCGGAAATGTTCAACATCCGCAAGATACTGTGTTCAACGAGGCAAGTGGCTTTTCCGCCATGGCAACTGCATTGGTTCGTCAGTCGCTAGGATAATGAAGAGTATATTATGTGCAAGAGGATATACTTGGCGATGCGATCCCGATCGTAAGACTATTTGCAAACGGGCAAAATCACCTCCAACCCGCCAGATCGACTCCCACTTCATCTCCTAGCCGCCGGTAGGCGCTTCCTTCAGGCTTGAGGCATACACACTTCATACGACACAGACCCTTGGGCGAACGACCTGTTGGAAAGGCGGCAAGAAAAAACGGCCCGATCATTGACCCAATGACTGTAAGCTGTGTCCATGCTCCTCTCTCATGCGGTCAATTTGGTTCACAATCTCTTGCATCTCGCCAGAAGTCCGCTCGATGGTGGCGTTCCTGTTGCCCTCGCGCTGCCAGCGCCGAATGTCGCGGTACATCTTGTCGTATCGTCGCTGCTTCTTCTCCGTGTCGTGGCACAGTTTACACACGTCCGTCTTGTCGCTTGTCTCGTAGACAAGCTTGAGGCCGCATGTCTCGCCCATTCTGTACTCCTTGTTGCACTGCTGACGGAAATGGCCCCATCTCCAGTAGCCGCATGCCCAACGGGTTTGCTCAAAATAGCACATCTGAGACGGAGTTGGTGTCTGATGGCGAATATGTGTGATCATATTTTTGGCTGTTATCAGGGGGCATATGATCTGAAAGGCGATGCAGGATGGGTTCTGCACACTCTTGTCAGACCGAGCGGAGAGGATGGAGGTCTGCTCGTAAGAAGGTGCACTTGACTGGAGAGGAGACAGGGCGCTGAGAGAACTCTCAGTATAAGGGCTATTCTAGGCTGGGGCTGTCCGCTGTGCTGGAACACTGTCCGAGGCCACGCTCCTCTGCCTGCAGGACCAACATGTCGGCCATCACGCAGCTAACGCAGCTGCCCTCCTCGTCTACGGGATACGTTTATTGCCGAGCTGCATCGCCTGGCGAGGAAAGAAATTCCGACGAAGGATTACGTAGGGCACGGACAAGCGGCTTCTGAACTAGTATGGGCTACCCCTCTTACTCGCCCTGCGCTTGATACACTGGGCCTCCACGCCCTAGATCGAGTTGGCTCCTGACTACTCGCTCTCTTTCTACCTCATCAACGTTCCCTTGGAGCATGAATGCCGTTACCCTTAACCTGGCCGGCACTGTCACTGGCAATATCTGACGAGATAGTTTTCTCCATCTAGTAAGCTGTCTCGTTCCTTCTACGTCTCTAAAACTGAGATGAGCTGGCACGAGCCCCTTTTGTCTCTATTGATTGCGTCCTCGCTCTAATGTGTGCATGTAGGTTGTTTTCATACATCGAAACTCTTATATCTCCTTCGATGCACCCTCGAAACTATTCGCGAACCTCCCAGAGGATTCATCTGCCCGCGGGGCTGGCTGCTCGGACGACCACGACTGACTGCGAGACGAACCAAGAGTAAATTCACCCTCCCCCCAGAGATGTTGTCTTCGGGATCCTTCCTAGCGACATTATTAATTCTCTGGGTGGACCATAAGAGAGATCGCTTGACGCCTGTAGAGATGTCTGCTTCTATGCCGCGAATAATGGGCGGCGTAGGTCACTGCAGCCAATATCATCAGAAACCGACCGCATCCCTTTCGACAAGCCATAGGTTACGGGCCCTCATACAGCGAGGCCACGCGGCAGCAGAGACTGGCACCTAGCGGTTATAATACTACCGCGTCTATAATGTGTGACGTGTCACAACCGACAGAACCATAGGAACGATGGAGCTGACTGTACTTGCGCAGGCCTGCATCTCCAGGACGCCAACCGCCATGCAGATAGGATCAGGCTTTGGAACCTTAACTATGCCTAGCGAGCACTAGGTAGAAAACCGCTCGATTTAACATCGGCAACGCCATCATCGACATCTTAGACTCTCATGTCCAAGGCAACGATAACAAGATCGGGCGATGAGTTGATACGTTTATGTGATGGCATTGAACACCATGGTCTTGTTGACTACCAGTATGTAGCCTGAGGATTATTCCAATATTGGGTTATGGAGGGTGGTTCGGGCCGCTGGATTCCCCTGCCACACTTTTATAATCTAAGTAATATATTCGTGCATATACATCTTGTATAATTACCTATTAACTAGTTACAACTCAGCGGAGCCGTCCGCACATTTAAAATCAAATTCATTTTCCCTGCGCGGCGCCAATCTGCACTTGTGGATGGATGTTTGCCCCACATCCTAAAAAGATCACGCACATGAGGCTGCTCGCATGCAACGCTCAATATATCTGGGGCCGTTTCGGTTGCAGTTCCTTTGCTGTATTGCTGTACGTTAGTGCTGCGGCTTTTGCGCATACACGCTGAAGCTATTTGCATCGAGTTAGTATGCCCACATGGCGCTGACTACGTTACACTTACATCTGACCAGTAGTTCGTGTCGTACGGTCGGCAATAGCATTGCGCATCTTAACAAGAAAGACCTCCATATCCTCAGGACTCCAACCAAGAACCTGGCACAGTGGTTTCTTAGCGTAACCGTCCAATGCTTCTAGGAATCCGGCCCCAACAAAAGCGCCGATATTTTTGAGCTTCTCATCCTTTGGCCACCAACCAATAGGTACCTTGTGGGTTCGTGTGTTGATGGAAACAAACCCCGCGCCTTCGGCAAGCTTGTTCAGAATATCACTGCTGAAGGCAAAGGTTTGTTCCGTTTTGGATCCAACTTCCCTGAAGACGTTGGCCCATTTCGTGAAAACGCTAGGCCCTTCCGTCAGTGTGACATCCTCAACATAACTTAATGGAGAAAGGTAAGATACGTACTGTCTATCATCAACGTTAACATCGGGGTTCTCGGATCGCATTTGAAGATCGGGTTCCATATGCTGGAACCAGCCCCCTGGCTTAAGAGCTTTGAACACTTGGCGATATAATTTTTCCCAGTCCTTAATCGAGCCCTGTAAATGGCGAATGTGAATAAAATCGAAGGATTCCGGCCTAAAAGTCCAATCGAGCTGGGCATCGTCGAACTGGAATTCGAGATTTGGGGGAACGACTTTGGGTTGTATGGGAGCAATGTCTATGCCAATGACTTGGGCCGAGGGAAATTCGTCTGCGATCTCACTATCATTGATGAGTATGTGATTCTGACAGTGTAGTGTAGAATGAGAACTGGGACTTACATGGCCCAGATGCCTGTTCCTGTTCCGACGTCGAGAATGCGCTTTCGAGATGTTAGAGACAACATATAGAAACACGGGGAATACAATTACTTGGGGACAATCGCTAATGGGTGCAAGATAGAGTTTGTCATCTAGAATCAATGTCGATGAATGATGACTGGCGAGTAAATTAGTATGGATGAATGGTAGCATATACTAGTGAAGCGTTACATGATGTCTTGAGCCATCTGTTGCCGATCGTCGATTGGGACTCTGTAATATGTTAACAAGTTATAGTCGAGTCTGAAATAACGCGATGCATACAAATAGTTCCCATGTTTCGAATTGACGTAACATCGGCCTTGGTAATCCTCTTGTTCACATACGCTGGGGGTTATCGACGTGGTAGATTCATCATCCCTGGGTTGAGACTTAGTGCTGCCTCCTCGTGACTATTCATTTGATACGGCATACCTGATGTCGACACCTTCGTCATTGACTTCCTAGATCGAACGTCAATTAATGCTGGCAGCGAGATCGATGAAACTTAAGCTTGTGTTGATTCATCCTATTTTGCCAGCTACTTACAGCTTCGATCGGACCTATATCGGCCATGTCTGCCACTGCGCGAATGGAGAAGACCGGATCAGATCTTCGTGTTCAATTGTGAAATAAAAGAGGACAAACTTCTGGGCATGCCACGTAAGGAACGCGTCGCATTACGCTCCTCGGTGAATATGTTGCTGCTGCTGCCCTGTTGTTGAACGCGGAGAGGATTGGAGAAGAGACAATCTTTTAACTTCAAGACGGCCGGGACGACGCCGGTCTCCGGGTCGGCTTCAGCAGGGGTTGACGCGTTTGCCACAGTAATCGGCGGTCCAGAGCAGCGTGATTCTGAATTGGGATCTAATACTCATAGTGCAGGGATGGAAAATCTCGTGTGGGTACAAATACAGCGCTAGAGTCAGCAAGGGGTGCGGCCGTCGATTTGGCCTGCACGGATTATGAGCACTCTAATTCCTCATTTAGGGTTGAGCATGTTGGCCCCTGAAGCAGGAGATACCGGGGATATACGAGGCCCTTCCGCGAGACAAGAAGGGTTCAATCTCGTTTGACAGTTACCGGCCCTAGTCGCCTTGGCCGTGGCGCGAGACATACGGATTCTCGTGCCGGCGGATTAATGGAGCTAATTGGACTAGCCTCATGCATGTCTAACATTTGGGATGGACAACGTGACCACCATGATGTGGTGGTGTCTTGATGATCTAGCGCCAACAAAATAAGCGGCAATGCTGGGGGGCTAAGTTCGATGCAAGGAGTCCGACGGTGGAAAGTAACAAACCAAGAGCTGGACAGGAGCAACAAAAAGAAGTGCGCTAGTGAAGTTTGCGTTCCCTTGCCTTGGCTCATTTTTATCGAATCATCCGAAATGTGTCGATCTGCAACTTACTGCCTGGTTCCTCTACCAGTGGGAAACGTCCTCGGGGTTTGATGCTCGTTGTGGTCGGCCGGAGGTGACATTGAACTTAACCACTGCAGCAAAAGAGAGTGATCTCTTTCCTAATGCAAGTGCCTATATTCTATATATTCCCGTTTGACAAATGACATTATTACAGAAATGGAATGATCCCCTGGCCAATGACTCGCTTTGTTTATCATGATCTGTGCTGGCGACGGCTGGCGTAGAGTCTCACGCCAAGGGTGACTTGGAGATATTTGTCTTGCGGAATCGCCGTCTCGCGGAGACTGCTTTACGTTCGCGTGTGGATAACCTCGCCAGTATGTAGTAGCCGTTCTAACTTTAGAATGCTGGACGTTGTCGCTCCCTCGCCCCCAACTACGCGAAAGGAACTCGGGACGGGTCGGTCGCACACATGATCAATATGAAGTCAGAAGAGCTTACACGGGTTCTGAGACTTGTTACTACTACTCTATGCATTTTATAGCAGACCTAGAACGGATGTGTTGGAATTGGAGCTAAAGTAGCCGTGGAACTCTCATCGTCCAAGTCACAATAACAGGCTTGTAAGATCGCTACGATACGAAGGGCAAAACTCAAAGAAATATGTTATCGGCATACGATTACTAGCCTTAACTTGATATGCATAAGTTAAGACTAGAGTGCTCTTATTGATCTGTGGAAAACCATCCACCACTGATAATCACCACCATGGTTCTCGTTTGTCCACCACCACATCTTAGAGAGCGTGAGTTGACAGATTCCGGCGTGCGATATGCTCACAACTTGTATCTGGGCTCGCTTGGTTCGTAGTGGATTAGGTACGTGAGTTGGTTGTGGGAACTTGTTATCTTGTGAGGCAAGACGGGTGAGGAGATTGAACTGAGGCAAAGTTTGGACCGCTGACGCGTTGGATATCTTGTGATTTTCGCCTCGCCTGTGTTCCAGCAATTCACAGCACGAGTTCAAGGTAGTTTGCTTACACGCCTACCCTCAACCCGAAATGTATTGTTGGTATACGCTACAATGGTCTTGCAGCTGTCGCTGGTCGCATGTTGGTTCGAATCGTACCGGCTATGGATTATGGGGAAGAGAGCGGCCTCTTGGGCGAGATGCGCATTGGGGAAAGTTTCGGCATGGACGAGTTCGTTTCGGACGATTGATGCCTACACACCGCTCAGCGCAATATCTATGTAGATACCAACGGCCCTTTGGTCAGTCCCAGAAGGAAAGTTGATGATTTAGAGACTTCCATCTTTCTCGGTGAGGCAGGTTCAGTAGAATAGAACAGCATCAGAGTGGAATGAATCCCCCAACCAAATAAGGTATACTGCACCTGGAGTAAACAATGGTGTGCGGACCAGTTTCTGGTGTCGGCATCCCCTGAAAGTTCGGTCTGTTGATGTCAAACACGTGGGTATTTCGAGATGGTGTTTGGTTATATCTCAGCCTCGGAGGGATGGTTTGTTTGGTGATAACTGGAAAGCGTTGCGGTAGAGGAAAGACTTGGCAGACGCGACTGGGAGAGTGAAAAGGCCGGGTTTGACGGGGCATTTCTGTGCCGTGCACGCTCTCCCCGCACGTCTTCGGCGCGTGATATAATACGGCCGTTATGCTAAAACTCTTACCGCCCGCTCTGCGCTGCAGAGTCTATTGGGCTAAGCCGGCCGAGTATTCCCTTCGGTTAACGGTCTTGCCTCAGGGGCGCTTTATTTTCAGTTTGGAGACCCATTATAAGTTTACTCGCGATGGGCGGGTTCTGATGATGCTATTTGTACGCAGTATTATCAATGACAATGGGTACTGTCCTGCCATGCTCCGGTGCTTGCTCTCCCCAAGTCACCAAGCCAATGTGGATTCTACCAGCCTGCTCGAAGCTGCGATCTTATAGATAAGACACTTACGGCTTCTCCGTTGAAAATGAAACCCACACTTGTTGATTTAGGTTCACCGTGGCATCAATTACTAAGACGCCCCATCTAGTAGAGCGCACCGTGGTGTTTCCGTGGGAAAGCATGAGCAGGTGGTGGGTAACTAGTGGCCAAGGACGGCACGCCTGAACCCAGCACCACAAAGACACAGTTGGGGGTGATTCGTCGCGAGAGGGGTGATATGCAATGCCCAACCCGCTCCTTGAGCAGGCGTGTAGTAGGCTCCCTCCCACGAACGCGGTCCACGACACGACATTTGCATTTGTCTTCGGGTTTCTGACATGTGTGCATCAAATTCGAAATTCATCGACATGCACATCATTCGCCCTGCCGGCGCAACGCGCGTTATGGACCCTGTCGCGTCGACGGGAGACAACTTGGGTACTCTGGGCATAACTGTGATAGGCTCGCCATTTTCCGTTGGTGGCGGATGGCGAGGAGCGTCGAGTGGGAATGCGCCCGGCCCTGCTATGACTTCAACTTTTCTTTTTCCTACGATCAACTTGGTCGGCCGACACGAAGGGCGGCCAAAGCTGAGATATTATTATTCCCTGGAAGGGTGATTGTAAAAAGCAACGACGGTAGTACAGGCCAGTCGATCCAAATCACATCTCGCATGGCCTTGCCTAACGTCAACTTCCTTCGCATCTTGCAGACCACTTTCGTTTACTACCTTCCGCATTACATTTCAACTTCACGACAAACAACATGGCTATGGACGCGCTGAAATATATTTCCCAGCAAGTCCCCATCTGGCTGGAGCGCCTCAAAGACCTCAGCGGCCTAATCCAGGAGCGCCAGGTGTTGGAGATGGCAACCAAGGAAATGGATCGAGTGCATCGGGAAGAGTCCAAGTTGGCCAAGGAGACTGGCGAGCTGGGAAAGGTGCGGACGCGCCGTCCCATCAACATCCGTCGTGAGATGTTTGCCGGCCTCAAGGACGGCGCTGTTAACGAGGATACCAAGCTTGAGGCAGCCAAGACTGAAGACTCCAAGGTTCCCTCTCCGGATACACCACTCGAGGCCGATCCCAACTTTATCGAGGCTGACGAAGGTATCGCTGTCGATTTGGAGATCCCAAAAATACAGTATCCATAACCCAGGGCATGCGAAATCGTGCGCCGTAGAGTGGTCGTCCTCTGGGGTAACCGCTCGCAGGCATTAGACGCCGGGCGTAGTTGATAGCAGCATAAGTGTCAATAGGAATCATCGAGGTGGATTGGGGAATATTGAGTGGAGGGCCAACACAACCAAACGCATAAAATCACAAATATAGCCTTCTCGCATGAGGAAGAGGGAGAATTAGTCTATAAAGATTGAATCACGACAAACATGGAACAAAGAGGCCTAGTGAGAGGGAACACAAAATTCTGAGCAATCGGGAAAGCATGTATAGTTCTCTCAACTACTTAATTCTAATTGATCACAGGCCCTCCATTAAGCTGAATATTGGGAGGCTGGCACCCTGCATTCTGGCCTCTGGATCAATTTCGCCCACGGGTGGTTGCTGGGCTGCTGACGCTCTCGACAAGCGGCTAAAGAGCTCAGACTTTTATTCACAAAAGATGCGGGATGTTTTAGCTAGACGTACCACAGATGTCATCTCCCCTTGTAAGCAGTTAATAACAGTATCGTGGAGGGGCAGCAGAGTCTTACCAGTATTGCTTGCTCACAATGGTCGGCGGGCACCTTCGTTCGGTCTCGATATACTTGAGGCACCACGACTCCACAAGGTGGTAGTGGTGCTGACAGCTGAGCTCTTTCTGGGTTCCCGTTAGCTTGCAAGGGCAATGTCGATAGTTCCACCTGCGTAGATGTAGCTGCACATGATGGCTGAATTTCAGGAGAACGACGAATTCATTTTGGATCGAGGAAGCCGCGACACATGGCGAAGGTTCGACTTATGGTGAAGACGACTGTCAGGTGATCAGCGTGCCGTGCTGGGGGTTTCAGCGAAGGGATCGGATGATGCGGCCTCAGTCCAGTGGAAATGAACCCTCCACCCAAATAGCCACCATAACCTTGTTTAGATGTTGATCCTCCTCAGGAACCCATGAACTGGTAGCATTCAGGACAGTGATACCGTGAGGTTCCGAACACCGAACCAAGCCTGCACCATGCAAGGACTAAACTCATACGGACTCGACCCCGGCCGTTGGTGGCCTATCAAGTTGCGTTCACGGCTCGTGCGCATCCAAATGAATCACGGGACAATGGCACCATTCGAATCACACCAAGCTAAGATAAAGGCGATTAAGAAGGGGCCACACCACGATGGTAAACCAATTGCCGAGCTCATACCCTTCCGTCAGGACGATTGGAGAGACCCCCCAATAAGCAGTGGCGATGACTGCGCCGCTAAAACAAGGATATTGATGTGTGCAAGGGTAGATCTTGCGGGAGAATGCACTGCAATCATGCGTGTACAAGTAATGTCGACCGCCCACCGTGACTCGTCCTGACATTTCAGTTGACATGACATATCTCTGGTACAACCACACCGCGACACTTATCAAGAGGTAAGTCTACTCGTCAGGAACGAAAGGTATCCCTGACCGCCATTACGTTTATTATTACGATATTTACATGTGACAGGGAACCTTCGCGAACATTTGACGTGATGGTGGCACCTGTCGATGCCCTTATTGAGATTCAAACCGGCAAGCTCAAAGTCGAGGACTGGGCCCGGGCTTGCATAAATCGCATCAATATACGTGATCTTGATGTCGGTGCCTGGGTTTATTTCGATCAAGGATCGGTCATTGAGCAAGCTAAGGCGCTGGATAAGGTCCCTCTTCACAAAAGACAAGGTCTCCATGGCCTCCCCATGGGAGTCAAGGACATAATCCACGTTGCAGGTACGTATCTCCACGCACAGAAGATGGAAGTGCGCGGCAATGGCTACTTACGGCTTCAGCAGGCATGCCTACGCGATTTAACTCGGAAATCTACAAGCACATCGGCCACTGCTCAGAAGCCGATAGTGATTTCGTCAAATGTCTCCGCGAAGCTGGTGCTCTGATCATTGGTAGGCACCCTTATAGAGCAAATGGCTTCCCGCACCGGTGATCTCTTAGCGTCCATCTCACTCATGAGCTATTGACAGGGAAAACTACTACGACAGAGTTCGGCGCCTCCCCCATTGGGCCATCGACGCGCAACCCTCACGATCTACGCAGAACGCCCGGTGGCTCCTCGACCGGCTCCGGAGCAGCTGTGGGCGACTTGCAAGTTCCAGTGGCTATCGGGACCCAGACGGGAGGTTCTACGATCCGTCCGGCCTCTTTCAATGGCATATGGGGCGTCGTCTTCACTATGCACGACATTTCCACGCGTGGTCAAAAGGCATTCGCCCCCACGTTCGATAGACCAAGCGTGTTGGCGTGCGATGTTGATATCCTCAAGCTGATCGCGAAAGTGCTCAAGATCAAGGATGATAAAAAAAAACATCTCAAAACTATCAGAGGCACTAGGTTTGCTTTTTGCAAAACACCGCTTTGGAATCATGCTGGCCAGGGTACCAAAGCAGCAATGGAACAAGCTGCTGAGCTGCTTCGGGCGCATGGTGTAAAGGTCGAGGAGCTTCAGCTGCATCCCCAGTTCAACCAGGTGGCGGACTGGTATGATACTGTGCTGTACAAAGAGGGGCACAAATCGTTCTTACCCTATTATGATGATTGCAAGGAGAAACTTGATCCTACAATAGTCAATCTTGTTGAGAAAGGGACCAGAATCTCCAACCGGGAATACCAGGAAGCACTGCAAGGGCTTGCAGCCCTGCGGCTCCAAATGGACGAAATTGCCAGCCGCTATGCCGCGATCATTGCTCCGAGTGTGCCCGATGAGGCACCTATCGGTCTCAAAGATACAGGAAGCTATGTCTTTGCCAAATTCTGGACAGTAAGTCGGTGGCTCTGATCGATGAAGGAGCGATGTGAACTGACGCGGAAACAGGCGTTGCACGGCCCCTGTCTGAATGTTCCAGGCTTCAGGGGCGAGAATGGGATGCCTATTGGACTTACATTGTACGCAGCGCGAGGCCGAGACGAACACCTTCTCGATGTGGGCGAAAAAGTGGGCAAAATATTCGAGAACTCAGGAGGGTGGAGGAAACCGCCAATGCGGAGTAAACTGTAAATTCAATTAAGAGACAGTTTAAGTCGAATGCTCTTCCGGTGCATGTCCAGCGAACCAAGGTGATCCCCTCTCCTTGAAAGGTGGTTTGAATTCCATGAGGTGGGTTAGATATCACACACTGGAGATGGGAATCGATCATGAGAGGTGGAATGCCTGCCTAATCAAGTCCCCGTCGCAGCGGTGCCAACGCAGCTTTTGAATGGGCTAAATTTCCATCCGTGCCAGTTAGGCATTCAAAAACAGACAACAAGACCGCTCCGTGGTGCTTAGAGGCACCGGACTCGTTGAGTTATGGCTAGTGACCCATTCTTCAGCCCCTTCACCAAGCAATGCAATTTGAAATTCCGTCTTGGTGGGCTTGCTTGCCGATAACCCTCGGGTAGATGCTGAGGTGCTTCGTGGCGGAATAGCGGGTACTGTTGGCGGCGCTTCATTTAGATTGTAGAGGCTTGAGGGTCCAGGGATGCCGTTGCATTTGCCTCGGAACCTCCACAAGGAATTGGCGTCCCGAATAGACATCGAGCAATAGGGTAAATGGTTGCGTAAACGAGGGTGTTCATCATGAAAGAGGAAATTGTAGTTTTGAGGAGGCGGCCAGCCTAAGGAACAACGTGCATAAGGCAACTACGTACAATAGACCGGAATTCCATGCGTTTTATGGGACGAACCCTCCAGGAAGGTGTGAAATTACGAGTGAGATCTGGTAATGGCACGCCTCGCGACTCGGTCGGGTGGGGCGGCGCGAGGTCTGAAGAGCTCGGAACTGCGCTAAACCCATTTCAGATACAAAAAATGGCTCGAGCCGCGAGCCCCTTTTCATTGGATCATTTCAAATTTTAGCTGAATTTTGCGAACACTCGACCCTCTCCTCGCACCGACATGCATGAGTCAACCCATTCAGTTCCCTGATGTGCAATCATTGCAACAATGGCGGCCGCAATGAGGCTTTTCAGCTTCTATGGCTCCGATCTAGAGTATATTGAGTTTCTAGAAACTGTCTTCCGCCGCCTTCAACAGTTCCAGCCTGGCTTGTTCGAAAACGTGCCAGGAGTAGAAGCGCTACTCCATTCAGCTGGTCCCAAGGACGATTCCACTCTCACTCCAGAACCTCAGGCAAAGGGGGCCTCTCTCCGCGAACCCGGTGTCCGCAAGTGTCGCACTCTTAATTATATTCCACGGGGGACCGAAGAACGAACGCAACCAGTACCACCTTCCCAAACGACGCGTGCTGAAGAACACAGCATCCACGGGGACCGTGCTTCCATATCTTGTTCAAAGGAGACCGGCTCCAAAGAGGATGCCCTCGCACCCGAGAGGGCGTCCTCGAATGCTGTGCCTCCAAATACAACGATCGATCAGGCACGCCCCGGACTTCCCTTTTCCCACTATGACCCAAATAATCCTCAAGCACAGGGGGCCTCTACCAGCAAAACCAGCGTTCGCAAGCGTCGTGCTTCCGACTCTCCTTCGCAGGGGCCCAATATCAAGGAACGAACACGACCAATACTACCTTCACAAACGACGCGTGCTCAAGAGCATAGTATCGACCGGGACCATGCTTCCATATCCTGTTCAGAGGAGACCAGCCCCAAGGATCATGGCCATGATCTCAAGGAGACGTGGCCGAATCTCGACACTATTCCTCGCACAGATGATGATTGGAGAAGGAAACGAAAGGACTATAGCTTGGACACTCTCGACCACATACAATCTCTCTTATCAAAACTTACCACCGGTAATCTCAGTGTTAACTTCGACGATGTAACTGATCACTCGTTGGACACCATTGGGAATCATATGATTATGATACTGCGTCAAACTACTCTGTTTGGTGGTACTGTCCGTTTGCTTGTTTACCTTTTCTTTGCGTTCTGTCTTGTTGTTGAACATATCGCAAAGGAATATAGCGCCGACAATAACAACAGGCGGCTTCTAGAAAAGATTTTAGGGCATAATTGGAAATCCTTAAAGGATCTTAGGAAAGCTGAGCGCAACAGAAAGATCCGGAAACTGATCAACGGTTGGCTGCAGAATGTCCTACCTCTCGCGACGGGTCAGGCATCAAACTCTACAGACAAGCATCTCCGCAAACTCAAAACAGGAGCGGTCAATATGATTAAGACACTAGAGAATGTTTTTCAAAGAGGAGGTGGTAACTGTGTCTTCGAACTGATTATATATTATGGTGAGTTTAATATTATGTGCAATATGCCCGCTGTACCTCTTGCTAATAGAACTAGATCGGTCCTTGCCGAATATTAGTGAGTGTCGTGAGGATAAATTCCGACTCCTAGAAGATTATTTTTCATCGATTCTACCAAGCGCAATCTTCCGCCAATCAGTACCCTTACGCATTCCGCTCTTACTGCTGCTTTGGTGGCCTTTCAGGTGAGGGTATAATATCCCGGCACATTCAAGGCTAACAGACATCCCCAGCTATGATACTGTCCGCAATGCATTGGGTTTGGAACACCTCAAGGAAGAAGAGTTCGATCGGTTCTCATCTGCGTTGAAGGAGAAGGCTCTCGACACCTATCTTGCTCGTCGACTTGATTGCAACACTCCCTCTCATACACTCGCTGTCACACCTCGATCCCGTCGCGATGATAACTCCGACAATTCACCGATGGCCAAGCGCAGACGGATCGATTCGGACGAAAGTCTTGGGGATGGAGGCACCGACAACGATGAGAACCATGACTTGGCACCTCCTCGATCAGCATCTTCTTCCCGGACGTCCGTTCAGGCGTGTTCGCCTATTGCAGGACGCTTGGTGTCCCACTCCGTTGAGGAAACCTCCAGCCAATCTCCCGACAGAAGCAATGTCCACGATACGGCAAGCTATAGGCGCACAGAGTGTGCCGGGACCATGGACTGCGAAACAAGCTCACAATACGAGTGGAATATGAGTCCCTGTAACTTACAATTCGTGGATGAAGCTAGCGCTAACAGTTCTCGGGCCCCATCTCACGATGCCATACCTCGGCATGAAATGCATGCCGACGGAGGATATGTTGTCGACGAATGTCAAAGCCCACCGCCAACCCGTGATGAGAGTATGCCTGCTGGCAACGAGGATAATATTGCGGCGGCGGGAATGGAGAGCCAGGTCGCCGTGCCAGAACAAGAAGCGGAAGAGGGTCAACCGCCTCCGCAGGATACTCCTGGAAGAGCCCCTGTTGTCAGTGCACGTCAAGATCCTCTGACCTACAGCGGAGGCTTGGCGCATGATGATAGCAACGATGATGTTGCAGCGGCGGCTACACTCTTGGCCGGGATGAACAACGCGGATGCCATGAACAGACCCTCTGCAGTAAGAGGAATGTTACCCTGCTCGAGCGTCTTCACCTGTCTTTCCATACACGATGACACATTATCGGGAAAAAGCGGAGGATTGATGACAATTGGCAATGAATGCCCAGGTGAACCCGGAAATCCTTGTACGGACGAGGCTGCCCTGTGGACTGGCGTGGGCAATCCCCCAGCTAGCAAAGCTTGTAATGACTTCGCCCCTGACTCCGGAATCCCTAACAACTCTGAAGGATATGATGATATCTTGGGTGAAGAATGGTTTAATACTCTGTTGTATGCGCTCGACACAAACCAACTGTTCGAATGGCAACAAGAGAACATTAGTACATAATACGAAACACATTCACTTCGCCAATATCAATAAATAAGCTAAGCAGTCCCATGTATGTAATATTTTACTTCGCTCACTGCTCGACTTCACTGCTCGATGTCTGGCTCCCTGGCTTGTTTCCTAAACTACCATTTACGCCGCCTGCCTTACTACCGTCGTCACCCACTTCCTCACCCACCTCATCATCTCGTTTTTGGCAACGAAGCGTAAGCAGAATAACCCTGATTGACCCCTTCGACAGCATCAAAAAAACGCCAGTCTCAAGCATGTATGCTTCCCATGACTCCCACATGATGGTGGAATACGATTTGCTATTCTTGTACACCATAACGACCACATCTTCCTTGGTCGGATAAGGTCGAGGTATGATAATGTTCCTCCTACCCGGCGGCGTGACTAAAGCACCCTTCTCGAGCACGAGCTCCTTGCCTTTCCAAAGCAAGTCCGAGTCCTCGTTTCCAGGCCAGTTCTTCTTAATATAACACGTCTTTTCAGTCAGCCGGCCAGCAATTCATTATCGCCACCAAGGATGCTTACAAGTTCCTTCATAACCTCAACGCCGTCGTCCCATTTTTCATTCCCCTTTTCATCCACCTCCCGTGGAAGTTCATATAATTTCATTTCGGGAAAAGAAAGTTCCCGCAGCTGCTTAGGCGTTACTGTTCCATCCATTTCCAGTCGCAGACCATCTGCGCCGTCAAGGAGACCTTGAAGTTTGGTGGACAGCCGAAAATGCGTGTATCCGTCTTGAATTCAGGCTCTTCCATGATGGATGGAGAGGAGGGCTTAGGGAGATTTGTGGTGGTGGGAATCATACTTATGCCGATGAGGATTCAGCGGGATCAATAGACACTCTGATCATAGGTCGTGCTCAAGGTTGGACGCTTGAAATTACTTCGAAGCTTTGGCCACTTGGACGTGGCCCATTAGTGGATTCGGCGCACAAGCCTACCGCCACGCCTGGTATCCGCCCGGGTTTCTCGGAAAAGGTATTTCGCCGATCCTCGGGTTTCGTCCCGCAGGAACAAGGGATGAAATAGTTGGATCATTTGACAATCATGCTATCTAAGCGCATGGTCTCCTTTCCGTAGTTCTCAACCGCTCTGAATCTGTCTTCTAGGTAGGAACAATTGATCTTCTTGTAGGATTGGCTCCCGTATAGTCCATCCGGCTAGGTGGAATTTCTGCTATTGACTAAAAAGTTTTCACTTGGGTGGCTACGTAAGCCCGAAACTGATTCCCTGCTCGTTGGCCGAGATAAGATCACTCATCGGTTGGGAATGGACACCACGTGACTTCCACTTCTGGTTTACTGGCTACTAGTTGGCTACGCTTAGCTTCATTTAGATTCTTGACTTTGTCGATTGTATGCGCTGCTTGACCTTCTCCTTCTAAGCTTCATACTGCCGCATAATCCATTTCTTGATGGTCTCGTGTGTGTCTGGAAGCCAAGTATCGACATCGGTATTGAGATAGGCTAGGAGTGGCCGAAATTCAGGGCACTCTATAAGCCGAAATGGGAGAGAACACGCAGTGATGAATCGTACATATAACGCTTCGAGCTGGTCTGGGTCGATCGAGTCTCCACATTGATCATTGAGTCTGCGGCGTTTACGGGGATTCTCTTCGGCCGTAACACGAGCTTATTCGAGAATAGTCCGTATGTTTGTCACCTTAGCTGTTCGGGGCACGCCTTTGGGGAGACCGTGACCGTCGGGAGGCGGGTCCGTTAGGTGCTTAGCCGGGGCCGCGGTTCCACCAGAACAGGAATACGTTTTGTCACAATGCTTGCAACGCCATTCCTCTTTTCCGGTACGTTGGTTGTAGTATCTCGTCTCGACCTCCTCGTCTGGCATATGAGAGAAGACCCATGATGTTCTTGGCATAGCACACGAAGCTGTGGAAGCCGTGCGAGGTCGCGATGATTGGCATTGAGAGGTTTGGCTCTCGTCTGGATCACGCAATTGCTGGCTGGAGAGTTCCGAAATGTCGTCTGATACTGACGAAGCTTTTCGTCGCGACGTTTGAACAAACAGAAGGCGTTGAGGCATCGAGGTTTCTCTACTCCTTTGTGCACTGACAACAGCGGGGTTGCGGGGGGGTTTGGTGTTGGGCGACTGCTACCCTATAATACTCAGTTGACACCTCCATTACGCCTTTTTTCGCGCGCCATCGCGTGTCAGTCGGTCAATTTGTCGACAAACAAATGAACTTTTCCTCTAAAGAGACAAGCCAATACAAACAATATATTACCAATATGGATATCCCGATATTGTATTGTGACAATATGGCAAGCTGCATATTGTATTGGCACAATATCGGATAGGGCATATCATATCGTATGATTGCAATATATTGTTTTATTGCCATATTATTAGCAACACTGCTAGTAGAGCTAAAGAGTAGTCCCGTGAACTGTCCTGCAGACCGAGGCTCCCCCTTGTAGTTAAAGGGGAATGTCTCTTGCGTAGGAGCAGACGCAGATGCTATTGCTTCTTTTGGTGCGGGCGATCCACCTTGGGCGTGATGGTGTCTTCTCCTTTTTGCAGGTGGTGATCGCGAGCGTTGGAGATTTTGACGCGTCCGCAATGCATGTGAACCACGAGCGCGTTTCGGCATACCGCGAGTGGGCCGTTCATGTTTCCGAAGACTGATTTGATTGACTGATTGGTTGGTTGGTGCTGATGGACAGCCGGCTGGTCGAGTGAGGCCATGGAACCACACATATAAAAGAGAGATTGTCTAGAGGAGAGAATAGGGAAATGAAAGATATCTGGCTATGTGTTCAGCAGATGAGATGAGATGAGCCCCACATGCGTTATTTGGGCCAATAAGGAACCGGATTGCTTTCTTAAACCCCTAAAGTGTGTATGAGGAGGCGTTATTGTTAAACAGTACGTGTATTCAGTCCATTTAGTGAATTCGTGTTGTGTCTCTTCTGAAGTGTCTGCCCCTGAAGGGTCTATTATATCACTTATCACTTATGTGGATGGGCCAGGAGCGTTAGATGGACTGGGCTTACTAGACGAGCCGAAACGGGACCCCCCTGGCCATTCAATCACGGAGAGAAAATACAACTTTATAATCATCCATTTGTTTATTTTCCTGCGCATAACCAAGATAAGCTGTTATACCGAATATTGGCAGGCACCGAGGGCTTGGCCATAGCCTACCAGGTGGATGGCTTACAGTGCATATTCTCCGGGTTGACGTTGTTCCAGACACCGATTGTGCTGTCGAGCTGGGTCTCGTCCCAACTTCGTGGCATCGTCCTCGACATCCTTGCCCCTGCAAAACGCTCCTGGAGACACATTCCACCACCACGACGGAACAGGGCGACTTTTCGACATGTTTACGGTCATCTCGCGCCTGCTCGATGGTGACGCGCCCGCCGCTTACGTCAACAAGCAAGACTCGCCTGAGGTTAGCATCGGACCTCGTATCAAGTCAGATGGATTTTGAGTACTGACTAAGAGATCTATAGGCCCAATCGTCCTCTGCCGAGGTTCAAGACCCTCCACAAGCTACGCCTTCTCCTCAATACCCGCGACGAATTCGATATGTCCCTATCCCCGGTGAATGAGAACGGAAACTTCACCCAGGCTGGCCGGAGTCGACCTTCAGAGTCCCAGATCCCGTTCCCGAGGGACACATATACTACATCAGAAAAGGGGATTACATTCGTCGCGGCGCAACAGCGCTGGTAGAGCGACTACCTACTGGTCACATTGCGAAAACCCCCCTCCCGAATCCTTACGACCCCGAGGGAGAACAGAGAGTTCGCCAGAACATGGAACACGAATATGACGTCTATTGCTTCATTGGTTCAAGTCCGTTCATCCCTAAACTAATTAACTGGGATAGCAAGTCCAAGATATTGGTTCTCGAGGAATACGCCAACGGAGATCTAGAGACCTACCTTCGGAACCATCACGATGCCGATGCCGACACCCGTCGAAAATGGGCTTTGCAGGCGGCTCAAGCGCTGGAGAGTCTCCATGTTGTCGGAGTAATCCATCAGGATATCACGCCTCGAAATCTTCTCTTGGACAAGAACTTGGACCTTCGAATCTGCGACTTCGCCGGGAGCTCGTTTCCAGGACATGCGGCCTTAACTGGTGCCCCAGGATCGAGATACCAATCGCGGGCATGGGACCGAGGGTATATTCCTACTCAAGCAGACGATATCTTCAGCCTTGGTTCCGTGTTGTACTTTATTATGGGTGGCGAGGAGCCGTACAGCAAACTTGATGAGGAGGAGGTGGAGCGTTGTTTCGAGAAGTTGGACTTTCCAGCATCTGGTCACCTGGGCTGTGGGACTGTCATTCAAGATTGCTGGGATGGACGATTCACTACTGCAGAACAAGTTGTGCAAGCTTTAGTTCAAGCTGGAGAGACTAATCGTGTATAGAACCGTATGTGCGCGAGCGCATTTGCTACATATACTAAAGCTCATGTTCGTCTCCCTTCTGATGCACAGTCATCTCCGCCCCTTCTCTCCTTCCTCCAAGACAGCTAAGTCTAGGTTGCTGATAGCCGCGCTTCAGCGGTTGTTCCTGTCGCCGTAACCCTCATCCCTATGTCTGGGACACTGCATTCTACTCTTCGTTTGGCCCATGCGCACCTGGGTCGGGTTCGCGCACTGTACGCCGGTCGCAGCGAACTGGCTACAGCCACTCGTGATTATATCCTCATCAACCGTATTACACGAAGCTGGACAGCCCGTGTACGTGGTCGTGAGATAAGCAGTTTGCACATGGCAAGCATGTCAGACAATTGGTTCCACAGGGATCATTGATGGTACCAGTCAATTGATGAGAGTTATCTAAAGAACAAAAGAAATTGAACAGCCATGTGTTCGGGCACAGCTATTTAAGCTCATGTTGTTAGGATTGGATTCCTTGATGCGGCAAGCCGGATGTGAAACCGGATGCACGACCCCAAACGTACGGGCCGCGTTTCACATTCGGTCGCGCCAAGCACCGTGGTACCTGGTGGTGATATGCGACATACTTTGTACCAGATCCGCGTTGAAAAACAGGAACAGCACCGGCGACAGTGGCGACCCCTGCGGAAGGCCCGCTTGGGGTAGCGGCTGTCGCTCCGACGTGTAGTCGTTCACTACGATACTCGCTGTGCGATTTGAGCAGAAAGCATCGATCCATTTGACCAGCCACCGTGGTATGCCTCTGGCCTCCAGTCTCTGCAGAAGTCGATCCTTGAATACGCCGTTGTATGCGCCCAAGTATTGATTTGTATTTTCAGAGAAAATAACTAGTAGAGGCGCAGCGCATCTACCTACATAGACCCTCTACCTGCATCCCCTTGGATCCTATTCCGCTCCTTGCGCGGGGCACTGCCGGTTCGCAAGTCAATACCAGTTTGCTCCTTAAGCCCACCTCCACAGCCAACCCAAAACCCCATCCTCGATGGCCATCTTCAGGATCCTGTCCTCTCGGTAGACCGACACGCGCGTCCGTCCTCTCGGGCCATATAGAAAGTGTCGTAACTGCAGTCCGCCCACCCAGCCTTCCGTCGCTTCCATTATATGCCGCGCCCCGCAGATTGTCAGTTCTGTTTCGCGCTACCTCGCAAGATCTCTCTTGCAAGGCCGACCGTGTCTCGCAGGAGTTTGTCCACTTGCATCCTCTCTGTACCCAGAACAGCCGAGCAACGCAGTGTCGCCCCTCCTACTAACCAAGGTGCCTTGTCGTTCTCTGTGCGGGTTCAAGAGTGCCGTTCCTTCTCGTTCGTTTTCGCCGTGACTATTCACACTTCCTGTCGCTTATCCGGCGCGTCTTGGTGTCCTTACAACAGAGCAGCCCAGAAGCACCCCAAGGGTGTCCTCTTCCACAACCCATATGTTCATCGTTTGTAGGCTCGATTTCGCGGTCGCGTTTCGGGTGGTTTTTAAAGTGTTCCCTTGTTGCTTGTTGATGAAGCGAAAAGGTTTCCATTGATATTGTCAAAAGGTCTAAGTTGCATGTGTGTGAGGAGCACGGCTCACTAAATATCCACATCCCAGCCACCAGCAGATTGGACCATCTTAGTCATACGGTCTCAACACTCCCACTCGAGCTGCTGTTGGACTTGATGTGCAGGCCTGTCGAGTCTCGTTAAAACCCCAAAAACACCTTCGTGGGTGAAAACTGCAGGGAAAGAGCCATCTCGACCCAGGCACTTTGGAAATTCTTGACAGCTCCAAGCAATCTTGGGACAGTGGGTCTTGATAAGGCGTACCCAGGCCATTGATCTCGGCCGATATGGTACTCCACTTCGGGTCGCCAGCGGGGATTGTGCTCGCGGCCGAGACGACGAAAGAATTCCACTTTGTCGGGATGCCACCCGGCACAATACTTCTGGCGCCGATGAGCGTCAAGATAGAATGCCAGCGGAAACGGCCATGGCAGCTGAGCGACGTCACCCGAAAGGGGTTGCCATGTGCAGCGGCCTTCGCATGCACTGACTATAAAGTGCAAGGACGGACGTTGGAGCGGGTTTTGCTAGAGCTGCGCGGGACCAGGGTGACAAACGTAGACGGTCAGATGGTTCCATCACGGTGCGATCCGTACAGCTTATACGTGCAGCTGTCGCGCTGTCCATCATTGGATGGAATCATGCTCGTATCGAAGGTGCGGGAAAGGGACCTGGTTGGCAACACGGTGCCCGGCGACATGACTGCCGCAGAGGCGAGACTGGAAGAGCTAAGCTGCAAAACCATCAAGGAAAACTGCTGGCCTGGCAGGATGAAGAGGCTTCGGAAACGGACCGCCCTCAGACCGGCAAAGAGAAGTAGCCAACCGTAGAGGCATGAGGCGAGACTCAAAGGCATCCTGGGAAAGTGCGAAAGGCAAGGATGGGCGGGGTTTGGCGAAACCTTAGATTGGAAACGTAGATTGGACGCGGACACATTGGCCAATGAGATGAAGGGTCAGATCAGAGCGAGGATCCAGGTCGTTGATTGGCCACAAGGGGGAGGAGGGTCTCTTCTTTCGTCGAGGCAATTTCAACGACCAATCAAAGGGCAAGAAGGGTCACAGAAGGGTGGCCCCATAATCAGAGGGTGGGGCATAGAACCTTTCGTCTCTTCGTTCCTCAAGGCAAAGGCATAGCCATCTCCCAAGGACCGGCGTCGCGAGAAATTAGAAATATTACTTCACTTCGAGCAGACGACGCGTCGGACACCCTCTCAGTCCGATTTACTCGACCTGGCGGCTTGCTTCCGGGTATTTCCGCAATGATCAGGCGGTATAAAACAATTTTAATAAAATGAAAAGCGGGCCCCTTCGTAACATGACACGGACTAGAAGACCTGGCCGGCTTGACCGTAAATGAGGCCACCGACCACGACACCCCTGCAAAGTCCCCTCGGTAATCATGGCTGCCTGATTGCCCTTACAAAATCCCGCTTGTAAAGTCCCCCTCCGTGGTGTCTCCAAGCCATTTCTCACCCTGCGTCCAGATCCGCGACATGGGCGACGAGCAACTCCTGCCCTTGAATGTGGGTAAAATCATTGAAGATTCAGAAAAGTTATTCGTGGCTCAACTCGAAGAGGAATGGGCACGGGCTAAAACACCATATGGGCTGGACAATGCCTTGCAATCGATACGGGGGACGATGGGCCTGGCGAACGTACCAAGGCGTCTGGAGACGCAACGAATCTTTCTCGACGCGGGGTTCCAATCCTGGTTAGCGTATTTTCTTGCAACAGGTAATCAGGGTCGCCATTACAGTGGGCAGAGCCAGGACAACCAAACCTTCGACACTTTCGATCGCCTGTCCCGCGCCGACCGCGCTGTGGTTGCGAAGACAGTGGCACTCATCAAGTGCCATCCAACTGTCGACGAGGCAATCACAGCATTGATGTCGAATCGAAAGCGGCAAAGTCAGTTGCGTTAACCCTCGGTGAGAGTTGTTTTAACATCATGGTAGGGCTCGTATATGGGACTTGCGACGAAGAGCCATCCGATTATGCGACGAATGCCACGACGTTGAGTCTGCAATCTGTTGTCGAAGATCTCCCACCGACCGATAGCGCGATGACATCCTCAACCACCTCTGGCACCCTTGGAATCAATGCCGCGATATCGAGTCTACAATCTGCTGCCGAAGGTCTCCCACCGACCGACAACGCGATGACCGCGTCAACCACCCGTGGCACTCTTGGAATCAACGTTGCGAGCGAGCCGGCCGCACCTTTGATCTCCACCGCACAAGCAGCGCAACAGTGTACACAGGGTTCTTTCCGAGGCCTGAAGAAAATCTTCCCTCCCTACATATGCAGCGCCGTATGCGCAAAGAATGGCAAGGCAGACCTTACGATGGACTTTCCGTACGTGAGGAAGAATGGCCTGAAACTCTACTGTCTCATGAGCTTAGTAATCAAAGCGAGCGAGATTCCGCACATTGCATTGCGACTGTTCCAAGCCCATATAAGCATTGGAGAAGATGGTGTTCGATATCACGTCTTACCCAGTGGAGCAAGACTGTTTTCACCAGATTTCCGGTTTCAGGGTTCTCTCGACAGCGATATCAAGGATTTTTTTGGCTCCGAGACGCTCGAAGCCATTGATGAGAGCCCTGTGCGTGACCAGGAACTTGACGTAGGGATTATTGCCACAGGGTGTGTGAGCATGTCGTTTAGCAATAAAGCTCAAGATAATGGTACTCTAAGCTTGAGTTTGGGTTTCGAACGTGGGGTTTGGATGAAGAATAAGCTATTTGGATAGAGACGGTCATGCCTTCTTCTTCAACTGGCCACCCTTTCCAACGCAGTATAGTGTATAGCCTCCAGGTAAAACACACGAACCCTCACTCTTCGTCATTTTCTGCACCACTCTATCCCCCAATAGGATAGACGCTTCGCAGTTGCGCCAGAACACAACTTCATCGTTACCATGGATGACGTCGGGAGTGCTCAAAGCACCCGCGAAATCTTCGTTTTTGTCGAGACCGTACTCTTCGATGTCCTATTTATTATAATGTCAGTAAAGTCGTCCCATGTTTCCCGCTCGGGCGACTTGCCATGTGAGTATGCACCGCCGTGGGAAAGGCTAGCGAGGAAATAGTGGCGGGTTATCGTCTCGCAAGTCCAAATGATCTTTCAGCGTTGAGTTTGACGCTGCGAAGATGTTGATGCCGTCAAGTTTGGCGTGTTGATGGTGGATGGGCTCGTTGAAGAGTTAGTGATGTGTCGTGGGGCAATGGTTGAGTACGGGACATTTATGGCAAAACTGCAGGCAAGTGGGGTTTTCCGCAACGCGTGCTGAGAGGCCACAGACGGCATTCAGGCCCAACCCGCATTTCTTCCCAACACGACGACGCAATTCTGAAAATCATGAATAAATTTAGACCTCACAAGAGGTATGGCTATAGCTCTTTCCCTCTATCCTAACACCGTCGTAGGTTTGCTAGACAATTCTCGTTTGGCAGGATATCGTTGTCAAATTTGCTGACAAGACATGGCCCATGACATCACGCTATGGTTACAAAAACATCAAGTGCAATATGGGAATTTGCAAGGGTAGTGGATGATGGGAATTTGCAAGGGTAGTGGATGATGGGAATTTGCAAGGGTAGTGGATGATGGGAATTTGCAAGGGTAGTGGATGATGGGAATTTGCAAGGGTAGTGGATGATGGGAATTTGCAAGGGTAGTGGATGATGGGAATTTGCAAGGTTGGTGGCTGATGGGAATTTGCAAGGGTAGTGGATGATGGGAATTTGCAAGGTAGGTGGCTGATGGGAATTTGCAAGGGTAGTGGATGATGGGAATTTGCAAGGGTAGTGGATGATGGGAATTTGCAAGGTTGGTGGCTGATGGGAATTTGCAAGGGTAGTGGATGATGGGAATTTGCAAGGTAGGTGGCTGATGGGAATTTGCAAGGGTAGTGGATGATGGGAATTTGCAAGGGTAGTGGATGATGGGAATTTGCAAGGTTGGTGGCTGATGGGAATTTGCAAGGGTGGTGGGAATTTGCAACGGACGGAGTCTGTGAAGTTCGTGAGTGCAGCCCAGATGTGCAGATTAAACCACTAACTCCACAATTCCTGGGTCCTTGAGTACTTGGTTGGCTGACCCGTTTGACCTGTTCTGATATAGCTGAACGCAAGGGAAAGTCGGGATAAGTTACTATAGACAAATGAACTCGTCAAGCAAAAGTCGATGGGAACTAGAGATGCCAACACCATGTCAGGGCAACCATAGTCCTTTGCAAGTCAGGAACATCTAGCTTTGAGTCGGCTGCTCGGCGAAGGGAATCGAGTCTTCCGGTATTAGAACTCTTGGCTGGCAATGAAAGAATGGAACCAAGGTTGAAACCATCGCTGAAGGCCTGCATTAGATGGTCTACGAGGCTCGACGCAAGTGAGCCACTATGTTGGATCCCATTCCACCTGGCCGCCTCATTATCCTGGAGGAGGGTGGAATGCGGTATGGATAAATTCATGAGAACTTCTCGATTGCGTTGGTGGTTTCCGTATGTCAATGGCTCGGCCGCTATGGCCTCCCTCTGACGGAATCAGAGTGACCGGTCTAGTCGCCTCGAAGAGCTGTTACAGGTTAAGGTAAGGCGAACAAGGTCGCGGCCAACCTGCATGCAACTAGGCTGAGGTCTGCCTAGATTTGGCAATGGGGGGACAATACGGACATGTTTCTGCCGTGTTTCTGACGCCCTGATGGTTAATATCACGGCGGAGAGATGAGATGTGTATCATTGGGCCTAGTTCTGACGCCCGTGCAAAGGAATAGGTTGAGATCTATGGCCGTGAAGCCTGTCCCCGGTTGCCGCGGCCCTGTGATAGAGGCCGGGCTGAGAACGACACGCAGCCACACCATAAGCATACTATAACAAAAGAGGAGGGAGGCCGCATGTGATGGCCTGTGGACTGATGTTGCCGGGCTGTTCATCCTGCAATTGATCGCTTCTCTGCCATCTCATCGCACCTGCAGGTTTCTAGGTTGTTTCATATTGGTGAAGTAGCCTGCCTCATTGAAGACCCCTGGGGATACATGCAACAGGTGACTCAGCGTTTGCGGATTGCAGCTGCGTAAATTCTCGATTGGTATACGTGGCTGCATTGGCCAATGGAAGACGTGCTCGACACCTTTGATCGGCCTGGGTCAGCTCACCAGGCTGCCCTGGACGCGGCCGCCTCATACTTCATGCTGTTGGAGGGCAGGAGACTGCATGGCTGAGCTCCGAAGAAATCCTGCATTTCATGAGGAGCGCCTCTGGCCAATGGCTCGCTCGCCGTATTGGCAACCTACCCCTGGAGGGAGGCAGGGTGACCCGTCCTTTTCGTCTCGAACAGTAGATACATGTCGACGCGGAATGGCCAAGGTCGCGGCCAATCTGCATGCAACCAAATCTTTATCATCTCGGATTCAATGAAGAAAAGAGACAACTAAACTAACGGGTTCCTGACGTGTCCATGCCGTAGAGGGTTCAATGGACAGGGCTGTTAACCGAAAAGCAGGTTGGTGTGTTCCTTGGCCCCCATCTCGACGTTCATCATGCGAAAAGATTTGGCAACGGATGGCAAACGATTCACTTCGGCCTGATTTCCTCTATTCGTCCGACTAGTCAGTAAATAAGAATGACCTCCTTTCCCCATCAAAATCGACCACAATCATGCCAGATCAACTCATCCGCCAAGTTTTGTTCAACGATATAAATTATTCCGCTCGTACATCTCTCCATATTATTCTTCGTACAATTACCATTCCAGTTGGCAATACCGACACTCCGTAAGAGTGCACCACTTAGAGAAGATACCTTGCTAATGGTTGGCCTCTAGATTGGAGTCGTCGATTGTCAACTGTTGATTTTAGTTGATCATGTCGCAGAAAGAAAACCATGAACCCGCACCACCACCACCGCCGCCGCCGCCACCACCATCACCATCACCACCACCAATCGCATCAGTTTCAACAGATGATCTTTTCAATGGATCTGAAAGGGAACGATCTGCTTCAACTACGGGGTGAGTGGAGCTGACTTTTGAAGTTACCCTTCACTGACCTATTGCAAAGATAAGCCTCTAGCATCATAAGCTGCGGCAGTGTGTTATATGTGAGCAGAGCGGTTCAGAATTACAGCACAGAGGCTATGCACCTCACGGAGGATCTAGTACCAGGGTAGGAGAAGTGATCAGTTGATTGAATCATACGGCTTTGTGTCGCCTAGACCGGCTTTAGCTTCTGGTGATCTCTCTAGCTCGTTTCCCTGGGATCCCTGTAGACTTTCAAGTGGACATTAGGAATGAGATCCCAGATACTCATGAAGCAGTAATAGCACTGATTGGTTGTGGCCTCCTTTGGTGGGCTACGTGACCCCTAGTTGGTGATTCTTTAGATCGTAATATAATTCCATTTATCCATCTAACGGTCGTCGTCATGGTGGTACTCGCAGGTTGCAAGCAATCATCCAGAATGATGAACTTCACGAATGGAAGTTAATTACCCTACTTTCCCTACAGAACGTATCTTCCAATTATGATGAGATAGTAGAATCGAGATACCTGGTTACCGGCAGCGCTGGAGGACTGCCTTGTTGACATGCCAGAGGCAAAGCAGTGCTTTAGAGGACGAGAACCAGGTCGCAGCAGCATTCATCGCAGCAAAAGCATCGGTCGGTTAAGATAACAGACGGAAGGTCGTGCTGATAGAGCGATTTGAGATGTTGTAATGCCCACGAGTAGTCCTCTTCTGATTCACCTGAGAGAAAGGCAAATGCAATACAAAAAGAACGCTGACAGGAATCGACTCCGACCATATCAAGAAGTGGCATCTGGTGCTTGTTGGTTTTATAGGTGCAATCCAGTAACAAGACGTCTGGATTGCATTGTAGATATGCAACAGAGTCTGGATGAGCGAAGAAAATGGCTACCAACCGATTGTCTGAATCCAGTCGAACTCGGCACCAAAACCCCTCTTTATGCAATTGATCGACCAGTGCCTGGATGCTGCTCTGGCCTTCGCGCAGATCTCTCCTTGTTGTTGCGATCCGATTGTATATGTCTCGTTGAGTCGCGAGGGTATCCGAATGCTTGTGGAGATATGTCCGGATATCTTGAGGAGCAGCGCCAGACGTCGCAAGATTGGAAATAATTGTCGCATCTGACTCTAAACCGGCGGTGCGCTGGGTGCGCAGATGGATCCTCGCTTGGTGGGTGATTGTGCCTAGCACATTCTTTATCTGGCCGATGGCTCAGGACCCACGTACTTCCATCTAATGATTGTTTGGCCAGGACTGAGAACTTGCAGCCAGTCCTTCGACTCGAGGTGCGGTGGATTCGATCGACAGACGCGCTCGGTGGTAGTTTTACTAGTTTATTTCGATCACAACCGAATATGACACTGATTCTGCCGTTGGGTGTCTTTAAAGATTTCCCCGTCGTGAATGCATAGCCACGGGGTTTCGCCCAGGAGTTGATGGCGGCTAGTAGGGATTCACGAGATTCATATTTACCTTCAAGTGGAAGGGCATCGTCAGGGAATGCTGTGTGGTCCATGTCAAGCACTCCACAAGTGCCTCGATGACTCGCGATTTTCCAGTGCCCCCTCTCCGCCGATGAACTCCCGGAGCTGTTCAACATCACCCTCGTCACGTTGTATCTGATCTAGCTGGCGACATATCAGTAGGAGGGCGATGGACTATTTTCTATTCAGCATAAACAGCTCCACCACTTGCCTCCCTGCTTCGAGGAAGGACGTCGATGGTCCGAATGACACCTTAGCTATCGGGCCCTTGTCAAGGGACATCGACTCGGAGTCCGCGGCCGTCACATGGATGTCTTGCTCCCCGAAGCCACTCAGCACGCTGCGCATAGCTGCACTGCGGCTGCTGGTAAGGCCATTCTCAGCTACATTTTGCATCCCCTGGATCATCCTCTCCGTCTCCCGGGAAGCACTCGTCTGCTGTGACTTTATGGGCCTCACCTGACTCTGTACTGGAATCTCGGCTCCCGAAAACGGCCGTCCTGGCAGGTTTATCTTTCTTGTCCCTCGTCCAGGTTCCACACTGGCTTGAAGCTCACCCTTTGAGCACAGCGTCAACTGTTGGAAGCGGCAGAGTTGCTGCGTCATTCTCGTCAGCTCCTTGGAGCCGGCTGTGATCTGGTTTGCTCCCGCGGCAGCTCTCACGACATCAACCAGACGCGTTGCATCACCAATGTTATCAGACCGGTACACCGGTACGGCTCCCTCATCAACTTCGTTTACTCCAAACTCGGTCGCTTCGTTCGTAGGATCGCCGTCCCCGGACGAAGCAGCCCATTGCTTGGCATCGCGCTTTGCGTCTTCCGCGGAGCGCCGGAGTAGTTGAACGTTGTCGGCGACGAACGATAATCTTCGAGGGAGTGCCTGTTTCTCACGTGTCCAAACGACATTGATGTCGCCCTCTTCCACTGACAAGAAAGACTCCCATGGCACAAACAGTGCAAGATGTTGTACAGCAGCCCTTAATTCATGAAGTATTAGCATGTTTGGGCTCCCGGTTGAAGGTCGCCACACTTACCTGCGATAGTCGGACCCATCATCATCGTCTTGCGCAAAATCCATGCTTAGGTGGCCGTCGATACAGACCGTGGCACGCTTGCCTGGCCGTCTCAGAGTCTGGACCCAGGCACCAGCGAATGACCACCCAAGCTGTGGAGAACTTGCTCGTACCCTTGCGCCTAACAAGCGACATATAATCGTACAGGCACAGGTCCCGCAAGACATCACCTCGGTGATGATAAGCTTCGACAAAGGATATTCTCTGACCTGCTTCTTCCACAAGTACTGTCTCCTCCACGGACTCAGCCGACGCCTCGGAGCCGCTCGCCTGTCGGAGATGGCGCCATCGTCTAAAGACTTGCCAATAGAGCAGGGATACATTCAAGAATGTCCAAGCACTATTACTTGTGAATTCTGTCGGGTACCCCAGTAAATGGGCGATGACCTCAACCTGCGATAGCGGCCGCTCTGTGAAGACTCGATTCGCTACCCTCATCAGGAACTGTCGTGTCTTGTTCCCGGTACCTCCGTCCCCAGTAGTGGCGCCAACAGCATCAATTTGGCCGTCCCTTTCCTCGCCTTGGGAGACGTGCAACAATTCTGCCGCGGCTGCAACACGCTTCCACACCGGATCTTCGACCTTGGTTGCGTAATTTGTCAAGTAGAAAACGATAGCCATGGTCTTGCACTGCGTCGCAATGAAGGAGATATCGTGGTTATGCCGGAGCCCCACAGCAATGGCCTTGTTCCATCGGTTCACCATGCTGTGGCTTCGGCGAATTTGCAGCACGCCGTCAGCCTTGAAGGCAGTCCTCTCGACCAGTCTCCACGGGGCTTTGAAGCGGCAAAGGTCTCGCTGCCTACTCTTCTTGCCCAGTGAGTACTTCACACAGGTAGGGCTATGAGTATGAATCTGTGTGGCACCCGCGCAGAAGTTGGCTTCCTCGTCAAACGAGGCGGCGAATTGTTGGCTATTGCGCAGCAGCGAGGAAATGTCCGAAGTCACTGACCTCTCCGCCTGGACGGCGCAGAATCCCTCTTGGTCCAGATCCTGCTTAAGACGTCAGCTCAACGTGGCTTCCTCGAACGGAGATGTATGAACACCACGGCCACCCATACCTCTGAGAACACACTGTCAACATATTGGATGATCCGCTCCCGATAGGCCATCTCGCTCTCGCTTTGGACGTCCGCAAATACCGAGCTCAGATGCATGTTCCCATGCAGCCAAAGCAGCCCGTGAACATGGAGTGCCCCGCGTTCATTGGTCTCCACGGCACCGAAGTACTGGCTGACGCGCCCAAATACCGACTCCTTTCCAACTTTCACATAGTGCTCGAAGAATAACGTCATCTCCCGGTGGAAAAATATGGCCGAACTCATAGGATCCGATATAGCCAGCCGTGTACGCTTATACGCCATGTCAAGGCTTCGCATGAAGGCACCAGCTTCTTCAGGGTCACGGGTCCGGTATGCCGCCAGCTGTAGCTTTATCGGGTTCGTGATGTCGTTCGGGTTCAGCGTGAACCAAATGGCCGGCACACCGTGCTGAATTATTAACGATTTGATCTTTCGCCGCATGCTCAAGCGAAGTTCCCTGGACATTGGCTGCCGAAAGCCGTACAGGGAAAGGCTCCTCAGGAGCCCCTTCACGCCGTCATCGGTCGTCTTGCCTGAACTCTCAAGTTCGATCTTAGCCGCCTCCAACCTCTCTGCACTCAGCGAACGCACAATCCGCTCTACTTTTCGAAAGCTCTTCCTCGTCACGCTCAACATACTCACACGACGGTTCCTCGACCTCACTCCCATGTTGAACACAAGAAAAGCGAAAATGTGATGGGTCGCAAACCGGCCGCCATGACGTCGCAGCACTACACCAGCCCAAGTCCGGAGGCTCATGTTCCGAGACGAACAGAGGTTACTTGCCGCCGCCACTACTCCACCACCGTCGACGTTCGCGTCCCTAGCGATGCCTGAGATGGCCTCTTCGATCAATCGAGGACCACCAACGCCGAAAGGAAACAGTGTGGGGAACGTCTTTGCGAAGAACGAAGCATCAAAGAGTCGGCAAATTCATCGCCCCGACAAACATGGATGTACGGCTCAACGGCTTCTCTTCGCCGCCCACCTGCCGATCCTGCCCACGTTCTCGGCCCCACTTGATCGCCGGGTGAATCTCCTCCCACGGCATCGCGTACCAGTACAATATGTGGCCAGCTGATTTGCATTCAATGTAGATACTACTTGTTCTCCTCATGCCCAACCATCTCGCCCCGCATGCATTTCTCCCACTCATCTCCTGAATAATCAACCGCCTCGAATTCTTCCCCCTTCATTACATATCTAGTGCCCACAGCCCTATCATTAATTTTCTGTATCTCCTCCCTGCCGACTAGGTGGCATGGATTTTCGTCTTCTTCGGCGTTCTAGGGCAAGCCTGTAATATATTAGAGAGAACCGATGCCGTAGAATGCTGCACTTACACAAGCCCAATAGTCCTCGCCAAATTGAGACCACACAAACAAATTGGACAGGCGCATATTTCTGCGGTAGAAGTGTAAGAAAAACCACAATTGGTTGCAAGCGATAGAAGGATGATGAATTGTGTTTGTAATGTAATGGAAGATGTAGAAGGTCGGCCCCGAAGGCTGCCTCCCTTCTTTTATAGCTGGCCTGGCCAACCTATAGCCTAAAACCCTTGCGAGCTGGGTGGCCTCACATCAAGCTGGTCATTTATTGACACGTAATCCTGTTCTCGCCTTACATTAACCTGCAAGGCAAGAATGACGAGAAAACAACGCTAGGTCGAGATATGCAACTTGAAGCTCCCTCACCCTCTCGGCGAGGGACGGGCCAACCCCCACCCTGACAGGCCGTGCCCAGTTCCTATGTTCACCCCTCCCAGATGCTGCATCCCTACTCTTGCCCTACCATTGACGGCTCAGCTTTTTCCCTGCCATCGCGTCTGTACTAACAGCGGCAGGTCTCAGTAGTCGGCTCCACGCCTCCACAGTTGCGAAATTGGGGATGCAGACAAGGACACAATCAGAGCCAACGCAAGTCCAAACTAGGCGAGCCCATCACTCTTGTTCACACCCGCAACCATGCGGGCTCGGACTAGATGTAAAAATACTTCCTGTCACAAAAAGCAGCCATGCCCCGCCCAAATCCTTTACGCAGCACTCTCAAGCTTTCCATATTTCATTTGAGATATTAGCTGATTCTTCGACGCACAAACACCTTTCCAAATAACTTTTCAAACATACCGCATCTCAGGGACCACCAAGAGCGACCACCTAGCTCCCCAAATATGCCAATCCCCCTTGCATCTGCCACGATGAGATGAGCTCCGATGATATCTTGCGAAGCTGCAAGGACGATCCTCTAGCTGAGCAGTTTGTACAAGTACGACAATTGCAATACAAGGGAAAAGGTTAGTGACACTGCTCTTGCTTGATCCAGGTACCTACTTATTGATGAATAGATGCCTATGTTGAGGCACGCATGCCCGATCTCAAGCTGGTAAATGCCTGGATGAAAGATGGAGATAGATTCAAGTTAAGAGACGAGCTTGTGCCAGTTCCAGATATCGAAGAGTTTAATGCAGCTCGAAATGACTGCGAATGGCATCCATGGGAAGAAGGCAAGATGCCAAGGATGGTCGCTAGAGGAGCTGGTCAGTTCCGCCTGCTGAGCCAGGATACTAACCAAGATCCTATTGGCATTGTCCAGGAACTGCAGCAAGACGATGTTCCTGAGCTCGCGGGACACAAAAAGTCTCATGCAGACAACGGTCTATTCAGATGCGACTTTAAAAGCTGTGTTCGCGCATTTCACAAAGTGAATGCACTAACAAGACACAAGACAACACACAAACGACAGGCCATACAAATGCAGATTTCTAGGCTGTCCTCGCGCATTCAAACGAATAGACCACCAGCACACGCACGAAAAGAAGGCACACGATTGGACGTTCTCTCAAGACACAACCCCAGCTGGATCAAAGGTTTCAGCTTCCGAGGATGAGGATGCGCATTAGTAGAGTTGACTGATGTTCTATTTAAAAATATCAGATTCCTCTTACTAATGTGGGCGGTGGCGGAGGCAGAACAGCTGCAGCTTCAAGTGATCAGTGTACTCATTTTGGTGGCAGAGCTTCACTGAGCCTACTCTCACAACTCTCGCAACGGGGTTGCGATGCCTCCTTAAGATCAAGCCCAGAGCCCAGCATCGTACCTCACATACCATCAGCCCCAATCGAGATCAATGACCAGGCAGACACTGGGCCCATCACCTTCTAGTTTGCCTCCGCACTCAAAAGCTCCTATCCATGATTCTACCATAACCTTGCAGTGCTCAATCCCCGATTGCACCTGCACCTTTCGCAGACCTATGGAGCTGAAGTATTGAGTGCACTGCCACTAAGCTGCTCCGGTCTCAGCAAGCACATCGAGATCTGTAAGAAGTCTCTTGCCTGTCAGGCGAACCCTACCTGTCTGTAACAGCGAGTGGACAGCGCAATATGGACTGGCATTAACCACCTTCCTACTCATATAACATATGCTGAGAGTGTGGGGATCTTTCAGACCGTGAGTATATACGCCATTAATTAATGATACTTTCTCCGATGTTTATGAGATTGATGAGTATGTCATCCGACAACTCCCCAAGACTTATTGGTGGAGGGAACAGCCTCTTCATCATCATCACCAGACTTTATTCTCTTGCCTTTACTCTAGGTCCATCCGGTCTCGTCAGTGCACCCCGTGGTGTTCGAATATCGCTCGGATGCTTTCCGTCTCTAGTCCCGTCTCCAGGGCTAACTGAAGCTGTATCCGCGCCCTTTGCGGGTTCAGATACCCGGCGCCAATGCCCTCTAGCCCGTTGCTGCTCGCACATCCCCAGGTAGGCCTGCGGCTCACAATGACGGGGATATCGCTGTCCTGCAACGCCCGGCTGATCTTGTCGGACCCAACATCGGTCCAGTAGCCTGCCCCCAGGCCCGCCAGCACGATGCCTTTGGCCCCGAGATCGATGGCTGCCTGGAACAGACCGACGTTGAGCTCCTGGTGCGCGTACAGCACATCCACCTGTGGCAGCTTGCCGTCCTCGCCACGATGCCATCGAGGGATCTCCCGCACATCAAAGTGATGGTGGCCCAGCGGCCGCGCCGGCGGATAGAAGAAGACGGGTTGGATGTTGACGAAGCTGCCCAGGAGGCCCCCGTCGGTAGACTGGAAAGCGTCGAGCTGGTTGGCGTCGGACTTTGACATGAAGCGGGCGGAACCAATTCGGTCGTTTAGCACGATCATGACACCGCGACCTCGCGCGCTCTCGCTGCTGGCCAACTTCACCGAGGATAGCAAGTTCATTGGTCCATCAGCGCTGATAGCTGTAGCTGGGCGCATTGAGCCCGTTACAACGACGGGCAGCTCACTGTCGATGGTGAGGTCGAGAAAGAAGGCAGATTCCTCGAGCGTGTCAGTGCCATGCGTTATTACAGCACCTTGCGTATGGCCGCTGTCAAGATCATCGTGAATCTGATGGCTCAACTCAAGAAGCATAGCGGAATTTACGTTGACGCTGTCTACGTTGGCCGCTTGCACACCACGCACATTTGCGACCTCGCAGAGCTGCGGCACGGCATCGACAAGAGCCTGGATTCCTAAAACTCCAGCCTTGTATCCTGTGGTCTGCGTGGTAGACCCCGCCGACCCGGCGATAGTGCCGCCAGTTGCATATATGGTGATGTTGGGAAGGCTTTGGTTGAAGCAGCTGAATTCGCTGGCCCTGCGGTATGGATGTTCCCACTGGGTCCGCGAGGCAAAAAGGGGACTGCCATAGGTGAAATAGGGTAGCCACTCTTTAAGGAAGTCCTGGCGGCGTGGAAGGCTCCATGAGGGCTTGGCCAACTGATGGCTAAGAAGATGCAAGAGAAAGAACAGCAATCTCATGTTGTACGGCGAAGTTACCGGCTTCGAACTCCAGGTATGCAGATAACAAACGAAGAGTGTGCCGCGGTCGGGATGATGGTGATGGACGACTTCAAGACTAGAATACTCTGTATTCACCAGCAACCCTAATACGGAGCAATCGGTGAGACTCCTGTGGGATTGGTCATGTTCAATGGTGATCCACCACTTCGCTAGAACTGCCTAGCACGGCACGCTGATCAATTGACCGTCGTCGCCGCCATAAGAAGAGGCTTTGCCTTGTTTCATGGCTTCCTGGATCTGCAATACCTTTGTCATTTTCTAATTCATCCATCATGTGCAACTACATCTACGTAGGTGGTATTACCATCACTACGCTTACAAGCTAATGGGAATCCAGAAAGACTTGAGCTGTCAGCACCACTACCACCTGGTGGAGTCGTGGTGCTCCAAGTATATCGAGACCGAACGAAGGTGTCCGCTATTGTGAGCAAGCAATACTGGTAAGACTCTTCCGCCCATCCATGATTACTGTTATTAACTGTTGGTTAGGGGAGGTGAGAAATGCGGTATGTATACTAAACACCCAGAATCTTTTGTGACAAAAAGTTGACACCCTAGCCGCTTGTCGAGAGCGTCAGCATCCCGGCAACTACCCTTGGGCGAAACTGATCCAGTGGCCGGAATCAAAATACTCCTAGGATTTAAGCCTAATGAAGGGCCCGCTATGATATTAATTACGATTCTATGTACAAAGAAGAAATATATATGCTTTCCTGATTGCTCGAATTCGCTTTATTCCCCTCTTACTAGGCGTCTGTTCCATGTTCGCTTTGGTTCAATCTTCACATACAGTACTAATTCTCTCTCTTCCGCACGCGAAAATGCTACATTCATTCCATGATTTGTGGTTGTGTACGGCGGTGCCGTCCCTTCGGCTCAATTCACTGACTGTTTCGGTATTCCTGCCAGAACAGTGCAGAACAGTCCACTTTGATGTCCTATTGACACTCAGGCTGCCATTAACTCCACCCGCCATCAAGCCCACAGAGAGCATTGTGTCGTTAGTCGGGGCTGTGATTTAGGGATTTCCATATCAACGTCGATACCTTCGTCAGCCTCGATAATGTTGGGGTCGACCTCGAGTGGCGCATCCAGAGAGGGAACCTTGGAATCTGCAGGCTGAGCGGCCTCAAGCTTGGTGTCCTCTTTAGCAACACCGTCCTTGAGAGCGGCAGACATCTCACGACGCATGCTAATGGGTTGACGCGTCTGCACCTTTCCCAGCTCGCTAGTCTCCTTGGCAAGCTCAGGCACTTCCTGTTGCACACGATTCATCTCCTTGGTTGCTATCTCCATTGCCTCCTTGAGTTGCACGTGGGCTTTCCTAATCTCCTCGTTGCAATCAGCGTCTCGTAGGAACTGGTGGGCGCCGTGCTCGCACAAGCTTTGCACAATCTCGAGCCTCTTGTCTATTTTGTCATAAGCGCTCAGGTGTTGATCCTTGCCACCGTGGCCGGACCTAGGCTGTGTCATTGATGATATTGGGTTGTATTGGCGTGTGCTCGATAGCCAACATAGTTTCTCTAGGGCATTCTCGTCCCCATGGTCCACTTCAGCTAGCTTCTTGAGCTGGGCGACTTTGGCGGCCAGCTTAGCCCTTCGCATAAGATATCGACTTGACGAGATGAATTTTACAAGGTCGCCAAAGAAACCCTGCACATAGCCGTCGTAGTAGACAATGGTCATTCCTCCCGTCCGATGTGTTTGTGGAGAATCCTCAGCCGGCATCATTGGCGCTGATCTCTGCCCCTTGACTTGTTGTCGTTGTCGTGCACGCACTGCGTTGATACCTTCGCGTGGTTGCTGAGCCGCGGATGGGCTAGGTGGAGGGGCTGCGGTATGGCTTTTCTTGGCTTCTGCGGTTGGTGTTAAAGGCTCGCTGGTGACTGGGGGGGATTTCCCAGGTATGGTTTCGTCAGTGTTGTCAGGGTTGTCCATCTGAGGGTTGTCATCGTTGGGCTTCAGTGTCTCGGTCGAGCCCTTGTTGCGGAGGGAATTGGTCTTCGCCCTCTCGCCGCCAGCAGTAGTAGTATCAGCCAGCTCTGCCTGATGCTGTTCGATTTTGGCGCTGAGGCCGTCGAGGTGCTCCAGCCAGTTGGGGACACCTTTGGCAAGTTTTTTCAGCGCATCCGTAGCCATGCCGTGCGTCGGAAGAGTAAAATAGAATACTGAAAGGTAGTGGATGAAAGATAGCTAAGCAAAAGTATGAAGGAAGTAGGCGTTGGGCAAGACGATTCCGAGATGTGATTTTGGGGTCAGTGGCGTGTCCTTATATTATTGCTTCTTATGCTCATAATTCCAAGAAAAAATATCCACTAGCTCAACCTGTTGGCTGATGGGTAGGTGTCCCTGGAGAAAGAAAGTTGAGGTCGCAGTTGCACCGGGCGTATCCCTTACTCAACGCCGCTTGCCGTCGGACATGGCAGGCGCTACCAGTCAACAGCGACAAACCTATCACAGTAGCGCCTGGAGCACATCAGTCTTTGGGACCCATCGACGCGATCGAGTGCCTGACGCAGGTTGCGCCTCCAGGATAGGGATGATATGCGTAGGGGACCAGACGGCGGGGCCGGCGATGTACATTACAGTGCGATTCCTGATGTACTAAAACCTACGGAGTAATGAGAACATGGATCCCCGGCGGGAATGGGCACTAGTCCTGGTCGGGCGAAGCGGGACTTTGACCCATTAGCTCATCAATGCACCCTCTTCGCGTGGGTTACTTCACGGTCGACGTCGCGGTGGACCCATGCTCATCTCATCTCATCCAGCATCCAATCTTGTTTGGTCCAGGCCCAGTTCTCTCCTCCCCTGCCGCACTCTCACTCGCCATCATGGATTCGCAATGTAGACTCTATGGCATAATCCTTTTTGCGACATATCATTGCTTCCTAGGTCCCTTTAGAGCTTTCTGTTTTCTCGGTTGCTGATGCGGTTTCTTTCGAGTCTGGAATGGCACGCAAGCCACCAGCCCAACGGTTGAGCAAGTGTCAGCCCTCCTTCGCTGCAAGGAGCCGTGGGAGGAAGGGTTGCAACTCGTTCGACAAACACCAGACAAACACCCGTCTTTCCAGCCCCAGGACAGTCGGTTGACAATCGATCCGCCCCATTCCCAACCCATGCGCCTGGAACAGAGAACAAGCCTCGGAGCCATATCGACCAGCTCCAATTGCAGCGAATGATGCTCCTCCAACTCTCGACCCTGAACAGACTACCAACTTGCACCTCCCGCTACACACCCATCTCAAGCGAAGTTGCATTGACTCAAGCGACGAAGCCAGAAGGAGCCAACCAGTGAGTACAGCCAATCTCATCGTCTAATGAGCATCGCTGATCCAGTCATACGTTGGCCAGGTGCCAGGTCAGCCCGTCCTCCCACCACTAAAATCTCTCGACATGGTTGAACTGGTAGGCGAATCGTCGCCTAAATAGATCAGTCTAAATATGAGTATGGCCCAGAAGCGTATTAGTCCCTTCAACGGCCTTTCCGCCCGTTATTCGGATGCATTCAACGGCAACGGCGAAAACCATCGAAGAAAATCACAGCACCATCCAATCAACTCGGAACCAAGGCTGCCGGGGACTTCATCGGCTAGCAAGAAGGTCCGTGCTTCAAGTTCACGAACGTTCACAAGAGAAGACTCTGCTTGCACTGTTCACTGTTGCACCTCTACTTTTTCAATCGATACCAACTCGACTCGCACCCCGACATACGTTTTTCCGCCGGTCATGCCATTTTTCTGCGTCAGGTTGTCCTTGGTACATGGATGGCAAAGGGCTCAATGACGAAATAAGAAGCAAATGTTGAAGTCATGCATGTGCCAAACACTGCATTTGTCGTCTCTTCTCAGGACGAACCGTGAGTACTGCCGGCCGGGCAAGCTTCAAAGAATACAGCAGCGCCATTCCTGCCCACGCCGTGCCCTAGACCATCACCCTTCAAAATTACGGCCTAAACTAATGGAATGTTTCTCAGACTTGTTCGCACATGATTACGGTAGGAGTCAAGGCTAAATCAGCTCTGCAAGACCGCCTCCTAGAGACCAACCGAGAACGATCGTCGCCAACGAAACCTCCAGCATCTCTCTGATAGAAAGGTGGACCACGACCCAACCGAGTTGGGCTGCTCTCATCCTGCTTAACTGCACGGCTATCGACGACGACGAAACCCACGAGTGGCAGAAGCGATGCAACAACCACTGGCAAGTTCGCCGGGTGATTCTCGGGTCCGCTATCGTGGACCACATAGCTACGCTTAGGATCCTGTTGATCTGGTCATGGTTTAGTCACTCATTCAGCAAAACTGGAGAATATAAATGACCATCCCCAGCCGATACATGAGGCGCTCCATCAATCCAGTCATCGCCCGTCTACACCCAGCTCCATTCGACCAGTGCTAGAAGCTCACGTCTCATCGCTTCCCCATGCCACTCCCGCAAAACTCTCCTGCTCCTGCACTGCCGTTCCCTTCCAAATTTAGATTTGACAACTGATCTTAATGTGCTGGATGAGTTGTGAGGCTGCTACTAAGCAATTCCTGACTAGGCAAGGGGTTGGACGACGTTAATTGCCATGTCGGACAACCCCAAAGAATGCTATTTGCCACCGTATTGGGGTAAGCCAGAGCAAAAGAGCCGTCCTATACCTCATGGGACGCATCTTCTTTGCGTATGCGAGGTTGGCTGAAGCCTTCTTGATCGGAGGGTTGCAAAGGAGAACAGATAGTGGATCTCGCAGCCCTTGCGGCTCGTAATGGGTGCGTGCCAGTCCTCATCAACTTAGGATACTTTCCCCTGCACTGTTGAACATTTGCAGCCAATCAACCTCCCCTCAGGATTTCGCAGTACGTTGATAATTTCTAAGGTCATCTTCGACCAGTGGTGTATTTTAATTCAACTCAGGAACTTGAATTCGATATTGGATCAAGGCTTTGACGGACTTCGTTGCAATTCTGAGGCCAACTCTACTCGTACTAGCGAAGTTGACGAAGGAAACCTTAAATTTAACTCCGATACTGTTGTGTTTGGTGGTAACGCGTTGTCCTTGCTTGTCGGTTGCACTTGGCCGCACAACACTTTAGCTCCCGAGGTCACCACTGAAGCGAAATGTCCATAACGTAGATTCTAAGAGCTTGATGATATAATCACAAAATCCTTTGGAAGTAATTCAACAAGCTTGCGGAATGGACCAATCCAGCCACGCTATCATCAGCACACGCATCGCGAGCATGTTCGTTCCGCGTCTTCCCGGACCTGGCGGAAAGCTATATTCAAGCCATAGATCCTCCTAAAATTACCCCAAAGATATTGAGCGATGGCACTCTCAAGTCCAGATATGCTGTAGCGGGTAGTTTAGGGTCTGGTTAATCCCTCTTTGGCACATTGCGTTGTTGGTTGCGTACTGACGAGGATCACTGCGGCTGTCTCGATGCACCGGCTTGCCCACCTTCTCCGCAGAACGGTGGCATCACGTGAACACCGGGGCTAAGGATGCTACCCCTGTCATTTAACTAGCGAAGACTCAGGTATGCTGGGCCGGACCTGAATCGAAGCTGCACATGTTCAACCAACAAGCACTTCATCGATCGCGGTGTGGTAAATCTGCAAGGTAGCAGCAAAGATTCGACGCGACCGGCAGCAAAGAGCTTCGCAGCGCGTCGATATTGAGGTACGTATTCGTGGTAGACTGCGGTTGCTATGGCCAGAACTGGCAGTCGACAGAAGAATTAGGGCCAGGGGACGTGGTACGCATGCTGAAGCATCGATCAGGCTAGGTAGGTTGGCGAAGTTGCTGGCAGTTTGGCGTATCTGCAAGGAACGGAACCTAATTCAAAGAAGAACTGTATCAGTTCTAAGAGATCATTATCGGCAAAGACTGGGACTAAGACGACTAGGTAGATGTCGAGCTACACTCAGGTGCAGTGGGAGGGTAAGGGGGCGAAAGTGTGTGGGACAAAATCAGATCGAGAGCGTACGAAGGTAATCAGTGGGCTATCGCTTCCAGTGACTGGCTATACTATCTTCAATGAGACGATTATGAAGGAGTCCCGAATGGAGGTGGAAGGTCGAATCGACCCCACTTCGATCCTCTGCAGAAGGTGGGCAGGGAGGTGTACTGTGAGGAGTTTTCGGAGCTGTAAGGACCTGATATTGTGTACTGGAGACTTTCGGGGTGAGGAATACGCACGGGATAGGAAGAGCCGCGGGAAAACCTGTCGTGCAACTTCCCCTGACCACCTGCACCCAGCTCGTCCATTCATCACAAGCATTCCGACCTAGATCATCTGCCAACGATAGATACATCTCATTCTTTGACAATGAAACCCCAGATTTCCATAACCTACGCTGATATAGACCTTGGAAGAAAATGCTCCAGATCCAGAGGCCAATAGGTTTGGCAGCACAGGAGAATGCCGCAGAGGGGGAATCTATCCCACGGAGGATGTTGTTTACATGGCAGGTGCAGTGTCTCGCCTTCAGCTGATGGTCTATATTCTAGACTCCAAATTTAACATAATTCAGCATCATGAATGCCTGTTACTGACATGATTCCTGGTAAGTTCCCGTTCTGCCCCTCACATTCGCCCCTTAACTCTTCAGCCCATCCAAACATCCTGATCCATCGTCGATGTCGACACAAGATCCCACGATACCGAATTCAATTCTCCAACCTATGTCTAAGTCTGAAGATACGTTTATCGTCCGAGCCGATGGTCCTCGAACCTAAAAACCCAGCCCAAAGTGCATATTTCTCGCAGATTACGTCCCTAGTTGTGACTTGCGGCCTCTGCAACTCACACTACGAAATCGCCAATGTCGTACGACTAAACGACGTTTCGGCCACACGAGCCAAAATACGAGACGGTCAACGCATTAGTGCGAGCATCCATCAATCTTAGTGCGATTGTCGTAGGGTAAACCCGAAGTGTGCAGTCCGAGTACCCCCGCCTCGAGGCCAATTCAAGCCGGCGACGTAAATGCCGGTAACAATCCTCACTAGGTAAGTGCAGCGTGTGAGTTGACGAATTTCGGGATAATTCGGTAGTCCTTTCTTTCATGACCTTTTGAGATAGTTTCCTTTACTTAGCACCCTAACCATCCTACCCATTTTCACCATGTCTTAGCCCTCTGCCCCTAAAGAATCAGCCAGAATAGCAACAAAAGTATTTCCCCGGCACTCCAACGTAACTTGTCGCCACCACAGTCGTGCGAAGCCCCCTATTTTGGATTATCAAGGCGCCACATCATGCTACTCACATTACCAACCCCAAATGCTAGACATGTATGAGGCTCGTGGATGCCTCCAAACGTTGAATTTCAGATGGATGACGCCTAGCTTGAGTGGATATTTGAGCTAGAATCCTTCGACTTCATATTCGCTATCTGTACAGCTCTGTTAATCGTTAGAAAAGGCTGTACAGGGAGGCGTTCAAGGCTCTAAAGCTAGGCGGTTGGATCCAGCATATCGAGCCCGACCTTTATCAAGGTTAACGAGAAACAGTACGTACCTTGCCTTTCTCCTCGAGTCCCATATCAAGGAGCCGCTCTAATACATTGCATTAGTATCCTCACTAGATGGGCCAACGCCTTTCATGAGGAACAATGGGAAAAACCTTTGATTTCAGCAAAGAAAAGCCGACGGATCTTCCCAAGTACGCAGGTTTGACTTTCATCAACTGTCAGACTCACAAGATTCCTGTTGGAGGCTGGCCAAGGGATATGAGAGAAAATGAGCCGGGGCACCCTTGTCTGCCAGTTATTCACTGAGGACTTGAAGACTACGTTGATTTCCCCTTGTGCGAGATCCTTGATTGCAGCCCTGGGGAGATGCATGTCTTCGCTGCCAAGATGCGCCGCACCATTCTTGACCCGAAGACCCGAGCTGTTGGTCGATTGTAAGTGTGATTTAGAGGGCAACTGTTCATCTTGGGAGACTTGCTGGCTCGATGAGCTGAATAGTTTTAGCGTGTACGGACAAAAGCCGAAGTAGACATCACCAGCTGAGTAGCGTTATCATATGGCGGGGATTGCTTTAGAGGCGTTTGTAATGGGTTTCATTTCGTCGGTTAATTCTGTGCGCAAACCGTTTGTGATGCCTTATTAAGGCATGCTGGAGCATCTTGCCTCGCAACAAGTGTAGGATGTCTTACAACATTCATGAAGACTAGCATCGGTAAGGCGAAAGGAAACAGAGGCTGGGTGGTTAGGTGAAAGACTTAACCATCAGAAGTGTCACCTTGGTTAGCGGAGGAGTGTTTTCTGCGTCTGAATACTTCCCGAGGCGGCTGGAGCAAAAGAAACGCACGTGAACTCGTTTCGACTGTCAGCCTCATATTGTCGAAAGGAAGATGTCCAGATTGTCCAGCGCTCGATCCGCATCGCGGATTACCTAGCTGTCGGCCGACATAGGACAATCGACAAGATCGGGGCTCTACTTCAGACCAAGACTTCCCATCAGTTAGTTCACAATGGGCTTCAATCAGTAGATAGAGTCATTAGAAGAGGACATCTTCATTAGGGACAAATTGAAACGGGAACACATCATCCGCGCCAATCTCTTTGTCGTCCATTCAAAATGACAGCTAAAGAGAGCGTACGTAGGCATATTCAAGAGTAGCTTCCGTCCCCGCTTTCATGAGAAGCCGCCTGCAGATGGGTTGGGTCAATTGTCCATCGTGGCCCAGGAGGTTCTCCGCAAACACCAACCTAATCGCCTTCGTACCGTCTCTCGCCAGTCTAGGATACCCAGTCACCAATCTCAGACTGGTGTGTAGGAGGACTGTCACGGTCCTAGAGTCGGATTTCCGGAGGAACACCTAAATAAAGGGCCTGGCAAGCCCGCTCGAGGGAGGGCACGCTTGTTTGAATTCACTTCTCCTTCTTTCGCATGGTTTTATCCATACGGTAATCAGTCCGGAAGTTAATTAATTCTTAGCTACAGAGTAATCCGGAACAAAGAGCTACGGCTCAGCCAACGAGAACGAAAACCCACGAAGAAAGAGTATAGTGAGTCGCGTGGTGGTTTCTGCCCTTTTTGCGGACAAAGCCCCAAGAATTGTAACGATGCTGTCAAGACCAAGAAGCAGGTTCATTGTCATACCTCCACCGCACTTTCACCCACAACTCATACCAAATGGGAGGTAGCCATATGGTCCTCGTCACGGTGGTGGGAGGAGTTGGCCCTGCAAATGGGAGAGTGTGCGACTTCGTAAAGTAGCGTAATCTGAGGTACAGAGAACAGCTGACTTGCCAACCAAAGCTAGATAGGTGCAGCTTTGGGAAACCCCCGAGGTTCGCCTGTCACCTGCCCAGGAAAGGGCGCTACCAGTACTTTGTTGAGTTCGCTTGCCATTAGATTTCCGTCCTCCTCCCACTCCATGGGTTCCTCGACACGAGTCCGTACGGTTCACCTTGCAATCACCCGTTCAACTCGTCTCCCCCCACCTACGACCGAAACTCCTTGCACACATCATCGCATGGGACCCGATTCTCCCCGTCAGATGAGAGAAATCAAGTAACGCTTTCGTCACCCATGACTGAACTGTTCCTACTATACCGTCGTTCCCAGCCTCACGTCGCATCGAGCTCATGATGTTAGTTGATATATAGACGACAAACGAATCGTAAAAGCTCAACCCGTGGTGAGCATAGCGTCTATGCCGCCTACGTGCGCGATTCAAGACACTAACGTGACAGTTCTCACGGAGCGGCTTTGTTCAAAAGGGAGCCAAAGTGGTTTCTCACGCAAGGGCAGCTCGCACGAATCGGGGCCGCAGGCGGGCTAGTCGTGGCCAATGCCGTCGCAGGGCGAACGCAGAGCACTGCTTGACAGTGGGCTGTGCATTTGTTACGCAGAACGGCATGCAGCAAGCCATCATCCCCCTTTTCGGCTTCTCGAGACTTGGCATCATGAGTGAGACAAATCTTTCCCAGGTAGAAACAACATTTCATCCTGTTACTGAGCGATCCTTGCTCGATTGGGGAATGGAATCAAACAAATACTAGCCAATGTACATGTACTCTTCATTTCATCGCTCTCCACTGTTAGTATATGCGAGTTTGCCAGAGACTACGGATATGGTGGCTACTTGTTGAAGAGACGCCGTCGGCACGCATTGGTGTTGCACACGCGGCCTGCGCTCGTGTTCTGTCTCTAGGGTATGCACTCGCCATCCGAGACTCACGATTCGAGACATCTTCCTTCTTGGTAGGAGCCGGCTGGCGGAATTTAGAGACTTTTTAGAATAGTTCATCGTCACCTGTGCTAGGAATCAGCTCAGCGCGCCTGCTCACTTATCCCGCCTAGCCTACCTAGGCCCAACGTTAGGGTATCAACTAGGATATAGGCTTGGTATTGACGCGTTTGCCGGGCCCCATTCCAGCTCACCCATGCCTTCGCCCACAGGCCCAAGGTTGTTGCCCAAGACTATCCGCATTGTGCACCTAACCTGGTCATTCCAATATCGGCTCTTTCTTCCGGCGTAAGCTTTTCGGATTCATCATTTCGTCACAGCCTTTCCATATTTATGCCCGGGAGTAAATAAGAGTTAATGGTAGCATCTTTCCTAAAAGTATCGTCAGTGGCCGAGTGCAATACCGTAGCATCTGAGGAAATCCGGTCGGGACGGTCGAGACTTAGGGGCGTAGCCCGGCACTTTAACTTAGATTATTTCCTTATACAATTAGTATGCATTCCTAATCTAGAGGGAGGCATGTTATCACTATTAGGGGTCATCCCTGGTCCCCGATCGTTCTTCCTTCCTGTCTCACTTATTGAAGCTGCCACCAAGCTGATTTTTGGAGTTTTAATGATGCCGCCTCTTCAAGACCTTGATCCTAATGTTTAGCCGGATCCCGGCGACTAGGGCTCTCTAATGCATTAGCTTTGGCACCGTCCCAACCGGATTTGCTCAGATACTACGGTAATCTAACATCCGAGCCGACGGATGAAGTGACCAACGAATGGTTGGACCCGCTAAATGCTCACGCCCTCGTCTTCCCCTTCAAATGAGAGTCCGTTGGCATCTCCATCATGGTCTTGCTCGTGGTCATGTTCATCCTCCCAGCCTACCGTTGAGGGGTCCGTTGTGACAGTCATTACGGCGGGGACGTACCCATCCACCGTAAAGTCCGCCATGCACATACTCGGAGGGAACCGGCAGTAAGCCTTTCCACCACGACGCTTGCAGTCCAGCCGTTGGCAAACATGTCCGAATACGCAGTTTAGCTTTCGGCAGTTGCCACGTTTGGGGCACGGGACAGATCGCGACAGCGCTTCGAGAGCTGGTTTGAGCTCGTCGGGGATCGGGGTGTGGTCGAATTCACATTCTTCGTTGGGGCAGTATCCAGTCAGCTGCTTCTGATTGCAGAGCTTCCTTTGTCCGGGGGACGGCTTAATTCGTCTGAAGATGTCCGGGGTAGGAGGAACGATGTAGGCGTCAAGTCGTTCTTGGTGTTCGTTGACGGCGATATGGTCCTCCGGAATATCGTGTGGTCGTGGTAACGAGGCAATGTCGTTGCCTGGGGGGAAAATGCCAGAGGTGCGGTTGATGGGAGAGGTGCCGTCATTGTCTGATCTCCAGTTCTGGCTCTTATAGGACGGCGGGGAACCATTACGGTTCAGTTGCGACGATTTGGAGTCGATATGGGCGAGTCTGCAGGTGCTGCCATATCTACATTTACCCATCGCATTGTATTGGCAAATTTTGTTGCCGTTAACAGGAGACGTTGCCCTTGGTTGTTGCGTATGATTTGAAGATATCTGAGCCGAGAATTTGCTGACGCTCATCGAGGCATTCTTCTTAGTCTGGCCTGGTGCAGAAGCGACAGATATTAGAGGAGTAGAACGAAACACGCCGGGAAAGTCTTCAACATTCATGCCAAGTTTGTTAAACTCCAGATGGAATCGTGCACTTGGGGTGCGAACCAAGGTAAATCTCTCAGAGTTACCCCTATAAGGGGTAAGGTCGGAGACATAACCGACATCGTGGCATGCGGCAAAATAAATGTGCTTGCACTGGGTGTTATCGGCGTAGAGTCGCAGCATAGCTTTCAACTTGAAGTCGGCGTTCTCTTTGAGCTCCCCAGCATCCACAAAGTCCGTCAGGCCATATGATCTGTTGAAGCCCGAAGTGAATGGCGCAAGCGACCGCTTCTCCGCACCACAAAGCCCGTTCTTATAAAGACACTTAGACAAGCCCACGAGGTCAGCGTATACACGGATCATGGCCTCACAGCCCTCCAGGCCCTTGCGACGCAGGCTCATCTTGATGGAATCGTTGAGTTGCTTGGCTGCCCTGCTTCCTCCCTCCTCGCAGGCGCCGACGAAAGATTCGTCAAAGACATAACCGTCTCCGTCAATCACAACAAGGGCGAAGGGGTTTCGTTCTTGACCACGAGCCAGCTGCTTGTAACGCTCACGTCCTTCCTTTTCCTCTTCGTAGTCGCTCTTTAAACGCCTGTAGTGTTCAATAAGGGTTGCGTAGCGCTCTAGAATATCTGAAAGAGCGTCATTTCTCCGGTACTCAGCCAGCTGCTCGGCGGCGCTTTCGATGGTCTCATCGGGTAGCATTTTCCCGACACGAGCTGGTGTAAGTTGGGCTGATCCTTGGATGTAGTGGTGTTGTTGTTTCTGATAATGATAAAAAAGGAGAGTGTAGATAAGAGTCGACTATATTGTAACTCGGAAGGTTGGAAACAAGAAAAATATTCTTTTTACAAGAACTATTTGTGTGCGTGCTGCTCCCCGCCACTCGTTTCGGGTTGGGTAGCAGCTTACTACATTGACGATTCGCTTGGTTGCCTTCTCAGGCAGCCATTCAGCCCTCGGAGTCTGCAATACACAGCCCTATTCTGTGGGGGTCGGTGTTGCGTTTGATCCTTGCATTGCTGCCTTAGGTGCGGTACCCACAACTATGGAGGGACTTGTCACGGCCTCTGCCATCTCGACGATTTCTCATGCTGTTCAATCTCGTGTGAGACTAACACGGAGTGCCCGCCCTATTGGAAGTGCGGTGACAAAGTAAGGCAACACCCAATGGGCGGGCAGCGATCGAATATTACTGAACCAACACCGGGCTCTTCCCCACCGTGGAGTGCACTTCAGTTCAGGAGTGGGATACTGTATGTACTCCGTACTCGTCTGATATCATCCGTGGGTGGTTGTACTGGAGCAATCGAGACGCTCTGACTTGGGTGCGGATCTGCTACAGGGGTTGGGACTCGCCCGGCCCAGCAGCCGCACAGGCGTCAAGACGGGGCGTGTGCATACTACGTAGTAGGAGTAAGTTGCGGCCGGCCCGTTGGGAGGACAGTGCGTAAGCTGCTAGCGCCTGTCATTAGCGCAGTTTCTTTCATGCAGGGCTGAGGCGCTGGTGCTGGTGCTGGCCGGGCTTGGCAACCAAAAAGCAACTACGGTACATCCACAGTGCCCCAACGAGAACTGCGAATCCGGCCACATCCCAATCCCAGACAAAGTCAAGCCGGTTCCCCGACAGAAGAGAGGCGCATAAACTATCGTATCAGAGAACGAGATGGCTCGGGCTACTAACCTATGATGATAATCACCGAGTAGCTGCATCATGACTGACGGGGCGACTATTGGGTGAGCGCAAGGGTTCAGCACGACAAGGCTGGACGCCACACTTCCCAGTACAGTTCTCACAAGCGAGCTCACACGGGGATCAATGACCGCTCGTTTATACCCCTTTCAGTATCCTGAATGAATGATTGTAACTCAAGTTGCCGAGATGGCCATGTAGATCATAGGCTTGAAAGAATCCGTTGCTACACATTACTTAGCAGCGTCCGCCGCTAAGGGTTCCGTCCGACGAAAGCGTTCTCTATCCGCCATCCCATTCTCCATCACCCCCCTTGCTTATCGTAATGTGATTGGGTTGCATTATGCGGCCTTTTTGGGGCCTGGAATACGTGGCAAGAGGTTGAGTTGGCGTCAGTGAATTTGCGCATTATGATAAACGATGGAATGCGAGGCATATCGCATATCGCTATTACTGCGGTCATCATAGCTCGAACACCGTTTCCCAAATCAAGGTAGCTTATCGTACTGTAACCCTCACTGAACGACTATGCTGTCTGACTTGAACTGAAGTACACATTTGCCACATGTCTGCCCAGCTCCATCTGTCTAATTGCCCCAGGTCCAGACAACCTTGGCTAGTCCCCTGCAGTCCATTGGCCCTTGTTCACTGGAACATCTTGGCGAGGGTGAGAGACCGGCTGATGAAGATTGGCTGAAGGGTTAAACAAGAATGAAAGAGGGGAAAGAGAGAGGCCTCCCTTTGTGTGTGCAGGGAGAGCCACGCCGACAAGTGGATGGGCCGGTACGAGAAATCCCGCAGCCGACCGTTCCATAGCACCGGGTTCATGCCTCAACACAGCCTTCTTCTCATCACCGTCACGCGCTCATGTTTTCATCGTCTCTTAATTATTAGACGCCGCCATCAAATAGAAGTACCAGTAACCAAGGCATACGCGCATCAGCTGCCATGTGTCATAACTGTGAGATCGATCTCCGCTGTACCGATACCTTGAATTTGGAGGATCCAATTTGGGAACTCAAAGAAGGGTAGAGGTGGTGACGTGCTCCGACCGACGCAAAACAAAGAAGATGGAAGTGAGTCCCTTATATAAGCTTGATTTCGTAGTAAAATCTTTTTCTTTTTTTACCAGTCCTTCGTGCATTGGAACAAACATAAAATGACACGCCAAAAGTCTGACAACACCCCCCCACCACATCGGGACCGCGATTTCCACCCTCAATATGCACTTATTTATAACACAGGAAATAATTGTCGCATGAAGATAAAAACTATATCAATTGAAAGCTCTGATCTCGTAGATTAATCTTTTGTATACCATCCCCTCGCGCGGATCACTGCGCGCAGTCTTCTCTCCACCGACTTTGTCAGCTTCAAAATGAGCTCCTGAGGAAGTGCTGCCCACGCGTCTTTAATCCACGCTTTCAACTTTGCCTCATCGGCCTTATTTTTTCGTAGTCTGATGAATTCGGGGTGCATGCGCCTTAATTTTGCCTTGAGAGCCTTCCAAAGGTGCTCAATCGGGTTCAAATCGGGCGAGTGTGCAGGGCACTTGATCGGAATGATCCCATGAGAACGCATCCAAGCAATTGACTCCTTTGACGTGTGAATTCGGGCATTATCCTGCTGAAAATTGTCAAATTCCTCGAGGAGAGGTAGAAGACCTTCCCCTAGTGCCTGACAGTAGCTCCAGCTGGTGTAGCCCTTGTTTTTGGCCTTAGGATCCCGTTCCATCACGACCAAAGGTGTCTTCAAATTCCTTACAATTCCTGCCCAGATCATGATCGATTGAGTGGCTTTTCCGTGCTCTTGGACGTTCACAAGGTCCCTCCGGAACTTCTCATCCGGCCTGCGAAAGACCCAGCCGTCTGGGTTGTTTGGGGCGTTCTGAACGGTGCATTCATCGCTAAAGCAAATCTGGTGAGGAGGTCAGTGGAGCACACGGTAAGGGACTCTCTTTTGAAGGCTAAATACCACCAAATAATCATTAATTCGGCGAATCCAATACTTGGCATGCTGTAGCCGCTCTTTTGCATTTTCCCCTGTAAGCAAAATCCGCTTCTTTGAACGCCATTTGCGTCGCCAATACCGGTGTAAGTGCCGCTGAAGGGTTCTTTTGCTAATAGACACGTCCAGCTCAATCAACGCGTCATTCCATGTGATTAAACGGTTCCGGTTAATAAATGACCGGATACGAATGATCTGTATTGCCGTGAGTTTCTTAGGACGCCATTTTCGAGGCCTAGAGGCATTATTGTGGTGTTGATCCCATCGTCTTTTCGTACGGGACACGGTGCCGGGATCAGTGTGATACGACCTCGCAACAGCACGCATGGATTTGCCGGCGCGTACCTCAGCAACCATGGCCGCCCTTTGCTCGGGATTGAACTCATGGTTAGCTTGGCGATTTCCGCTTATTTCGATACCAAAATCACGATTTTCTGACGGCATTTGGGTTGCATTGGGTGTGGTGGAAGTAAAGGGGGTGTCTACGATCACGATCACGACTGTGGAGTCGCGTTGTGGTGTTGTCAGACTTTTGGCACGTGATTTTACCTACGTCAATATTCCTTTGAGCGGAAAGCCACACTTCACCTATATCTCAATTCTTTTCTTTCTCTCATCTTCTTCTTTTATCTCCAGTATTCTTCTTAATGTTCTCTCGTTATTGAGTATTCTACGTCGCTCTAGCCGAACCTATTCCACCACGCCTCACCCTTCTTCATTTCTGATCCGCTACAACATCCGATTGCCATGTCTGCAGTCAACCACTTCCAACTCAAGCGACAAGCGCATGCCCTCGGCCGAGCGAGCTCCACTAATGGGCCACGTCCAAGTGGCCAAAGCTTCGAAGTAATTTCAAGCGCCCAACCTTGAGCACGACCTATGATCAGAGTGTCTATTGATCCCGCTGAATCCTCATCGGCATAAGTATGATTCCCACCACCACAAATCTCCCTAAGCCCTCCTCTCCATCCATCATGGAAGAGCCTGAATTCAAGACGGATACACGCATTTTCGGCTGTCCACCAAACTTCAAGGTCTCCTTGACGGCGCAGATGGTCTGCGACTGGAAATGGATGGAACAGTAACGCCTAAGCAGCTGCGGGAACTTTCTTTTCCCGAAATGAAATTATATGAACTTCCACGGGAGGTGGATGAAAAGGGGAATGAAAAATGGGACGACGGCGTTGAGGTTATGAAGGAACTTGTAAGCATCCTTGGTGGCGATAATGAATTGCTGGCCGGCTGACTGAAAAGACGTGTTATATTAAGAAGAACTGGCCTGGAAACGAGGACTCGGACTTGCTTTGGAAAGGCAAGGAGCTCGTGCTCGAGAAGGGTGCTTTAGTCACGCCGCCGGGTAGGAGGAACATTATCATACCTCGACCTTATCCGACCAAGGAAGATGTGGTCGTTATGGTGTACAAGAATAGCAAATCGTATTCCACCATCATGTGGGAGTCATGGGAAGCATACATGCTTGAGACTGGCGTTTTTTTGATGCTGTCGAAGGGGTCAATCAGGGTTATTCTGCTTACGCTTCGTTGCCAAAAACGAGATGATGAGGTGGGTGAGGAAGTGGGTGACGACGGTAGTAAGGCAGGCGGCGTAAATGGTAGTTTAGGAAACAAGCCAGGGAGCCAGACATCGAGCAGTGAAGTCGAGCAGTGAGCGAAGTAAAATATTACATACATGGGACTGCTTAGCTTATTTATTGATATTGGCGAAGTGAATGTGTTTCGTATTATGTACTAATGTTCTCTTGTTGCCATTCGAACAGTTGGTTTGTGTCGAGCGCATACAACAGAGTATTAAACCATTCTTCACCCAAGATATCATCATATCCTTCAGAGTTGTTAGGGATTCCGGAGTCAGGGGCGAAGTCATTACAAGCTTTGCTAGCTGGGGGATTGCCCACGCCAGTCCACAGGGCAGCCTCGTCCGTACAAGGATTTCCGGGTTCACCTGGGCATTCATTGCCAATTGTCATCAATCCTCCGCTTTTTCCCGATAATGTGTCATCGTGTATGGAAAGACAGGTGAAGACGCTCGAGCAGGGTAACATTCCTCTTACTGCAGAGGGTCTGTTCATGGCATCCGCGTTGTTCATCCCGGCCAAGAGTGTAGCCGCCGCTGCAACATCATCGTTGCTATCATCATGCGCCAAGCCTCCGCTGTAGGTCAGAGGATCTTGACGTGCACTGACAACAGGGGCTCTTCCAGGAGTATCCTGCGGAGGCGGTTGACCCTCTTCCGCTTCTTGTTCTGGCACGGCGACCTGGCTCTCCATTCCCGCCGCCGCAATATTATCCTCGTTGCCAGCAGGCATACTCTCATCACGGGTTGGCGGTGGGCTTTGACATTCGTCGACAACATATCCTCCGTCGGCATGCATTTCATGCCGAGGTATGGCATCGTGAGATGGGGCCCGAGAACTGTTAGCGCTAGCTTCATCCACGAATTGTAAGTTACAGGGACTCATATTCCACTCGTATTGTGAGCTTGTTTCGCAGTCCATGGTCCCGGCACACTCTGTGCGCCTATAGCTTGCCGTATCGTGGACATTGCTTCTGTCGGGAGATTGGCTGGAGGTTTCCTCAACGGAGTGGGACACCAAGCGTCCTGCAATAGGCGAACACGCCTGAACGGACGTCCGGGAAGAAGATGCTGATCGAGGAGGTGCCAAGTCATGGTTCTCATCGTTGTCGGTGCCTCCATCCCCAAGACTTTCGTCCGAATCGATCCGTCTGCGCTTGGCCATCGGTGAATTGTCGGAGTTATCATCGCGACGGGATCGAGGTGTGACAGCGAGTGTATGAGAGGGAGTGTTGCAATCAAGTCGACGAGCAAGATAGGTGTCGAGAGCCTTCTCCTTCAACGCAGATGAGAACCGATCGAACTCTTCTTCCTTGAGGTGTTCCAAACCCAATGCATTGCGGACAGTATCATAGCTGGGGATGTCTGTTAGCCTTGAATGTGCCGGGATATTATACCCTCACCTGAAAGGCCACCAAAGCAGCAGTAAGAGCGGAATGCGTAAGGGTACTGATTGGCGGAAGATTGCGCTTGGTAGAATCGATGAAAAATAATCTTCTAGGAGTCGGAATTTATCCTCACGACACTCACTAATATTCGGCAAGGACCGATCTAGTTCTATTAGCAAGAGGTACAGCGGGCATATTGCACATAATATTAAACTCACCATAATATATAATCAGTTCGAAGACACAGTTACCACCTCCTCTTTGAAAAACATTCTCTAGTGTCTTAATCATATTGACCGCTCCTGTTTTGAGTTTGCGGAGATGCTTGTCTGTAGAGTTTGATGCCTGACCCGTCGCGAGAGGTAGGACATTCTGCAGCCAACCGTTGATCAGTTTCCGGATCTTTCTGTTGCGCTCAGCTTTCCTAAGATCCTTTAAGGATTTCCAATTATGCCCTAAAATCTTTTCTAGAAGCCGCCTGTTGTTATTGTCGGCGCTATATTCCTTTGCGATATGTTCAACAACAAGACAGAACGCAAAGAAAAGGTAAACAAGCAAACGGACAGTACCACCAAACAGAGTAGTTTGACGCAGTATCATAATCATATGATTCCCAATGGTGTCCAACGAGTGATCAGTTACATCGTCGAAGTTAACACTGAGATTACCGGTGGTAAGTTTTGATAAGAGAGATTGTATGTGGTCGAGAGTGTCCAAGCTATAGTCCTTTCGTTTCCTTCTCCAATCATCATCTGTGCGAGGAATAGTGTCGAGATTCGGCCACGTCTCCTTGAGATCATGGCCATGATCCTTGGGGCTGGTCTCCTCTGAACAGGATATGGAAGCATGGTCCCGGTCGATACTATGCTCTTGAGCACGCGTCGTTTGTGAAGGTAGTATTGGTCGTGTTCGTTCCTTGATATTGGGCCCCTGCGAAGGAGAGTCGGAAGCACGACGCTTGCGAACGCTGGTTTTGCTGGTAGAGGCCCCCTGTGCTTGAGGATTATTTGGGTCATAGTGGGAAAAGGGAAGTCCGGGGCGTGCCTGATCGATCGTTGTATTTGGAGGCACAGCATTCGAGGACGCCCTCTCGGGTGCGAGGGCATCCTCTTTGGAGCCGGTCTCCTTTGAACAAGATATGGAAGCACGGTCCCCGTGGATGCTGTGTTCTTCAGCACGCGTCGTTTGGGAAGGTGGTACTGGTTGCGTTCGTTCTTCGGTCCCCCGTGGAATATAATTAAGAGTGCGACACTTGCGGACACCGGGTTCGCGGAGAGAGGCCCCCTTTGCCTGAGGTTCTGGAGTGAGAGTGGAATCGTCCTTGGGACCAGCTGAATGGAGTAGCGCTTCTACTCCTGGCACGTTTTCGAACAAGCCAGGCTGGAACTGTTGAAGGCGGCGGAAGACAGTTTCTAGAAACTCAATATACTCTAGATCGGAGCCATAGAAGCTGAAAAGCCTCATTGCGGCCGCCATTGTTGCAATGATTGCACATCAGGGAACTGAATGGGTTGACTCATGCATGTCGGTGCGAGGAGAGGGTCGAGTGTTCGCAAAATTCAGCTAAAATTTGAAATGATCCAATGAAAAGGGGCTCGCGGCTCGAGCCATTTTTTGTATCTGAAATGGGTTTAGCGCAGTTCCGAGCTCTTCAGACCTCGCGCCGCCCCACCCGACCGAGTCGCGAGGCGTGCCATTACCAGATCTCACTCGTAATTTCACACCTTCCTGGAGGGTTCGTCCCATAAAACGCATGGAATTCCGGTCTATTGTACGTAGTTGCCTTATGCACGTTGTTCCTTAGGCTGGCCGCCTCCTCAAAACTACAATTTCCTCTTTCATGATGAACACCCTCGTTTACGCAACCATTTACCCTATTGCTCGATGTCTATTCGGGACGCCAATTCCTTGTGGAGGTTCCGAGGCAAATGCAACGGCATCCCTGGACCCTCAAGCCTCTACAATCTAAATGAAGCGCCGCCAACAGTACCCGCTATTCCGCCACGAAGCACCTCAGCATCTACCCGAGGGTTATCGGCAAGCAAGCCCACCAAGACGGAATTTCAAATTGCATTGCTTGGTGAAGGGGCTGAAGAATGGGTCACTAGCCATAACTCAACGAGTCCGGTGCCTCTAAGCACCACGGAGCGGTCTTGTTGTCTGTTTTTGAATGCCTAACTGGCACGGATGGAAATTTAGCCCATTCAAAAGCTGCGTTGGCACCGCTGCGACGGGGACTTGATTAGGCAGGCATTCCACCTCTCATGATCGATTCCCATCTCCAGTGTGTGATATCTAACCCACCTCATGGAATTCAAACCACCTTTCAAGGAGAGGGGATCACCTTGGTTCGCTGGACATGCACCGGAAGAGCATTCGACTTAAACTGTCTCTTAATTGAATTTACAGTTTACTCCGCATTGGCGGTTTCCTCCACCCTCCTGAGTTCTCGAATATTTTGCCCACTTTTTCGCCCACATCGAGAAGGTGTTCGTCTCGGCCTCGCGCTGCGTACAATGTAAGTCCAATAGGCATCCCATTCTCGCCCCTGAAGCCTGGAACATTCAGACAGGGGCCGTGCAACGCCTGTTTCCGCGTCAGTTCACATCGCTCCTTCATCGATCAGAGCCACCGACTTACTGTCCAGAATTTGGCAAAGACATAGCTTCCTGTATCTTTGAGACCGATAGGTGCCTCATCGGGCACACTCGGAGCAATGATCGCGGCATAGCGGCTGGCAATTTCGTCCATTTGGAGCCGCAGGGCTGCAAGCCCTTGCAGTGCTTCCTGGTATTCCCGGTTGGAGATTCTGGTCCCTTTCTCAACAAGATTGACTATTGTAGGATCAAGTTTCTCCTTGCAATCATCATAATAGGGTAAGAACGATTTGTGCCCCTCTTTGTACAGCACAGTATCATACCAGTCCGCCACCTGGTTGAACTGGGGATGCAGCTGAAGCTCCTCGACCTTTACACCATGCGCCCGAAGCAGCTCAGCAGCTTGTTCCATTGCTGCTTTGGTACCCTGGCCAGCATGATTCCAAAGCGGTGTTTTGCAAAAAGCAAACCTAGTGCCTCTGATAGTTTTGAGATGTTTTTTTTTATCATCCTTGATCTTGAGCACTTTCGCGATCAGCTTGAGGATATCAACATCGCACGCCAACACGCTTGGTCTATCGAACGTGGGGGCGAATGCCTTTTGACCACGCGTGGAAATGTCGTGCATAGTGAAGACGACGCCCCATATGCCATTGAAAGAGGCCGGACGGATCGTAGAACCTCCCGTCTGGGTCCCGATAGCCACTGGAACTTGCAAGTCGCCCACAGCTGCTCCGGAGCCGGTCGAGGAGCCACCGGGCGTTCTGCGTAGATCGTGAGGGTTGCGCGTCGATGGCCCAATGGGGGAGGCGCCGAACTCTGTCGTAGTAGTTTTCCCTGTCAATAGCTCATGAGTGAGATGGACGCTAAGAGATCACCGGTGCGGGAAGCCATTTGCTCTATAAGGGTGCCTACCAATGATCAGAGCACCAGCTTCGCGGAGACATTTGACGAAATCACTATCGGCTTCTGAGCAGTGGCCGATGTGCTTGTAGATTTCCGAGTTAAATCGCGTAGGCATGCCTGCTGAAGCCGTAAGTAGCCATTGCCGCGCACTTCCATCTTCTGTGCGTGGAGATACGTACCTGCAACGTGGATTATGTCCTTGACTCCCATGGGGAGGCCATGGAGACCTTGTCTTTTGTGAAGAGGGACCTTATCCAGCGCCTTAGCTTGCTCAATGACCGATCCTTGATCGAAATAAACCCAGGCACCGACATCAAGATCACGTATATTGATGCGATTTATGCAAGCCCGGGCCCAGTCCTCGACTTTGAGCTTGCCGGTTTGAATCTCAATAAGGGCATCGACAGGTGCCACCATCACGTCAAATGTTCGCGAAGGTTCCCTGTCACATGTAAATATCGTAATAATAAACGTAATGGCGGTCAGGGATACCTTTCGTTCCTGACGAGTAGACTTACCTCTTGATAAGTGTCGCGGTGTGGTTGTACCAGAGATATGTCATGTCAACTGAAATGTCAGGACGAGTCACGGTGGGCGGTCGACATTACTTGTACACGCATGATTGCAGTGCATTCTCCCGCAAGATCTACCCTTGCACACATCAATATCCTTGTTTTAGCGGCGCAGTCATCGCCACTGCTTATTGGGGGGTCTCTCCAATCGTCCTGACGGAAGGGTATGAGCTCGGCAATTGGTTTACCATCGTGGTGTGGCCCACCAAGGCCGATACAGAGAGGCACGGGATTTGGGGTTGTCATTGACGGAGGAAACTCAACGAGTGGTGGGAGAGAAGCATCCCACAACCCTTGACTGTCTTGCGAACTTGGCGCTGACGTATAACCACGATGATTCCGGTCAAACGCTCAGGAAACCCAGTTCTCGGCTCCAACCGCAGTCCCTTGCACCTGGCAAGCTACGTACCGCTGTGGATCACCCATCCGCCTGCCCTTGGGACGCGTCGCGGCCCGGTCGATGTGGCGAGAGCCGGTGGCAGGACTCCGCGCACCTGCCGCTAGTGGATGTGGAAATGGGCACGCCAGGGTTCAGCTGCGGTCCCTCCCCTGGGTATGTGCTGGAAGAACGCCGATCCGACGAGTACTGCGGACGGCGATCGACGCGCCAGCGGACCCCGGGGGAGTCCTGCACCTTGAGCAGGCCATGTCGCACCTCGAGCTACCTGAGCGGTACTCTGCGACTTGTGGTGGACGTTGACGGCAGCTCGTGCTCGTGGGCGCCCCCCGATGCGCGACGTACAGGGCAAGCGACTCGGTACGACGCGGTGGAGTACGGTGGACCGTTCGACATGTGCAAAGTTGAGTTTCGGAGGATAACTGTCTTGTGCAAGACTAGCGACTGGGAGCTAGCGCAGCCAATGGAGTAAGGATCGCTCTCGCTCCCAGCGCAACATGCGTGACGGCGATTGGTCTCGACAACGTCCTGTTTCCGCCGTGTCGTTTCTCATGCAAGGGGAGCAGGCCGAGAGAACGCCGGCTTGTGCTAAGGGTTTAATGCTCTCGCTGCTACGGTCTTCTACCGCTATTCATCTTTTTCTTTCGCATCGCACTTAAGTTTATAAGTCGATATCTATCCAGCAGAAGCTCCTCGTCCAACTCCCAAGCAACATCCCTCTGCACAATCACCATACACGGTATCCCTTCGATTGTTGCCTTGAACGTTTTTGGCTTCCTTTTTGCACCTGTCGCCATTGCCTGTTACCTTGGACGCTGTCGACGTTGCGACGAATGAGGCAAAGATCGCTCTTCATCATGCAACAGTAGGCGTGGTGTTGATTACCCCAGACACAGTCTTCTTTTCTCGATGCAAGGAGTTGCATCAATGGCCGTAGCAGACCGACAGCGAATCCCGGCTTCTGCTGACACGTTGAATGTCGTGGACGCCGAGTCTCTAGACCTGTCCTTCATCTCGTTTTGATGCTGCTCAGCTTATCCACTCCTTCATCAGACACGACAAGCCCTTGTTCTCTTTCTGACTGTTATTCTTGCCATACCCCCGACCTCAGCCCCGTCTGAATGGCAGAGCGATTCTTTGAAGTTGATCAAATGCTCCAGGGTAGGAAGCCTGACCGTTGCTCCACTTGTGTCAACTGCCAGAATGGCACAGGGACGTAACCTGCGAAGTGTGAGCAGGGTGCCGGGTAGTTCCATCTGCAGTGAGAGCGTGCACTCCATGTGTGTAACGCTTGTGCAAGCCCCGCTGTGGGCTCGGATTCTGCTGGTGCAACCAAGCTCGAACCATGAGCAGTCCTCCTGGCCGACAAAGTATCTTGCGCTATGATTGTGATCGGTCGTCAGGTTGATTTCCGGTGGATGAGACGACTTCTCGCGCTAAGCCATTTGCATGCCTTGTGATGAGAACTTGTCTCGTATCACACTCACTGCTAGCATGGATCTGGGGTGGGTTCGCGAAGTAGGGGTACGTGATATCGGAGAAGAGCATTCAGAGTGTCCCGCAGGTCAAGCTACTTAAAACATTTGCAGCCCGACGAGGCAACGCATACTCGCCACACTGGTTCGCCAAAGCCTATTTCCTGCATCCCTCTTTGTACTCTGCCTTCATGATCAAAAGAGAAGACTACGCTCGGTGTGACCTAGGCCGCGGTGCATACGACACAACTGGCGTTCCCAAACCCCCTCCAAGACCCAAGCCACGTTAGCAGAATGGCAACCTCTCAGAGCAAACTCGTCCCATGGCTCATAGCTCTGGGCGTGAGCGTGGTCGTTGTTCTTTTCGTTGGCACCTGTCTCGTTTATTATAGACGTCTACGCCAGGAGAACGGCTTTACACTCGATGGCCTAGGCTCTGAAGAGAGCCTTGGCGGCTCGAGCGCCATCAAACGCCCACCCGAGGCCCATGTTGAACCCTTCAGAAGCGCTACACACACCTACTCCCGAGTTCATTGTCACACGGCACCGGGCCAAGCAGCGACAACCTCTCCGTCTCAGTCCGCAGCTGCCGGATCGCAACTTCACCGAACGAGCTCTGCGGAGGCCTTGCATGTTGCAGTACTCGGGAGTGACTCGAGATACTGGTTCGAGTTCAACGGATTCAATCCCATGCACGTTATGTCCAAAGATGGAAACTTTGTGGTTCACTTTCACCGCATTTCAACGCTCCAAAGCATCACCCAAGATACAGAGTTGCCGTCGAGAACGGGAAGCAAGGTCGAAATAGAAGAAAACAATCAGGTCTTGGCAGTCGGCACGGGGGGAGGCACGGTGATCGATGGGATCATTCACCTGCTGGAATATGATGATATGATAGCAGTACCACAGGAGCGCGCCATGTATGTTGCCGATATGTACTCAGCATTGAAACGGTTGATACCAAAGATTCTCCATCAGAGGGCGAAGTCAACTGGGTCTTGGAGTGAGATCGCAGCTAGCAATAGCGAGCATGCTTTGAGTTCAAGGAAGGAGAAGGGCATGGCACGGCGAGGAAGTAGCGGCACGCTTGGGTGCAATGAATTCTGTAATCTTTGTGAAATGGCAAAAATGATTGACTATTAACTGACCATATAGACGCAGTTTGCCGTCGTTCACTTCAGTTCAAAGCTACCCTCAAACGTGAATGCCCCGAGATGTTGCCCATCCTTTTCCCCTAGAGCTGGCTCTAGTCTGATGTAATGCGATGGTAACGAACTACCATGTCAATCACGACAATGAAAGTTAGGAACCCGGTTGCACCATAGTGGCGTCAATCAATTTCACCGCTTCTACTACAAGGTTGAGAAGAAAAATGCAGGCGAAGTCTCCGCATTGTCGTTGGGACTCGTAACACGACTCCTAGAGATGCACGGATGCTAAGCTAAAAGACGCGCTTCCGGTGACTCGACCAACTATGGTGGATTAGCCAACCTATGAGAGAGTCGAGCCGGAACTGGAAGTCGATGAACAGGGATTTGAACCCAGCCTTGTTTTCTCGCCCGCCAGGTGGTTTTTTGGAAACTTGACCCTGGCGAGTTGGTTGACGCGCCGTCTCTCGTCAAGACGCGCGTGAGATGAACGTTGAATCACTCGATCATTAGCAGCCATTGGTTTCCCACAAGACCAACGACAACTCCACGCACACAAAGTACTAGCAAGAGACTTCGACGATCAGGCAGGCATATCGCGGAGGAGTGTTGCGAAGAGTTGACTCTTAGGACAACCACGGCCCACTCTGGCCGCGAAGTACATACCTGCTCCACCAGATCTCAACTAGCCAGTATGCTGGAGGCAACATTTCTCAGGACGGGGTGCCGCTACGGGGACTGGATGATGCATTCATTACCTTGTGACAAGCAATATACCAGACTAGCTATCTCTGTCTGCCGTGCCATCACACTCTGCGTCGTGCATCGAGTGCTGCTTCCATTATACGACGTGATCGGGCTGTCCGGGCAAGCTAGTCTCGCGGCGTAGTGAATGCAACATAGCTTGTTGAGTTAGTACTAGAGGCGTCCGATACAACTTAGATAGTTGGGACGCACCACGCATTTGCCCAAGATCAATCGGGCTACGCAACACCGTATCCGATAGAAGTTGGAAGAAACCCTCGTCGGAGGTTTGGGCCGCTATCACAGGCTGCAGCAGCTGCTGCTTGGGTTACTGTCCTAGGCGATGATGGCTTCTGTAAGCTTGTGGGTTTCCTTGGGTTGAGCCTGACACCCGTGACAGCTCATGACACGCCAAAGGTTGCGTTCATGAAGGTCCGGTTCACCTCACCGCAACATGAACTCCAGAAGGAAACCCGCTGGTGCCGAAACCAGTATGTTCTGGTTACCTTAGAAAACCATGCCAGTTGTTGAGGAGACTAATCCGACATCCGCCTTTTCGGACAACTCGGAAAGGGAGCCACGATAGTACCCGCAGGTGCTATGGACCCGCCCAGCGGTCTTGAGAGCCTCGAGGCAGAATCTCTGAATGGGAACATTGCTCGCTATCACTGGGTAATAGGGCTCTATAAGCGCCATTTATCCTCTGGCGTTGTTCGGTTTCGCAGTCTTGCAGGTTACAGAGCTCGTTGAGAAGCCCGGTTACTTATTAGTGCCTTGTAAGAGACATTCGGGACTCTATCGGAGCGTGGGTTAACAATAACACTAATGGATGAAAAGGGGAGAACAGAAACATCCTGGAAGTCGCAGTATCAGCAAGCTCGTCCGGCGACAGTCGGCCAACGAAGTGGATACAAGCAAATCGTAGCAGCTGCCTAGCTGAGAAGTCTCAAGTCGACGAGGGACCAGTAGAGAGGATGGATGGGGAAACACTACTGTCATTGATCCAGCCAGAAAGGAACCAGAAAGACTGATCATCATGTAACCGGCAATATGACGAGACGGGCACAGTGGAGTCTACCGGAATCCTTGTCCTAAGAGAGCAAAGGAGTGTATTCGCGTATTGAGATATCTAGTATGACTACCCTAAAGCCACTACAACTTCGCCGACTTTTCCAATTTCTCCAACTTCTCGCCTCGTGCAAGCCGCATATGGCTGGCAGTGAACGTGTCGTTCGCGATGGCCGCAAGCGTGCTGGTATCCAGTGCGAGGCAGAACGCGGCAATGAGCCCGGCCAGTCGCTCTTTCTGCCCGCCACCATCGCCGTTGCACTGCAGCATCTCTAGCGCCTTATTCTGTGTGCCATACCCTGTGCCACCTCCAACTGTCCCGACAGGCAACGAAGGGAGGTAAAGGCTCATGCTCAGTGCCCGCGTGATGGGATCGAGGTCCGCAGTCAGATGGCTCCAAGAGGCCTCTGCGGTGCTGGCCGGGTCCTGACCTGTTGCGATAAACATGGCCGCGATGACGTTCGCTGTGTTGATATTGGAACCAAACTGACCGTTCCTTATTCCTCCCTCCTTGAGTGTCTTCTGGGCATTGTACAAGAGCTCGGGACTGCATCCCAAGACGTTCTGACAGGCAGCAGCAGAGATTGTTCCCCAAACGAGCACCTCAACCCCTCGGGCAGTCTTGACATTGCCCCAGGAAGGCTTCTTGTCGGAAGCCAATTGGCCTTCAATAAGGAAGCCCCGTATGTGGTACATGCCGCCGTACGACTGTCGTAGCATGTCGCAGGCATTCTGGGTAGCTTTGGTAACCATGTTCTGCCCGGCAGCGCTTCCGCAGTTATAGCTGCAGAAGACGTGCACTTGCGACCCAATGACCGCCGGTTTCATCGTCTGAAGCCGTATGTGTTTGCTCGTCTGCTCTGCCCATTGAGCAAATGCGTCTCGTAGGCTCGGTAGTGCTTTGTAAAACTTGACAGCATTGCCGGGGTTGTCAAAGACGAACACAGGGCCACGGGACATGTGATTGTCGAGCACTTCTATGTGTATCCCCCCCGACTCATTGAAGGCCTTGCATCCCCGAGAACAACTGGCCACGAGGGTGGCTTCGTAAGTGGCCAAGGGGGCGTAGACCTCGCCAGAGTACACCGGGCCGGCCAAGCGCAGCGGGCCGGCGACACCCAGCGGAACCTTGCAGAAGCCGACGCAATTCTCAATGCGTACACTATTGATCTTTTCTTGTTGTAGATCCCCGGCCGCTCTAAACGACTGAGCTAAAGATCGTAGAACATCCGCCTTGCTGGGTTGGAGAGAGGCTGCCATGGCGACGGTGGGTTATTGCAGGCTACTGATCTGACTGGTGGGAATATCAATAGGGAGATGCTTGACAAGACTACGTACACTGGTCTCTAGATGTGGGATCGTTTTATAACTAGTATTGACCTTTTGCAAAATGAGTTCCGTCCAGAATCAGACATCTTCATATGATCCATGAATCGCAAGAGTGATGAAACAGGAAGCCTTACCGGGACAAGTAGCAGATGAGACGGTTTTGCCTGTCGTGGGGCAAAAGGTAGTCTGGTGTCCAAATTGGACCTTGGTTGGCCGACAAGGACCAGGTCTTTGAACTTGCCATTTTGGACTCAGGCTGAAGTCGCCCTTCAGATGAATGATTTGTACGGACCTTGGCAGATGTTGGCATGCCCGCACTCGCGTCAACTCGGGGCTAGTACAATCTACGCTTGAAGCTTCATCGCTGTCGTGCTGGCACAGGCGTAGCCAATATCGCCAGGCTGGAAACGATACCGGCAGAACATACCCACTCGGAAACAATGTATATACAATGCACAGGCACTTGGACCCGAAATTAAAGAGCAACCACCAGTGTATTTGGGAGTTGTTCTGCTCCTTTGCTCACATTCAACGCCAACGGCAGCTTTACTTCACATATATACAACTCTCTCCCACGATGAGAAAGTGCGTTCATCATTTAAGTCAAAGTTTGTTCGGCTTTTGGCTGCTTTCGCTTCTTGTAGGGCGGGACAAAAACTCGAAAGAAGAAGGCTACATGTAAGACATTTCGCATCACTATATCCCAACGGATAATATCGCCTTCCACAGCCTCATGGCGTCGCTCTAGAAGAACAATCAGTGGCTACATCAATGCCTTGTCTCACTGTTAGGCCAACCTCGAAGAGCATAATAACAGAATAAGACTATCAGGATAGCAATAATCACTATAATGATAGTAAGAACAACACGTGCCGCCGTAGACAATGACCTCCAAGATGATTTCGTCCCACTGCCTCCCACAGAGCTATGCGTAGGCTGGGCGCCTTGCGCTCCCTTGGCGTTGAATAGATCTCTCTTACTCACTTGGGTTCTGAGTCAGGTGCGACGCGTCTCGACCACGCGGGCGAACAAACAATCTATCTGTCATTAGCGCAACCAGCTGGGGAAGGCGGCGCCAATCCATTACCCTACACTTTGGGTGTCTAGGTGGGGTACAGGAGTTCCACGCCATCAAAACTGCCACAATTCTCGACCAAAACTTGGGGCCTGGACAGGACTTTGACAAAACGGCTTGAATCTTGGGTCACGGGATCCTGATTTTGGTCCTCATAAGAAAACACAAGTAAACACGAGACGAGACTAGAGGTAGAGGTGGACACCTCAACCAAATGCGACAAAATGACTAAACACAGTGCAATTTATAGAAAAATGCTGCCAAGCTTAATTATTGGCACTGGTAGCACCACTAAGCCGATAACCACGCGAAGCGGAGTCGAATTACTAGGCATAAGAGCTCAAACCGCAGCCTTTTTTACTACATAATGGCATACGAAGCTGGCTCTAAAATGTCAAGCAGCAAGGGAGAGCACAGAAATCAAGCAATACACACAATTTACCCTACTATCTGACACGTTGCAAACCTGTCGATGTGACGGGCCGATCCGGATGCGTGTAGAAGGACCTGACGCCCCCGCACGAAGGAACAAGCAAGCGAGACAAGGCATCATCAAGGCTTCAATCAACAAGATCATCAGTTTCCGTTCCACAATCCATCTAATCCACCCCGCATCGCGTATCCAACTGTTCGATGCTCAAAAGCGTGAACGGATGGCACAACCGGAGTGGATCTATACGGTTTATGCATAATAGGATGCAATATGCTGAAGGGAAGGTGTAGCTGGAAACCACCCCGCCATTCTACGCACAAAACGGCCTCAATAAGACGAATAATCAAGACAAGACATCATCAAGTCATCTATCAATAAGATCACCAGATTTTGCTCCACTTTGTTCAAAACACGTACCCCGTGTTTGACACTTGACACCATCAGTCTCCCCAATTGGGCGGGCTGTTTACGAAGCTGTTGAGCTGTGGCGCCTGGGCGCTGGCTGTGGCGTAGGCCAAATACTATGTTGCCGTGCCAATGAGGTTCACCCCCACCTTTTCCAAATTTTTCTATGAAACTGCAAACAACACAGCAACAACATCGCATGCACTGATTGATTCAACCCGCAATGATGCGCCGCCATGTCTGACGGCGAGAGCCAGAGCATCTTGTGCTGGCTTCAAGCCCTGCCAGAAGCCCTGCCAGCAGCCGACGACGATTGCCCCCCCCTCCCACCGCCGTCATCGCCCTCATCATCGCGCCCTAACAAGCGCAAAGCCCAACATCAACAGCCGAGTCCCCCGATATCGCTGTCGGAGATGGAGAAGGAGACAGATCTAACGCCGACACGAAAGCGACAGCGAATCGCTGACGCTACAGGCACCTCCGCGACCGACCCAAACCAGACGCCACGCCCTCCGCTCCGTACCCGGCGTAGTTCAGCGTCAGCGTCAGGCTCGTTGTCCGCCTCAAGCGCAAGCGCCTCGTCCTCTCGTTCCGGATCCCCCAAGAAACAATTCATGAACTTGCGCATCCAAGAATCAGGCATTGAGTTTCGCACGCTCGATGCAGCGCCCAAGGAGGAAGCGGCCAATCTTCTCAACAATCTGCGACAGATCGGCCGTGGCCTCGCCATCCTCCCCACGACGAGCGGCAGCGGATACTGCAGGATGATGCCATCGATCCCCGCGAGTGGACTTTATCATTCAAGGCGGCTGGCGAAGTTGATGCGCTGCCGGGTCGGATACCGTCGCCGGAAGTTGTGGCCGTGGTTCACAAGCGGGCCAAGAAGTGCCATGAATTCGGCCACGAAGAGGCCGCCTGGAATACGGAAGTGCACTTTCGCCTACTGGAATCCATTCTTCAAGACTCAACGACAGACGAAGCCGGGCCCCTCAACTTTACAACCTGGTGAGTGTTGGACGCAACGCAATGCGCCTCCGCTGATGGCCTGCCCGTGTCCCGAATAACGGTCGTCTAGCACCTCTGCCCGTCCGCACCCTAGATACCTCCCGCGATCCATCCAAGCAAAGATGGTCGACATGTGCCTCTACGCCGACCTTTGTGATGATGCTGATGCTATGGAGGCTCAACAAGCCCTCTGCCGCCAGACACCAACATCTTCTGTTAACCACACTGACTTTGCGCCGCTGCAATTGTCTCCCATCGTCCTGAGCATCGAAACCAAGAAGTCGGGCAAGGATCTCGATACGGCGCAGCTGCAGATGGGCATCTGGCACGCCGCAAAGTGGTCTTTTCTCCGCCCCGCCGTTCTCCTATCCTTGCAGGCGCGGCAGGCGCAGTCAACGCCCGACGAATCAACACCATCTGCGGCACAGAATTTGCAGCAGCAGCAAGAGCAAGAACGACAGGTAGACGAGGCTCTAGCCCGGCTCGGCTTCCTCCCCGGCGTCATCGTCCAAGGGCACAAGTGGATGCTGGTGCTGTCGACGCGTGAACACCTCAAGACCGTGCTGTGGGTGGAACAGCAGTTTGGCAGCACCCATCGCATCCTGGAGACATACCAGGTGATTGCTGGGCTGCGGGAGCTTGCGGCGTGGGGAAGGGACACCTACCTACCGTGGTTTCGAGAGAACATCCTGGTGGGCTATGGACCTGAGGACGGATGATAATCCTGAGGGCTTCTATGCCTACTAAATGAACGAAGCGAACACTCTCCAAAGTACCTTCGACGACCCGCTCAGACTCTACATATTGGCGAGCCTGACAATTAATACAGATTAGGTGAGGACAAACCTCGTGGCTTTGGCAATGGGTTGCCTACCCGTGGTACTAGTGATGTATCATGTGAAATAGACATGGCTACGACAAACATGATGCTGTCGGCCAAGAGAGGAGGAGTGGGCGCCATTCTATCATAGACTGTTGCTTTAGCCTGCGTGTGACAATCCGTCAGGAACGAGAATCAAGACCTTGCAGGCTGAGATTACCAAACTTCGATATTCTTACTCCCACTTAGGTGAATTGCATGAGTGAGGAAAGACTACGAGAGCTAGCAGCCGAATCCATTGATACGACTTCTCGAAGAAAGACACTGAACAAAGAGATTGGTATGTTTCGTGATGGCCTGGCTCAATGCCGGCGCTGTCGACCAAGGACAGTGACAGGTCCGTGGTACGTTCAAAGATGTGTGATGAGGCTGAGACTCGAGGAACAGCGTTACCGTCATCAAAGGCAAAGATCTCGCCGATACCTACTACAAGCTATTCCAGTCCGGGTGAGTCTTTGTGGAATGTTGTTCAATGAAGGCGCTGACTGGCTCGGTACAGCATCGCCCTCAAAGGCGATAGTTTTGAGACGGGCATCTTCTCCAGGACCGATTCAAGAGCAGCCAACTACAACACATAGCATTACCAGTTTATTGACTACTAGCGCAAGTCCAACAGAAGCCGCCACGGTCACCCCAAAGTCACCCGTTGCAGTGAATGTGAGCCCAGCATTCAGTAGAAATGGGATATCGACCCTAGCAGAATGCTACTACTAGTATTTTCGGTGTATTTGGAAGCACCAAGTCGACAACGTCCAATAAAGGGGGACCATCCAGCTTTAACACTGCTCCCTCTAAACCATCTAGTAGTTCTTCCGGCACTTCGCAATCAGCTTTTGGGGCAGCTTTTGGAGAACTAAAGGCTACAAATACCGGCTTCGGAAGCAATCTGTCATCAGGATCAACAAACCAAGCCGCCAAATCCAGTAGTGGATTCTCTCTTATTGGTGCTACAACACCCATGGATGAAGACAAAAGCCAAGGGTTCGTAACTCCGTCGAAATGAGAGTTGGTACGTTGAGCTAAGAGCCTGTTTTAGCTGTGAGCAAGATGGGTCGGAAAGGCCGTCCCCTTTCACCACCACTCAGCCCGTGTTCGTCAGGAGTGAGCCTCCCTATAGACAAGAGAGAGTGCCAAATTCTGAAAAATTTGTAATTTTCCGGCATATCTGATGCATGAAGCCTGAGTCTGATTTTTCTCCCGAAGAGCTTCGATTGAAAAGCACTCATACATTTTAATTTTTGAAGTAGGTAGCATCTTGTACGGTTAGATAAAGCACATAATTCAATAGCAAATGCGAAATACTGGAGGAACGCCTTTTTAGTCATAAGACAGTAGTTCAGTCATCGAGATAGACCCAATCACACCTTAATACATATCGACATATGTCCACCAGCCGCGCAGCATCGTCGAGCGACAAATCGTCTCCATTGAGCAAACTCGATGTGCTAATTGCTTGATTCATGCCCTCCGGACCAGCCTCTTCAATGAGGCCATCGCCCTCGACAACGACGATTGCACCAAATATCACCTGGTTTTCCCGGGGAGAGACTTCAAGTCATATTGACACTGGATAGGGTCGGGCTCCCCCATGCACTCTCTGAGCAGGCTACGAAATAAGGCAATGATGTGGTGAGCTTGGACGTAATCGAACGAACTAGGCTGTAACCACTCGTCGTTCAGAAAGGTGCTCAGCAAGGAATCCTCATCGCACGCCAACAGTGCAGCTGCGGCGACACTGGGATACTCGCCAAGCAAAATCAAGCCTAGAATCTGAAGACATAGACAAAACCGTAACCGGGCTCGCCGATCTGCTCTCTGAGAACACGCAGGCATTAGTACTGCACTAGGAAATCGATTCACTGCACCGACGCGCCCGCGAGCTACGTTGAAGCAGCGTCCAGTCGAATGACGTTTCATTCGCTTGCCAAATTGTTTCCTGGGAGTTGCCATCCATAGCCAATCTCCGCCTGGCTGATGGTCCATTATTTGTGTGAAACACGGTTCCGTGATTACACGGTTGACCTGGCCTAGCATTTTGTATTTCGTCTATGCTTACAGTTCAGCTTGATTAGGACATGATGAGCGGACTATTCCTCGGAAGTTTTCCTCTTCGAGGTGCTCGCTTCAGCGTGAAATCTCTACCCTTCCTTCTAATACGAGGCCGTGGTGTTGACGCCTCTATTTGGCTCTAGCGAATGTCCTTTTCCGGCTTTCATTTCCTTTCCTTTCCTTTTTTTTTTGTTTCTTTTTTTTTTTTATCAAAATCATTCGACCATTTATAACAAGTCTTGAGCACGACATTGCTGTCATTCGACAAGTGGAGCCGATTCATGCAAAACAGCTCGGGGGATAAGTGTAGCTTTCCTATTCTTACTATCCGTTCGAGCTGCGAACTCGACGCCGGAGTCGGAGTGATAGTATATGAATATTTAGAATAAAGTAATAACTCTTTATATCAAGCGGATACACCGGATCTGAATCTAGGCTACATATAGTCAACCCTTTCATCAGCCATGAATATCATCCGGTGAGCCTTAGCAATTAGCAAGCCGTCTTGGATATAGAAGGGAGTAATTCAAGCCTCCAAACATATCCCACAGCTAGCTACCTCATATTAAACCATATAGCAGATAACTAGCGATTTAAGTCGGATGGACCTTCTACTCGGGAGAGTGCACAAGATCGCAGAGCAAAATAGGTGCTTGAGAAGAGCCTGCTTGGTCCTGAAAGCGTCCTTCTGAAGACTTTGATTCCCCGATCCAGAAAACGCCGTAGGCTGCGCGATGGTGCTGACAGACAAATACCGCAGTAGACTCGGCGACATAAAAGGTAGAGACCAAAGCAGCGTCACATTGACCAACTCGCTCTCACCTACACCTATTCCACCCTGCCCGGGCTCCCTGCTTTACGTCTGCGTGAGAGCACATAACACGGGGGCTGACGCAACCTTGACACGCTGCTGAGCGGAACGACCCTCAACCCCGACCAAACCCCCCCGGAACTGCGAAAATGGCTCCCCGAGAAAAGGAGATCAAGGTGTCTACACGCTCGGTTCCGCCAGAGAGCATTTCAACGAGCGACGAGAGCGTCGACGTTCAGACCACAGACCATGGGCAAGGCATCAGCCAACAGCTCTCGAATCGGGCTGACGGTGCCGGCGCCGACCTGGATCAAGGCTTCCGGACAATGGGCCTTCGGGAGACCGTCTCGCTGCTCCTCACGAACCAGGTCGGTCTCGGCGTTTTGTCTCTCCCCAGCGTGTTGAAAACGCTGGGCCTCTTCCCGGGGACTCTGGCCATTGTCGGGCTGGGTGGTCTTTCCTGGTACACTGCCTTCGAGCTCAAGCTGTTCTACGACCGCCATCCACACGTGCTCAACGTAGCCGACATGGCTCGTGTTGTAGGCGGTCGAGGCTTTGAGTGCGTGGTCGCCTGCGGCATGATCCTTCTGGTGATCATGACGGCGGCATCGGCAGTGGTGACGTTCTCCGTGGCCCTGAAGCTCCTGAGCAGCGAGGCTCTTAGTTCGGTGGTCTTCATCGCTCTTGGCTGCATCTGCTGTTGGGTCTTGTGTATTCCTCGCACGGCGAGGTTCGTTTCCCGCAGCGGCATCGCTTCCTGCCTCAGCATCCTCACGGCTACTGTTGTCGTTATGGTAAGCTTGGGGACGCAGAGGCCCGCGGATGCCCCGGCCGAATGGAGGCGGCAACCGGTTTGGTTTGCGGCGCCGTCCTTCCGAGACGGGTTGAATGCTTGTCTCAAGATCTGCTATGCGTTCTCTGGAAATGTAAGTTTTCCCAGCTACATGGCAGAGATGAGGAATCCGAAAAGGGACTTTAAAGCTGCACTGCTTTGGCTCGAAGTCACCTCAATGGCCTTCTATTCGATCGTTGCTGTATGCGTCTACTGCCTCGCCTGTGAGTACACGACGTCGCCAGCCCTCGGCTCAGCTTCTCCCCGATCAGCTCATATCGCCTACGGCCTCGTCATCCCTTCCGTTCTGTCGAAAGGTCTCGCTTTCGGCCAGACGGGCATCAAATATGTATATCTCAAGGTGATGCGGCGCTTCAGCATCCAGCACGAGATGGCAACCCACACCACCAGGTCGTGGTCCATCTGGCTGGGCCTTGTTACGCTGTTCTGGATTGCAACCTTTGGCCTTTCGGTTGCGATCCCTGACTTCGATTCCATCCTTTCGATGACCTCCGCCGTGACCATCTCCTGGTTCACATTTGGACTTAGCGCCATCTTTTGGCTTCATATGAGCTGGAGTACCAAGTTCGCCACCTGGCGACAGGTTTGCCTGACCGCGCTCAACGTTTGCTTGATATTCAGCGCGCTGTTTCTCAACGCGGCAGGCCTGTGGTCTTCATCAGCGGAGCTTCGCTCAAAGCACTAAGGCGGGCTATTTGGGATGCCCGCAGTCGATGGGCGCAGCTGCCGAGGGGGATAAATGCTGGGGTATGGTGCTGGACCGTTTTTTTTGGGGACGGCTTTTCGCGGAGGCGCTTAGATTCCCCATCAGCGAGATAGATCATGTTCTGAAGCTATCTGTTCGTGTTGAACAGAAAGCATATGCTGGAGTGTCACATGCGGGGCAGGGATCTCAGGATTGCGTACAGAAACAGTAGATCCTTTAGGAGTTGAAGTTGAACGTAAAAACAAAACAATATGAATACGCTAATCTAAATCAATGGACCGAATACACGTAATGTCCGACAGTTCAATGTCTACGGATGCTGTAGCTCGCACGTTGGATCAGAAAGCGGCGCAGCGTCCGGGAGAGGTTAGAGGACACGATAGACGGCTTCAGACGGAATAGAGGTGGGAGAAAGGGACGGGGTTTGGCATCTCTACTTGTAAAAAAGAGTCGCATCTATTCTATCGTCCGAATTTCTATCAGATATTACGTTTATTTAGTCTATAAAACCAGATTAGAATATTGATGTAAAGATATGATAATAGAGGAGACATTAGAAAAGATCACGCCACCTGAAATAGGCAAGAATGATAGAAATAGCAGAATGGCAGCGGTGGAATGATAGTTAAAGCATGGATGAAAGTTACCTACTAGCACGACGCGTCGACTTACAACTCATAGAGGTACTGTACAACTGGGGACCATGAGTGAAGCAAAACCAAAGTCGGGGAGGGTAGACGATAAGGGAATAGAATGGAGTATTGTGGATTTTGGCCGAAAAGGACGCGCCTAGGGCGCGACTACTACATAGCATGGTCTATATCTAGAGATATATGGCAAATGAAGAAAGCTTAAAGCGATTGCCTTTGAATCACAAGCTTAGAATATGCGTTTTAGTAATGGACTGGGACCCTAGGGGAGTGTGGTAGGGTTTGCCATGGGAAGACGCATCGGTCCGACCATCTAGTCAATTCAACTCGACGAAGGGTCCAGTCCAGACTCTCCCAGCTCGTCGTTCTTCAATGTATGAGTCCACTTCAGATCTAGTTCTTACAGCAATGTGAACTCTTAAACGGTCGGCCTCGAAATCTATCGGGCCTATTTGAATAAAAGAGTTTATCTTTTCAGGCAATAGGGTCCCCAAAAAACACTCGTCGCGGCCCCTCCGTGTCCCCTTTACTGGGAGGGCATGAACGGTGGCTCCTTGGTCATTTTGGAATTGGTAACTAGGATTTAACAGAACAGCAAGGTATGGGATTGGATTTAGGGGGTCGAAAGGTACTGTGAAAAGGAACACCCGTGTAGTTTCGTCGAAGACCCAATCGCTTACTGGCCACATAATGCATGGTTTTCCAGCTGGTATGAGGACAAAGGGTGACTCGGATGGCTCGCTTGTCATTTCTAGTTACGAGAGGCAAGATATACATATCAGAAGCCAGATAAAGAAGCGGTCAATAGAGCTTGTCAGGTTATTTATAAATGCATGAAGGCCACAACGGGCTGAATGTCCAGTGCGATAAGTGAAAGCCACCAGTAAACTAAGAACGGACGCCAATCACCGTATGAATCAAGAGCGATTGTCCCAAACTGTACAGTAAAGGCTTGATGTAGTTGATTTAGGCTGCTAACTTGGACGTCTCAGCCTGACCTCCTACTGATCAAATAATGGCCGTTGTGCCGCAGTGGCAGCCTTCTTCTGCATGCACAAACGGACGGCTGAACAGCTTAGACACATGCCAGGACAGGAAGCGGAAGACCTGAAACAACTGCGCAAGAAAATAACTGAGCAGATGAACGAGCAGCGCCCGCGAAGGTCGGGTGAATGATCTGTCGCAAGACCCTGACCCGCGCTTTTGCACCTGCCTCAAATCTGAAAGATTGTCTTAAAAAGGGGCGCCCATATCGAGTTGGGTTTCAGCCACACAGATTAGCCACTAACTCTGGCAGTTTTTTCCTTCCCTCCGCCAAGAGAGGGCCTCATTCTGTGTGTTGTCATCACCCATCTTTATCCTCGATTGTGGTAGAGACGGGCGGAACAAACCAGGACGAACATTAGAAAACAATTCAATCTCAAGTCAGAGACAGGGACGCGATTCTCCATACGATAAGTCATTCCTCAATTCAATGTACGTAAGCGCGGATTTCGATTTCGGTCTTGTTCACATCTCCTCAGCTACTGCGTGTTCGTCTTTCTATGCGTTCCCCTACGACTCGGCTTGCTAATTCCTTGCTATCGAACAGCCTCTTCTCTAGCAACATCAGATTTGTCAAGCAGTGCGCAACTTGGTCGAAATGGCCACGCCCTGCTCATTCGGTAGTGGCGGAGTGTCCTCCGACTCTTCGCCCGACTCAACACCTGTGGCCTCACAAGCGCCCGTTTCTCCTCCAAAGCAGCAGCGACAGCATCCGGCCAAGAACTCTCTTTACGGTCTGCTCCGCAACCACGCCGGTGAAAGACTCTTCGTCCCCCCTATATATTGGCTCGATCTCCATTCTCAGCTTCTCGGGGTTCAATGGGATGAGTAGGCCTCTTGCGATAAGCTAACGCCAACTACGGCGAGGCGCCTACTGTCAAACGGCCATATGCGCCCTTCAAATACTATCACCACTCTAATCGACTCTAAGCTTACTCAGATCCTCCTACCCGAGACCCGCTGCACCAACGCGATCACAACAATACTCTGCATTGGCAGACTCTGAACGATACGATATCGTGCTCCTCCAAGAACCATGGACAACGATGGCAAACTCCCGTTGCCTCACGAAGACCCACCCAGCATATGTCACCTAATCCCCAGTCGAAGCCTGGGATCGCGATAGCACTCGACCCAGAGTCATGACATATATCCGCCGTGATGCTAAGCTCTTGGCAGACCAGATCCGACCCTACATAAGCCGCGATATCCTGTGGCTCACAGTCAATGATATAATAATAGTTAACTTCTACCGTCAGAACGATGGAAGCGATGCATTGGACACTCTACGGTAATGGCCTATCCCCGATCGCTGCCTCGTGGCAGGCGATTTTAACGCCAGACACCACACCTGGCAGACCGGCCTGACTACGAACCGTGGCAATGATATCGCCTCTTGGGCATCGGAAAACGGCCTCGGCCTGCTGAACACTTCAGACATCCCTACAAACCCTATGGAAACACTATCGACCTCGCCTTTCCGAATGTACTATGGTCCCCCCTTGAAATAATGTTAGCTCGACCCACGGGACTAGGTCTCCTATACAAGTCTCTCTACAGTGCTATCAAAAGGAGCGTATCAGTAATCCTATTAAAAATAGAATAAATAACAGCTTCTACGCCTAAAAACGTATTATCAAGTGATCTTCACACTGTCTAAATACTCGTGCAGGGGACCTGGCCCCGTGGGTCGAGCTAACGTTATTTCAAGGGGGGATCATAGTACCTCTTGCTGAAGCTAACATTGAGGACCACCTCGCCACCAGCTCTATCCACTTCACTCTTAGTCTAACACTCCCGGATATCAAGCTGACCCCAATATAACAGGGCAAAATTCGCGTAACAACAGACGACGAGCTCAAGCGTTTCGTAGAAACCGTAGAACTCGGATCGACTGGGACCCCCGTCGCTGCCTCGGGTCCATCAGAGCTAGACGAGCTCGCATCTACGCTTGTGAACCTTCTACAATCAGCAACGAAGGCAGCAGGCCGACCTGCGAGGAAAGGAGCACGCAACGCTCCGTGGTGGACCGAAGAATGCGCCTGTGCTGCAGCCGGATATCGTGCGATCAGAAGACTTTACCCCCTCGGATTCAACCAAGAGTGGTCTACGAAACCCAGCTCGACAAGGCTAACGCGCTCTGGCGAGCCACTCTGGAGCGTCGAACAGCAGATGATAACGTCCAGGACCCCTGGATTCAGGTCAACCCTCACAGAATGATTCCATTTCCGCAAGAAATCTCTCTAGAAGAAGCACAGGATGCGACTCTCCGTACCAAGAATACATCCCCAGGAGCAGATAACATCACAGTCAAACTCCTCACAGCAGTGTGGCACATCATTGGATCGCACGTCCGCCACCTCTTCGAGGGGTGCCTGGCCATAGGCCACCACCCGAAACCCTTCAGGGCGGCAGAGGTGGTCATGATCGCCAAACCTGGACGTAGAGACTTGACGACTCCGCGAGCATGGCGACCTATCCCTCTGCTCTCCTGTCTCGGCTAGTTGCGCGCCGTCTCGCGTGGGCATGCATTCACTACGGAGTCCTTCATCCTTAGCAAGCCGGAGCCCTCCCTAAGAGATCGGCGACAGACCTCGTAGCTGCCTTGGTCTACGACATTGAGGAAGCATTCTCCCGCAAGAAGGTGGCCACACTGGTCACGATGGGCATCCAAGGTGCATTCGACACTGTCATGCGCAACAGACTGGTTTTGCGTCTCCGCGAACAAGGCTGGCCGGGACACCTCGCACGATGGGCTGGATCCTTCATGGATGACCGATCTGCTTGTGTTAGGTACTAAGATACTATCACGCCGCTTTCCCCCTCCAGTGCGGCCTTCCTCAGGGATCGCCGGTATCGCCGATCCTCTTTCTGCTGCGCACAGAACCCATCTACCGATTAGGAAACCCTCAAGGCCGGTTCGGCTATGCAGACGACACAGGCATCCTGTGCACAGGCGACACGGTAGAGGAAACAGCCGCTACGGCATCAAGATCTGTCGAAGAAATGGTCCGCTGGGGCGCCGCGAATGGGGGATCTTTCGACCCTAAGAAGACGGAAGTTATGCACTTCTCTCGGCGCAAACTAAAGACTGCACCGGCAATACGCCATGGCGATGTCGAGAAGCACCCTGAAGCAGATATGCGCTGGCTAGGCATCTGGCTGGACAGCAGCCTATCATTTCGAGTCCACGTAGAGAAGTGGACGGCTAAAGCACAGGCTGTCGCCCACCATCTGCAAGGACTCACCAACACGAAACACGGCCCGCTGCCCAGTGCTGTGCGGAGCGCCGTCAGGGCATGCATTGAACCAGTCCTGCTCTATGGCGCTGAAGTATGGTATCCAGGTGCAACCCGGCCGCGGTGGAACCAACCCTCTAAAGACCGGCCATCAAGTATTCAACACTTCTTGCGGAGAATGAACAAGGCCATTAACCAATCTATGCGAGCTATACTCCCCGCCTGGGGGACGACCCCTATCGCCATCCTCCATCGGGAAAGCGGGATACCACCAGTCGCTCAGCTTCTTGAAGCGCGTCGATACCGTTTCTCCGATCGACTTAAATCCCTCGACGAGGCCCGCCCCCTCGCGAAGCGCACGCTTCCACCCAGACAACCCACATGCCATATGCTCATAAAGCGGAGGTATCAAACCACATCAGAGAGCAGCTTCAGGATCCGTCTTCGACAAGCCGATGAGCTCCTCGTACCCTGCACGCGGCCGTCCCTCATCCAGCAATGCTTCAACAAGGAACAGAAAACACCCCTACAGATAGCATCGAAAGAAGAATCTGCTGAGGCCTTCCTCCAGTGGATCCAGACAGTAAACTCACTTACCTTGATCGTATACTCAGATGGCTCCATGTCCTTAAAGGGAGCAGCCAGCTACGGCTTCGCCATTCACCAGAACAACCTCTCTATCTCCAACGGCTCAGGCCGCCTTGGACCTGCCGAGGTATTTGATGCTGAAGCTACAGGAGCACTAGAGGGACTTAAGGCCGCCTAGGCCTCCCAGGATCAGCGATACAGGACATCGTAGTCTGCCCAGACAACCTGGCAATCGCCACATGCCTACGCGGCACACCGTCTGACTCCTCACAAGAAGTCTTCCTCGAGTTCCAGGCTTTAGCTGCATCACACGGAGCTACACAAGTGCGCTGGCCACACGAACATTCCCAGCAACGAACAAGCCGACAAACTGGCAAAATCTTCTTCGTCGCTGCCGGAGCCGGACGGCGCTCAGCCGACGCTGGCATTCCTGCGAAAGATGGCGAGGGAAAAACCGAAAGAAGATTTCAAAACATGGTGGTCAACTTCCGCCCCCAAGCAGTACAGGAGATTTAATCTTATACTGATTTGGATCAATGGACCGAATACACGTACTGTCTGACATTAAGTCCTTCAGTCCATCCTCCCTTCCGTACATACCTACGCAAACTCCTGCCAACCTACCAATGATGTGTTATATCGGCAAGAATCAATTTGCTAGCATCAGGGGAAACCTTTTCCGAGTGGCACTGGGACCGGGACGTAGTTGGAATGAGCCTGCTTCTCGCTTGCAGCAACTTCGACAGAGACAGCTCGCGCCAAGCAACTCGGACCAAGACGCGTATTTTATTGGAATTTTCCTAGCAATGGCGCAACGGCACTCCCATCCGTTGGTCCGTTGCCCGCTCCATCAACACATGGAGAACCGCTAATCGGCGCGAAGAAGGGTACACCGCATCTAAACTTTCAGGATGCCACGTTTCGAATCTTCACGCACGACACGGATACACTCTAGTTCATTGTATATACGGGCTACGTGACTAAAGGGTTCCTCGAGAAGTTCCATGATCCGTTCAACGCACCACTAGATGACGACGGTGCCTCGATATATGGGATCAAGATTGAGTACACACGTCCCTATCTGGCCCATTTTAGGTCTACGAGAACGGCTCGGCAAGGCCTTAGGACATGATGTAGTCGGTCCATTTAACTCATACGAGATGGAGACATGGGAGAAGGATGCAGAGAAACTAGAGAAGAACAAGCGAAAACGTGAGGTTCGTTCGGACGTTCTGAATGGCAGCTTCGAGGACTACTCTAATGACAAGCCTACGCCAAGCGCGAAGAAGCGATATCGTAAGAGGGGTCACTTGTCGTGGTCGTAGTATGTATACACGGGTTGATAAGCTTACATGTTTCGTTCAGCATTTTTCGTTCTGGACCCCCGGAAACGCCCGGGCTTTCATGGGTGGCCATGAACTTATTTTTCTCAAGGCTATTTGGTTTGATTGCATCCAGACCAGGGCTTCGCAAGCGCACATTTATAGGGCACACGGGATAGAGGATGGATAATTAGTAGGCGGCGCATACTCTGAAAAATGGTACCAACATTAATGTTTGGCTTTTTGGAAGCTAGGTTGGACACATGTGTATACGTGCTAAATTATTTCCATCCGGTCAGTCGTGAGGTAGACAAAATCCCTTATAGAGCTACAGGACCTGCCAAGCCAAGCAGCTTTATGTCTCTACGAATCGAATCCGAAAGTAGCCTGATAATAAGTCGTCTTTCTCATTTCTCCGAGCTCACTCGCCTGGCAGCACCCTCATGTCCCTATCTTCAGGTAGATTAATAACGGTAGAGTAAGGAGCTACTTAGTAATAGTGTAGATCTTCATATCAGGACAGCTAACGAAGGATATATCATGTTCAGACGGGTGTTATCGTACCTCTCAACACGGACAGTTTCGGAGCTCACTTACCCAACAACATGCAGCACCTCAACATCCCAAGGGGAGTTGCGCAAATAGAACAGGGGGGTTTTGGCACAGCAAGCATACACGCGTGCCGCGACTGTGAACTCGAAGGGGGCATAGGCATCGTTGCCTGTGCGCGTTTGTTGTCTTCACCCCTCGCTCAGCCCTGTCAGGGATTCGCATGATGGTCCGGGTTCTCCCTAGTACATGCAATCCAGACCGTGCGGGTTGTTGGCTCCCGTTTCCGCGCCACTGCGCAATGCACTAACATCTGTAGACATCCTGTGTCGGCTCCACCCCTCCATGGTCTCAAAGTCCGCTGCGCAACCTGCGAGCTGAGAAGAGGAGTTGAGAAGAAGAGCTGAGAAATAACGTGAGCCAGCTCCCCCACCCGAAATCGCATTCATATGCTGCTGCAGCTTATCACGTCAGCCTTGCCCTATTGACCAGTGGATAAGGACCTAATTTAAATTGCTTTTCCGGGAGGTAGGTTGAGCGTTTCGTTATATCTGATAGAGAGCACCAACGCCAGCTCCACTCGCATGCCGGTGTTTGCCCGGCCCGGGATGTTGGGGACAGCCGTATGCCACTGGCTGCCTTGTCCGTGAGGTAAATTGGTCCGCAAGGGCCTGCACAAGCGTATATATACTCCGTATTCTGTGCCCGCTCATGTCACACTTCACACTGATCATTGCGTTCTCAAAACAACGACTTCTTCAATTCCTCCCGCACGGGTTCTCGCGCCAAGCAAAACAGCAGCCCAGGAAGAGGTCTCACTCTCCTCGCCTTGCTTCTTTGCCCTCTGAGAAGCATCCAGCGATCTCAAACAACACCATATACCAGTTTACTATGGCCGGTTATCTGTATCTACCCTCTATCCGTGCTGATGGTGCATGTCCTCCCTTTGGTTTCGACCAGCAGCACATTTCACAGCATCCGCTTCAACCTTGCCACCAAATCCCCGCTGCCCTACCAGACAGCCAAATACGTCGTCTGCCACCCAAACTACGAGGAGAAATGGCAGTTACAAATCATCAATCTGTTCATCAGGAGTCATATAGCTGGTACCGCTATGGTGACGTCCCCAGAAAAGAATACCCCGATCTTCATTCAGCTCGAGGGCGGCAGCGTGCCTCCGTTGCCTGCACATACTGCAGAAAGCGAAAAGTAAGTGCTGGGGTTCCTGCGTTTTCTTAGCCTCAACACCTACTAACTTATCCAGATTCGATGCAGCGATTACCAGATGAACAGCAAGTGCACGAACTGCAAACGTTTCAATAAGGAGTGTACCTTTCAACCGGTTTCCTCTTCAGGCCCCACGTTCACTGCATTTGTCCCAGTTTCCGCGGTCCCCGGCGGTGTCCCACCAGGAATTCAGCTCTTCGGCGCATTCGGCGAGCCTTTTTCCAAAGACACGAACCTGGCATTTGCCGGTGTTCCTTCTCACCAGTCTCCAACTACGTTGCCTCAGCCTACGGCTCCTTATTACATTCAACGAACTGTTAACGAGCCAAATAAAGTGTCCTCGCCCTATCGTCCTGTTCGGGATGGCGATGGCCGTCACGCTGCAAAAGGGCGCTACCGCAAGAACTTGGAACGGCAGGTAGCATCTCAAGATCACTATTGCCGGCCCCTAGTCAGATTCCCAAAGGATAGCAACCGAGGGAGTCTTCCCCAACTTCCACCTTCTGATGGTCGACAGAACCCAGGCAGCCCTGCCCAAAAAACCACCTCGCTGGCCGTAGCCCGGACAACTCCACCGCCACTACAAGAGTATGTGAGACACATCGAAACACAACTTGAGGTTGTTGAGGCTGAACTTCGACCCATTGAGCTGGGATCGACGCCTCATAGGAAACCAGGTGATGTAATGTCAATTGCAAGTATCGCAATGTGACAAATAATCAGCATCCGGATTGGATAATCGACTAGTCGTGGAGAATGATCACATAAGATAGGAAATCATCACCCTCGTTCCAATCGCCTCAAGGCATGTCATTTATGACTGTTTCCTCTTTCGTAATTTAAGTGCTTCACACAGCAGGCACCGGAGGTTATGGCTAGCTGCCTGTTTAAATGTACACACCGAACGTATGGCTGTAATATGGTTATTAAACTATCTTGACGGCAACGGTGCTCGCTAATTGCGGAGGTACATTCAGGATCTCTTCCCGTATAAACCTCCGGCAACGGTCTGCCTATCCATATGGCCAGAATGCGAAGCGATTTCACAAGGCAATAGGTTCCAGAAGCGAGCTCGTATTTCCAATCGTAAACAATGAGCTGATGGTGATCTTGTTGGCCGTTTCGGTAGCAAGGTACAGCTCCCAGTGGCTTCCCCATACGAGGACTAGGGACATCGGCAACGTAATAGGATGTCGCAGGCTCTCAGATATTTCTCCTAACTTGGATTTCTGGCTGTGTGCTACGGCTCATAGGTATTGCATCTGTTCTACTCGTGCAGTAATCTAGATAGAGAGCTGCACGTGCTATCCGATGCTGTACTTGCTTTCGTTTTGATACTTAGTCCTGCCGGGTTGAATCGAATAAGTCCGTAATATGTCTACTTGACAGTTTGGCGCCTGCTGGGCATGTGCGAGAGAAGTTGTCGAATAGCATCCTCCAGGCCGCTATATAATAGGGCTTCGTGGTTTCGTCTCTAAGCATCACCACATAATCTTCGAATTCGCCGTCGGTCTCGCTGCGATCGCTGTCGGATTCTGAATCTGTTCCTTCATCTGTACTCACTAGTGCATCGCTAAGAGCGCTTCTGGAGGGCTTAAGGAGACACTCAAGGATGTCTTGTCGATCAAAGAAGTCCATAAGCGAGAGAAGATCTGCGGCAGGAGGTCTCTTGGAGCCGATGTAGTTGAACGACAACTGCCAGGTGGCAAGAATCGCATTCGACGCCCCTCCATCTCGTCGTAGGTCACCAGCATCGTGGCCAAGAAGCCTTGTTCTCTTGCTCTCGCTCTCTTGAAACTCAACTAAGTACCTCTCGAGCGACGTTCGCGGAACTCGCAATCGTATGTAAGCTGCTGCTTGGCTGATGGCGAGTGGGATAAAACCGAGAGCCTGCACTAGATCCGCTGCTGCACTTGCATCTGATAGGATCCTACTCTATTCTCCAGGAGCTTCAGGCGTCTGGCTCCATCATTGGGTCGATCTCAATTGTGACTTGATGGTCGCCAGTCAGTCTGTAGGCTAGATTCCTCTTGCGCGTGGTGAGAAGGATGGATCCATTTCGACTCTGTGGGAGATATATCGTGAATGATCGCCCTTCACGATTGTTCTTGCTCACCCCGAACAATACATCATGTTCGTCAGCGTTATCCAGTATCATGCATCATCTTCCCCGTGCCTCATTGCTGGGCAGGCCACAGATTAGCTGCATAATACCAGCATTTGGCTGGTTACGACCAGGGATCTTTGTAGCGCCGGCGACCGCCTTGAAACCTTCTTCGATTGACAGGCAGTCTAGTCCAGATATTAGTGCATCCATACTTCCACTGGAAGACCCGTTCTGCCTGGGCGAACGGGTCCGTGTTGCGTATCCTTTTACTAGCAGCCAGATGTATCCTCACTAATATCTTAGTGTCCACTCGGAATGACAGTCTATAAGAACCCAAACATCTAGTTACTGATCCTTTATCACAAACTTGCTCCCCAACTTCTCTCCATCCTTTAGCACAACAAATACGCTTTCGCAACAAAGCCAAGCAAAGTGTTGCCCCCCGCAAAGCACATTTGCGAAAAGTATAGCGTAGCTAAATGTGACGAGGCAAATACCAAAGGGACATACTGCCGTACAATCGTAGCAGCTGCTGACCAGACCGGCGGACCAGTTACCTTCGGGTCTTTGATACGGCGCGGCGGGTGTCCCCAGTGTCCGCCTCCGATGTGTGAGTGTTAGCTTCAGCTTCATAGAACGCGACAGCCGGGAGCAGAATGGACAGTGTTGACATCACGCCGAGCCAAGCTCCAGGTAGATCCCTAAATCTTCGCATCCGTCCCTACTGAGCTATGCATGCCTCTGACCGCGAATGGCATCGAGAGATGGGTACCTCATAAATGAGTCAGTGGTTCGGCGGCAAACACCAGCCGGGTCAGTGTCGCGCTTTGCGTATCCGACACGTTCAGATCGCGTACGCCTTGTATCCACCACATGCATCGTGTTCGAGAGGGCAATTGTTTAATAACCGCCGAGAACGAGCCATGTGTCTTGAATGTACCTTGCATAACACTGATCTCATTTTACAGTGCTTCGTAGTAGCCGGAAACAGAGCCCAGCCATTATTCACAACCTCGCTAAGCACCGACCACACTTATGGAAAGTGTATCGTAGCGAGCTGAGTTGTAACGCTAACTAATATCCATCACGGCCACGTGCTGTCAGCATTGCCCACATTACCAACCCAATCACTAAAAGGGTGCAAAATACGTATAGGTGTCTCGGGTATCAAGATCAGACCGGCTAGCCGGAGGTCCGAACTCCCGGTCAGAGAGCCGTCTCAAGCACTGTAACAACCCCTCAGCTAGGGCCTCACTGAACAGCTAGAAATAGGGCCCCAAGCCACTCGTTAGATCGAAGAAATCAAGAGCTTTCCAGTGACTTCTTTTGCAACCTACTACTGAATGTGACATCGGGTGAGGCCCCTCCGCTTCGTAGTAAGATAAGTCTTGGGTGGAAGGATGGCTCAACTTTGGTATCTTTGATCACCGGCTCGTCGTGACGTGTTCACACTATGGAGCTACCCCTCGGGAAAAAAAGAAAAAAAAAAAGCCAGTGCATGTTAAACACAAGCTCGATCCTGCGCGAGAGCAAAATACCTCGTTAAGAGGTCTGTGTCTGCCAATTTTGGTTGCGCCGAATACTGAAAATGTGCGCCCAAAGCTCCTCCTAAAACTATGATGGCTGGAAGACGGGGAAACTATGAGAAAAACGGTTTGTAGAGAGCCTATAAGGGATATTACTTACGACGACGTAACTTCTGAGGTAGATCAATGACAATCATGTCCTCATCCCCCCTGTTCTCAGGCCAGTGCTTAATATCTGTATTCAGGATGTCATCCGCATATACACACATGAAGTTAATCCTGATGCGCTCGCCATTCATGTTCCAGGGCTTATTAAACTTATACTTATCCAAACCACTGTTCTCAATGTTCTCGAGCAATGAATAGTGCATCTGTGCAGCGATGGCCCAACTGGTATAGCTATCGTCCCAGACCTCATACTTAAGCTGAGCAGCGGGAGTCTGCATCATCATCTTATTATCTTCTACTCTCAACCATCTATGGTGGTGGTATGGAGGATCCTTGTTGAGCGGCCAAGTAAAATCGACAGGACCAACCCAGAATGGATGCTGAGAAGGTTTCCATGACTCGGAAACATTATTGGGTATTTCAACTTCGGGGAAGTAGGGATGGAGCGCACCCATCCGGTAATGCATAAAACCTAAGGGAGGATTATTGATGATGTTGGCAGAGACAACGAAGTCGTCTGGGTTATTGATCTTCCTTGTGATCAGTTGGGGAATTGCATCATCGTCAATCCAGACCTGATATTGAATACTTCTGCGTTAGTCTATTTTGAACAATAAGAGAATTCCCTCCGCCAAGCGAGGCAAGAGACGAGATTCCAAAACTATACATACGATATCATCATCTATTTTAACGTAAAACTTGCCACGCTCAAGATGCTGCCAAGCCTTACGGTAAGTGTAGACCCACAACTTGTCGCCGGGGATGATGAGTTTTTTGTATCTAACAGGGTTGCTGGCAATAATTTCGTCGAGGTAACGAAGGTCATCCTCGACATTCGTATTGACAACCCAGAGGACTTCGTCAAGCCATCCACCGTTGTCAACCATGTTTCGCTGTGGAGTGAGATTACCAATGCAACCCAAGATAGCAGGCTCTGTTGTTACTCACCTCTAAGTAACAGCGCATACATGAGACCCTGTTTCTCCGCCCATAAAAAACCAGTCCGCTAACGATTATGTTTTTAGGCTTGATAAGTGGCCTCTGGACTGGGTCGATTCTAGCTTTGGATGGGACGCCATGATGCCTCTCTGAGAAGCTTCGAATGCTCGAAAGAGAGATTGGGATCAGATCTACCATATACCAGCTAGCAATAAGAATCGAACAAAGAATGATACAAATTCGCATCACCTTCCGGCGACCAAGTAGCAAAAAGAGAACCAACATCGTCAAACGTTCGTATAGTAGGGCCGAGCACTATGCGTAGCACTTGAGCCAAGTCGGAGAGGAAAAGAAGGAGAGGATGGTGCGATCAAAGCCGATTGTGACTACATTTTTATTTTGGCAGATGATCGGCCATTCCGCGCCTTTCAGGTCCATTTTCATGTTGAAGCATGGGAAAGGTACTTATCTACCTGGGAAATTCATGAGACTGGTTAAACAGGGATATGCCCGAAATGGCCCTCACAGTCATACCAGTCGACTGACTAGCTGATTCCTGCTCGTTTTCGGCTACACCCAGTGAGCGAGGTTTGGATTCCTGGTGGCGAAGTTGCCGGCACTTGTAGTAGTGGGATATGCGCGACGTTGGCTAGCGGCAAGAAGAAAATACGTTTGCCACCGCCCGTCGGAAGCACTAAGATGAGTAACTCGCTCCGCATCCTGTTGTTCTATAGTGCCGCGATTCGATAGATACCCTCGCGCTGCTGCTCAGATTTATAGTCTGCCTCTTCTCCAAGCATTGATCGCAATTGTAGCAATCAATGAGGCGCACTAGCTGCTTACACTGAGGTGCAGGTTCAGCGTCACTAATTTAGCATTGTAATTTTGTCCAAAATGGACCAAGTAGACTACATTTTAGCCGTTTCTGGTCGCTCTCAGTAACTGTGCACGATTCCACCGTACAAAGATAGTGCGCAAGTCGCTAAAATTAGCACAATTTTGGGAGATTTCAGAACTTAAACACTGACGCTGAACATACACCACAGTGTAAAACACTAAAGAATCAGAGTATAGAACGTGCTGTCCTATTAATACAGACGGCTAATTCACTACGGTTCTGTGCAAAATATCAACCAGACGAAAAGTGACAGAGGGCATCCTAGATCGGACAGTCGACGACCTTTTGAAATCCCTCAAGGCCGTTCTTTCGACGAAAAGTCAGCATTCCAACACAAAACAAAAGACACAACCTAATTAGTGGATTGAGGGGTATGTAGAAGCTTGGAACTTAATTCTTTCAGGTTGCTCTTAGTTGCTACTCGGTTCTCTTGATTGCTTGTTGTACGCACACTTCTTCCAAGTTCCACGGTGGTTTCCTCACCAGGCTTTAAAGTAAAGTTATTTTTTCCTTTATATTTCTAGGTAACACTTAATCACTTCCCTAATCCCCATCAACCGGAAGATTCTCTGCGCTTTCCCCACTAGTAGAGCAATGTCTGGTGTTGTTTCTGGGCTCAACTACTCTCATTCGTCACAAGGCATGACACTCTCCTTTCGCATGTGATGTCTTAGTCGATCGCTTCGGGGAATCCGCTTGTGCCTTGCCATGGGCAGATATATTCCATCTAGAAAATTTAGTCTAGACTCTAGGTAGGGTCCGGATGCCCAGTGAACAACTGAGCGAAGTGAGCTGATATGGTAGCAGTCACTGACTCTTTCTAGCAATGAAGAAATTTTTGGAGATAGCACAGCGACAACAGCTCAGTCATAAGTCTACTAAGATCGAATCTTTATTGGGTACTGATGGTTGTAACCTGTGCTAAGATTCCTTCCCCACCAGGTCAACATGCGATCTGAGACATGCACTCCACCGCTCAACAATTTTGAGGCCTATAATCGAACCATTCTTTCACAAGCGACATTCGCCCAGTCCGCGCGAAATAGCTCATGGTAGTTCACCAAGGTCCCACAAATGAAACCTTGGCAAGTTAGCAAGAGTTGCTTTTATGATGCTAGACGATGTTAATTGAGATAGTCAGGATCATCACGCCGGCTCCAAATGCCTTCAAGAAACTTGTGAAGACAGCGCTGGGTGAATCCAACTTGCGACGGATCTTCCTACGTTCCATTCTTTTGTCTGAAGACACTACTGTGTAAAAATGACTCTTCAATCGTTTCTTGTAGCAGGACCAGGTGATGCCTTGGAGCTGGCCGGCAAGGGCTCCAGATGAACACGCGGACAAATTGCTATCGCTCCTTCATAGTGGGCATGCTTTTGACCCATGAGCTAGGTATGCCGTATGTGGACGTAATTAGTAAAGTGGCATAAAGTAGAGCGAATAGATAGAGATCATCATTCACGGTAAATAGATTAAACTAGGCTCGCCATGTTGAGACGACTTTGCCGGAACAGGCCCTTAGTAGGCTAGAGGATTCTGTTGGTCAGTGGCCATGCTTTCTTGTGTGAAGCCATTCCCTAATCCGTTCGTCACTTCGTGTCGGATGAGAACCTTGCTTTTCTACCTGCTCCGCTGAGCGACCCCTGATTGTCCGTCTGGCAGTCGGCCCAGGTAGCATGCAGACAGTCGGCATGGTTAATGCGCCTTTGCCATATAGCACTGCCCCGTGGTGATCTACAATAGATTGAAGCCATCATGTTCGCACAGAAAGCTACAAGCGTTGCATGGTGGTCTTACGGGACACCAGCACGGGAGACGTGAGTTCTACGGGCCGGATCCGGAACCTGGAGGTGGGGATTGATGCGCGTCTCTTTCTTTATCGGATGAGGAGCTGTATGCTCAAGGCCTAGTCGACATGGGTGGGTGTCGAAGTTTCCTCAATGAGCAAGAAGAGAGTTCTGGTCCATGATGGCGCTTGCACCATTACGGCGTGGACAGCTGGTTCAGGCTTCAGCTCGGCATAGGGCGCTGCGGCTTGTGGTTTGCAAAGCTCGGTCAGACAAGCAGCACGACGATGAAATCATTTCTAATACTGCACCTTACATACTCCATCCGTTTCGATCTCGACTAACGATAACTCATGACTCAAGTTTGTGCGTGGTATCCAGTAAAGAGTTAATGCAGCTTGTGGCCTAGAGATCGTAACGCGTACAGCATACACGCAGAGACCGGCGCGTCTTGAGGAGACAATTGCCTACAATCAGCTTGGTGTTTAGGAATTGATATTGCCGATTGGTCTGTTTCGTCTCGTAACTTTTACCATACCTACGTCTAGATTGCTTCAAGTTTCCTAGTCATTCTTTGGGTCTCTTGAGTCACTCTTGTCGAAGTACATTCAACAGCGGAAATGAAACAATTCTTCTCTTGCTCTACTTCTTAACCAATGGAAAAACGGAGTGCTCTATGCTTGATAATTAGAGACTAAGATCTATTTGAAAAATCATTGTCTTGTTTGTCTCGTTCTCAGGTCCATCCTCGGCCAGTATTGGCTTATTTCGTTTCTTGCATGCGTAATAAGACCCTCTCGGTGGATTAAAAGGTGTCCACCAAATCTGCCAAGTGTTTTGAGACTTAGGATGCCACGTTAAAACGGGCAAACCATATATTCCTTACCTGACGGTCTGACGAGTGGTAGCATGAGGAAGGTTTCCCCGAACGCCCTTGCATGTTCCGTTAGCTTCCATCTAGATGGCCCATACCATCCTACTATGATGTCCAGCAAGACGTTGATCTTGGCAAGTCATCCTCGCTTTATTTCGTCTCTTTCTGTCCTCCAGATAGTCCAGTGATTCACCGACAGCTAAATAGCTCTTCCATCGTTGTTTTATTATTCGTGGCATTATCCAGCGTAATTCTTGTTCTTGCAGACGTTCTAGAGAATCATCATGGTGTTATCGGGCTTGCCCTTGATTGCTTTCTAAATGAAGTCAAGTTTGCTTTCAGGGGTGGTGCGATAAAGCTTCGAGCGGGAAGAGGAGACTAGAGTTCGTCATGCTTAGCCAAGCAGTCCATGATCCTGCATGAGGCCGATAACCAGCTTGTGGCACATTGTCTCCTGTCCGTCACCCCTCCGTCTCCCTAGAGGAGATTGTGACGGTTGCAGTCTCCAGCTATGATTACATCTGTTTTTCTATCAGTTGCATTGCTAAGCATCATGGTTTTGGCATGGGGTGACTCCACTGTGGTCAAGAGAGCCTCCTCGTGCTTCCTTCCCCGCACACCAAGATTGTCAACGCGTCTCCATCGGAGAGTTGCAGTATCTCCCCCGTTCGATCTACCGATTGTACTAAGCCCTGCTCCGCGTCTATGTCCTATCGTCTATAGTATTCGTGTCTTTTCCGCTGCACGCTGGTTCCTTGGGAGACGCCTAGGGTCGTTTCTTCGAGGGATCCGGTTACCAGCAATCATAATGGGACAAAATGAGGCCCTCTTATTCGATTAGAGGCCAGGCACGCACGAAATTGCTCGGGGAACATCGCGGCAGACGATCCATTCTTTGATCTTGATGATATTCCCCGCATGCGTGAGGGGACTTCTTCATTTCCTTCTCCTTCTCCTCTTACGTTGCCCATGGTCATTTAAGTGAATACATCACGCCGTGGATGCTTAGGTGACATACCTTCCTTCCATGATAGCTTTCCAATTACGGCCCCAACCCGTAACATGCTTCTCATTTGTGTCCATTAATACTCAGGAATATTTATCCACCCAGCTGCGCCAAAAACAAACGCATACCCCACTTGGCTACACTTTAAGATCAGGTATCCAAGAACGCCCGCCCGATTAGGTCTGCGCAGGCAGCGTAGGCCACTCTTGGACTAACTGAGAGAAGAGAAAAGTGAGAAGAGACAACATTAACCAAGAACCATCACTTTATACACAGGAGTCAAATCAGCAGTTGTAGGTTTTATCAAGAGTAGCAATCCTCTTTCAAGTTCATTTGTCACTGACTGCTTCAAGGACTGCATTAGTGGCTTCAAAACTCATCGAAGCAAAGCTCTCAGATGTTCAAGCATGCTCAACTTCTAGCGGATAACTTATCCTACAACTCGCTCATCCAAGGATCTACAACCGTCCAAATCTCTTTTCACAGGTCAAGTCTAGAGCAGTTATCGCCGAACTTAGCCTAAAAGTTACCAGACTTGAGACTTCTATATATTCCATAAGGATAGCTACAATATTTTATTGATCTGATAGCACCCTATATGACTTTTCGTCTCCATTAATGATTAGTACTCCATATGCAGCATTAGCTTTTACTTTATATTGCGAGAATACTAGTATATCTCCGGATAAAACGCCACGTGGCTGCCCCCTCCTCTTCACTAATAGGTCATCTAGTTATACAGTGTTCGCACAGTTTCACAAACTTTTGACCCCTGTCCTCACGCTGTTGAGCATAGTTTATAACATGTCTACCCTGCTAGATCTCCCCAGTATTGGCGCTAAACAAGTACAAGCAAGGCCAGAAGTCGCCCGCAATGCCTCCAGCCGACTGAGCCGCTCCGCAATGCTTAACTAACTGTATTGATCCGTTCCAGGCATGCAATTCTTAACTAACAGGCTCCAGGTGTGAGAGTCCTTCGGGACCAACTGTACCCAGTCAGAGCTGACAACATCAACCGTGCTGCCATTCTCGACCAGGAAGGCGAGCTCCTTGCTAGAGCAATGGAAGCCTTGGCCAAAAGAATGAAGTCCAGATTGCCAAGATGGCTTGGTTGAGTCAAAAGGACTGCGCAAAGGCATATGGGTCGATGTGCATACCTCACCGACAACAGCGATGCTAGGAGACTCCTACAGGAACGCTACTTCCTTGCAGCCGGTGAATCGGCATATGCTAGCGCGTTCGGGCGGGAGCAGACCGGTGCGATGCTGTAATTACCAGGAGCTCCGCCATAAGGCATGTTCGTGCAGCAAGAATCAGGTATGTGCAAGGTGCGCCGCCGACGGCCCTCATCATAGGGAGTGCCAGACGCAGGTACCTAAGTGTGTGACGTGTGGCGGACCGCATGAGTCGCTTAGTAGAAGCTGCCCGAAACTCTACCCTAGGTGGCATGAGTAAGATGTTTCAGGTAATTCGATTGAATGTGAGAAAACAGGACATGGTACACGAGAGCCTAATGAACGATAAGCAACTCTAAGTTTTTGCAGTTATAGCAATCCAAGAACCACAGGACATAAAAGGGATGGCAAACTACTTACAGTCCGTATGGAGCACCCCAGATGGATTAAGATGGTGGCTATAATTTGGAAGGATGGCAGATGGCCGATTCGGAGCATGTTGTGGGTGAATAAGGATGTGGAGGCTAAGTAGATACCGATTGAGACGCCGGACATGACGGCGGCTATGGCATATCTCTTTGAGTGGTTGATCCTGGTAGTATCAGCTTACGTATCAAGAGGAGATGCTCAGACTCTACAAGACACATGCAACACTTCACGCTAGGCTATCTCAGAACCAAGAGGAGAAGCTGGTAGGCTTGTCGTTGTGATGGTTGTCGGAGACTTTAATCGGCACAACCAGCTATGGAGAGGAGACGATGTTTCTCTGGTGAGACAGGGTGAAGCGGGCCAGATCATTGACCTTATGCACGAGCTTGGCCTCACCAGCTTGCTCCTCAGAGGAACGAAGACGTGGAGTGGCGGAGACTTTGAAACAACAGTCGACTTGGTCTTGGCTTCGGAGGAGTTGACGGCCTCAGCCGTCAAGTGTGCATGAATTAGCTAGGTGACCGGTGGAACACGATAATCGCTACTCAATAAAGAGAATACTTGATGCGACTCAAATCGGCTCCGAATGTCGGAATCCAAAATCCGACAGCACTCTTTCCAACTGACCTGTTACCGGACTGAACAATTGGCATTTCCGTATGCAGTGAGAGTAGGGGAAGGGTGTCCTCAATTGTTATTTACCACTTAGCTTAATAATCTCCTACTACAAAAGCACTGGACTATGGCCCATGCAATCTCTGTCACTCGGCCTTCTAATTTCTGGGTCTACTCAAGCCATTCTACTCTTTGTACTTAAATCACGATGAACGGCCCTGCTTTGTCTGAATTACCGTCTGGTTCCCATGGCCATACTCTGTCGCCTCCTGAGCTCTTTCAAGGCTGCCTACAAGAACGCAAACGAGAAGAATCTATCGAAAATGAGCGACTCAGGAGAGAGCTTCAACATCTGAAAGATGAAGTCACAAATACAGCTACCATTGTGTCATGGCAGCAACGCTTGGCCGCGCTAGGCGAAGTACACATCAGGCTACTAGAGAACTTCATCGCGAGACTACAAGATCAACCCCTTGACCCAAGACTGATCGAGTCAGAACAAACACCTTCATGTGGGCAATCGATATATACCCCTTCTTCTTGGTTTGTGGCGGAGGATTCTCTTTCGGAGTCCAATCAATTGGCAAGCGGCACAAGTTTAGCCCAAGGTCAGGACGAAAACGACGCAAGGACTCGTCAGGCCCAGGGCACAGCTTCCGGGGAATGGTGGTCCCCCCTTCATTGATATCTGCACGACTAGGAGTTAAATAGAGTTGGAAACGTATATTTGATTATTCTTCCAAAATCAAGGCTTCAAAGTCGTCACTGTCATCATTCCGCTAATCGTCTTGAATCTTAGAAAGGTGCTAATTAAACAGAAAACTCATGACACGTTATCCTTTAAATCCGAGATAATCTCTCGGGATTTAGGCCAAACCATAAAATCTAGAGCCCAGATTGAAGCACTGTCCACCATTCTTTATTGGCCGAACCTTTCTTCAAGTCGGGCGGTAAGAATAAGACAGCAATGAACGTGTACCGAAAAAAGAGTCTAGAGTAACTGAAGCACCAAAGACCCTTTAGAGGAAAACTGCTTCAACCCTTTGTGATATTGAGTCGGGTGTACGGCGAATGAGTCGTGACGTTAGAGTCAATTAGTCTCCAGAATGCCCGTCATCAACTTATAAGTAACATTTTTGTAATCATTAATCTAATAAATAAATTCGACGCCGCTATTATTGTTCTATATAGGCATGTACTTAGAATAGAAAGTTAACCAAGTATCAAAGAGCCTTCACGTACCCTTCAAACTACTTACATGACGAGCGTGCCAATTCAGTGCCAGATTTCAGCATCACTTCCAAATTTTCCCAAGGCCAAATATCTGATCAAGTGACGCCAGGTTGTTGTCCTTGAATTGTGCGGCTGCTTAGCAGGGAAAGGAACGGAAATATACGCAGCAGCACCTTAAGCTCCCATATGAGCGAAACTAAAAACGGACGGTCTATGTCATCCTAGACAAACTAATGGCAATTACGCGCTACGTAAAACATTCTTGTGGCTTTCATAAAATTGCTATCTATGTATGGAGTAGATAGATCATTCAAAAAATGATAGGAAGCTCTTATGGCGACCAAACATCGTCTAAACAAAAAATATCCCATCTTTCATTCTAAAGCAAATGTATTATTTCCAAAAGATATAGGCGTAATGGCAAAGGCATCGGAGTGCATCAGCAACGTAACGAATGGTTTCTTCAGTATGCCTTAATTCAGTACCCCATTGTCTCCTTGTACGGCCATGTTCAGAGGGTCAGTAATACTATTTTTCGCTCACCTCTAGCACCAGCTGAGTAATGTTCTTCACCATAAAATCGATTGATTCTATTAGTGCCGCGATCACTTTTTCCCCCGTGACTTCTGAGACCTGCTGTTGGCTGAAATGACCGTAAGTTCAATGCCACGTATCTGTCAAATGAGATATAAGCTATAATTACACTACGCATTAGCGGAGTGCGCATTCCCTTTTACCATAGTGCTTTTTAGCTTCTGACACGATCTTTAATCAAGTCAAGGAAGAACTCTCGCCTCCCTCGTCCTGGTCATCCTAAATGCGCAATGGAGTATGAAAATTCCGATACCAATAAGGCACTAAATTTCGTTCAAAGTATACTTACGAATCCAAAAGGAGTCTATACCTAATTGCAGTTTAATATCATTAATTCTTGCGAGATATCATGAAACTCTAGATTACAAACTTCCATGCGAATCATCCGCGTGGCGTTGGTCTTAGCGAAAAAGGTACCGTTAAGGCTGGGTGAAAATGCTCACTCTTTTTTCGAAATGGGGATCTGGCGACTAACTGGGGGTCAGCGGCTGTCCAAGCAAGGGCAATCTCTTTTAAGGGCACACACTCGCACCGTGAACTACAGATTGGTGAGTTGGATGACGAATATTGGGAAGATGCTTACTCTGCGCATAGACTCTCATCAAAAACGTCCCGGCCAGCTTGCTCGAGAGGTTGCCCAATAGATTCGGTAAAGCCAAAGCTGTTCTGGCCATTATGGGAAGCGTTGGCCCTGGTCCATGTCACCCCGGCTGTTAAGCTGTACACTCTTAACCATGCGGAAATTAACAGGTCCATCATGGGGGCGATAAGCGGTGGCGATTGAGACGCCCAGGAAGGTACGCGCCTCTGCCGCTGTATTGGAATTTCTATCTGTTAAAACCATTGTTACTGTATACCTCCAGCTAATCAGCATCTGGCCCTGCCTCACGGGGTCGTGACATCTAAGCGCGCCTATTCGCCCTCTGTTTCCGACTGGGCGACGATTGGCTTTGGAGGCCGGGCGGGTCGAGGTTGGAATGCCTAATAGAGCCTCATGTTGGGTCTCCCACTGAGCAGCTGTATGATCATTCCCGACTTGGCCCATAAACGTTGGTTGAAAAGAGGCCATGACAGGCCGAAAGTTCAGATGGAGGAACGTCCGTAACTAACTAACCCTTTGCCTCGTCGTGGCAAAGTGGCCGAGAACGAGCTTGACAAGGAAACCTAGCTGTTGGCCAAGTGACCTCAAAACAGGAGGACTAGGTGAATGTCATCCTAGTTCGATGAACTCCACTCGACCCATCGCCTCCAGTCGCTGCGGAAGGACGGACGGAAATGTCGGTGTCGACGACGGCGACGATGTCTGTGCCTAGGCTCACGACTCGATAGAAGACGCTACGGTGTCGAGCCAAGCTTGGAAGATTTCGTTGACCACGGCTCCATTTCCCGGCCACGAAGTCGAAGCAACTATGGGACCTGAGCGAAGTCGGTGGGCCGACACAATGGAACTCGAAGCAGAATCTTTGACAGGCCAAGTGGCAGACAGGTGGTAGTCAGTACAAATATCCGCCGTGGATACGTACTCGGTTTCTTTTTCTGTTCCGGCTTTTCTCTGCCCCACTTGACACAGGCCTACCTACGGATACATAGGAAGTGATTTGCAGCCAAGGTCCCACCTTTAATTGACTATTTTTTTTTCTCTTTCCCCTCGCGTTTGTCCACTCCATGAGTGCGTCAAACTAGTTGTGGAGCCAGTTAGTGAGGGGACAAAGCGCACGAACCATCTCAGGGCTCGTTGGCACAAAAAACAATCCAGATGAAAACGGTATCCGGACGTCGATTCACCATTGTGAGAGCCTGATTGTGTGGGACAAAAGGCATTTTGAGTACTAACTTTACTAGGGATGACTCATACAAAAGGGACGCCTGGGTGGGTCAACACAATCCTGCGAGGCTGGTGTTCCCTCTTTAGAGGTCGCACGTCGCCTTCTCAGCGCCAATCGATACTTTCCCCCATATTCATCAAAACTAAGTCAATTGGTCAAGACGACGAAACATCTTCGAATTCCACCAGCAGCCCTTCCCAATAGAGGCAACTAGGCGCGACAGGTGGATAACAAGGAATTTGCCACTTTGACCTGACGTTACCTAGAAATAGCGTTGTAGGCGGAGAGAGTACTCCGTATCGTGTACATAATAGTAAACTTACTTTTAAGGAATGGCCGCGGTCAATTCTGTCAGCCCCATCAGCCACGTAAAACCAGCCCACCGAACTCCCATTGCAAGTAACGCAAAAATTTCCATGGCAGCGCGGAGTCGACGGAATGCAGTCCCACCGTCATGGATCGAATTCACAGATGAGTTAGCCTTGATGAGGTAGCCTTTTCAGGCGGGGATTTCTGGGCCGCCATCTATAATTCCTTGTGCGCACGATATCATAAATATAATCGGCAAGCTTCCTTTTCTTTTTTTTTTTCTTTTTTTTAGTATCTGTGCTCAACATGGTCTCACCAAACAATCAATCGACATGAAAGCTGGACGTCTGTCAAGCGAGCCCAGAAGTTTCGGCAGTTCATTGTGCATTTCACCTAAACACACACCAGGTGGAGTAAACAAATAACCCGCCGGTGGTTCTCGGCTGCGGTAGTTATCGTTACGAGAGCCGAGACAGCACGGGCCACACGGCAATTTACCCGGCGATTGCGTAATTCGAATGATGATTGAACCTCACCAGATTGGACCATCCATACCCCAGAGGAGGAGGGATCACCGTGCACGCAAAGTATGCAAACTTCGATGATAGTGGGCGTGGGGCCACCTAGAGATCCCACATGCCGATCATTCCTGTCCCAAGATCTCTGTCGAAAGCCCTCACCAAAAGTCCGAATAGCAAGTCTACCTTGAGATGAATCAGATTTGAACCTTCCAAGATTGAGCAAACGCATTAGTATGCACCACAACAACCGCGTCCCACGTGACGGAGGCCATGTAAACGGGAGCGGGGAAGTAACAGACGAACATTCGCTCGCATCGCATGAGCAACCACCGACGTCTACTTTTTTCCTGCTCAGGTGATGAGTAGTCAGATTCTGTCCGAGATGGATGAATAGGTAAGCTTCTTTGATATGACAAATCCAGAGTAGCAAATGGCGCACAAGAGCCACTGGGACGTCAATGGCATCAAAACGCGATGTCGGCGGAAAAATTTGCAGCCACTATCATATGGGGCGAACATCTGTACATACCCCAACTTTCCAAGGTTGAAACACAATAGTAATTTGATCTCTTGAAGACCAACATACACACCCAAGTGGGTTTCAAATCCACGACGCATTTTGCTGACAAAATGATGAGAAGTGTGGAAGTGTGCGGAGTAACTTATTGTGCAACCCACTTGACATCTTTCTCAGACCCTAGCGTCTGTGTATGGATTAAGGAGGCAACCGTTGCATGACTCCACAATTTAGATTTGCATGAACGTGCCACAACCCTGCTGGACAACCCTGCCTGTTGATCGCTTGCCGTACCCCACCATGCCTTCAACACTCACTGGGGGTCAAAATTGTCATATGGCACCCGGAAAGAAACCTCCTTGATCGTTCAATCATAACTCGGGAAACGGGTATTGCATCTGTGCTGAGTAGCTTTTGAAGCGCCTACGGATCGCATAGAGAAATGAAAAGAATTGAGAAAAAACTAAAACAAAAAAAATTGAAAGAAAGAAAAGAGAGCGCATTAATTTCGGACCGCTGTTTTCTTCGTTGTGAAAATCATGACAGACTTTTCCTCCGGGACGAGCTAAAAGGGTGGAATCGGAACGTGGCACTTGGTAGCGAGTGTTTCTTTACTCTTTTCAAGAATATGATTTGTTTAACTTACTATTCGTACTTTTTGGACAGTGGATACTCACGCCGACTAACTGGATTTCCCTCAGCGCCAAGATGAGAACGAGAAGTATATTGCAACACCGAAAATCTCCATTCTGTTAATGCAGCATCACAAGAATCCGGCCCAAGACTAATTGCTACCAGCTTCACGACATATCCGAACAATTCTAGACATGACCTACAATAAGGTTGTGATCGTTTGCGGCCCAGTTACGCATAGGGAGAGCCAACAACAGCACGGCAACTGGCACGGCGGTGGTGATGGAAACGATGAGGTGGACCAGGACCGGGGATTCGAGTTCACCTTCGACTGCTCCATGGCGAGGGTCGGCGCCGGAAGGGGCGAAAATGGCAGCATAATTGAGTCAGATGTAGGCCACAAGTTTGAAAACTCGTGCAGATTGTGAGCTGACCAGACAGTCTATCCCTTCGACCATGGCAGCGTCGTCTTCCATTGGCGAGGCAACATCGACATCATCGGATATTAACTGGAGTCTCGGGAACGACGATTCGGCCTCCCTATCAGACAGCGTGCAAGCATTTCCCGAGGAATTTGGCCGCACCTATCATGCCTATCGTGCCGGCTGTAAGAACTCCTCGTTTCTGCCTCTCTGCGGTGAATTCCAGCTGACTCTCTGTAGCATACGCATTTCCCAACGACGCCCCGGAGCAAGAGCGCCTCGAGCTTCAAGGCGAGGCCATAAAGATGCTCTTGGGCAACAAGCTCTTCTTTGCTCCACTCTCGCACTCAAATCCTCCTCGTACCATCCTCGACCTAGCAACGGGCGTCGGCGATTGGGCCATCCAGATGGGAGACCAATTCCCCGACTCGTTGATCATCGGCACTGACCTATCGCCCATCCAACCAGCCGAAGTGCCTCCCAACGTTCACTTTTACGTCGAGGATTCGTAAGTGTCTTATCCTTGCGTGTGCTGACTGACCTGTTTGATGTAAGTCGGCTTCCGAGCTAGCTGATCTGACTTTCTCGCCTATCACTTCTAGTACCGACCCATGGGACTTCAACCAGAAATTTGACTATATCCATACGAGGTTTACCTGTGGCTGCTGGAGCTCCTTCGAGACCCAAATTGCCGAGCAAGCGTTTGCCGCTCTCGAACCTGGCGGATGGTTCGAATCGCAAGAAATTGACGGTAACATTTGTTGTGATGACAACACCTTGGCCCCTGACGGACCCCTAGCTGTCTGGTCCAATGACCTAATTACCGCATCAGAGAAGCTTGGTCGTCCCGCCATCGTCGGCATCAACCTCAAGGAGATATTTGAGAGGGTCGGCTTTGTTGATGTGCAGCAGCGCATCTACAAGATGCCCATTGGCGGATGGGCTAAGGACCAAAGACTCAAGGAAATAGGGTATATGTGGGGGATAAACGTCCTGGATGGAGTGACTGGTTTCTCCTTACAGCTGTTCAGCAAGGCTTTTGAGCGAACGAGCGCTCAGATCGAGGTAAGAATGACATGCGGCACGACTGTACTAGGCTACTGACAAGCTTATTTATAGGTATCTCTCATCGATGTTCGACGGGATCTCACCAACCATCGTATACATGCCTACATGCCTGCCTTCATTGTATGGGGGCGGAAGCCACAACTTGGCGAAAAGTAAGGCGCGAGGCGGCTCCGTCAGAGACATTATACGTTTATTGGAATTCCATTTGAAAGGTACACGGGAAATTGCTCACGCAAACGTTGTTTTTTCGTTGCATCCTGACGTGCAGGACCGGCCTGCCTGATGACCTTGCACCCAATGCAAAGGCGAGAGGCGGTGCAGAGCCTGCATAAGGCGGATGGGCATTTATGCGCGGGCTGTACGATATATATATTGCCCGCCGTGTCTCCATGACGTAACTATCATATACAACTTCCTTGCATGTCTTTTGTCACACGGGTTATCCACCGGGACCGCGCGTAGCCGACCTGATTAACCTGATCAACTTGATCAACCTAATCAACACTAAATTAGGATATTCCAAGAAATTCAAGGAAGCTTAGAAATCGATGACAAATTCAATGGCGAAGCTTTACAGCAAGCTGGCAAATTCATCTTCCTTGAAACCGGTTTCCTAGACCTATTCAACATAGCCTTGGAAGGTATAAATAGCATGCTTTATGTGTTTCTAGCTTGCCGCCTCCCTATACGAACCTAACGAGGCTCCTCAAGTGATGGCCTAATAGTTTATAATGCTTCTTGCTCACAGAATCTTGCCAACAATATGGCCCACGATCGCACGGAGGCCCAGGGCATTTCATAACCTGGTACACAGGTCCATCCAGGGTAGCCAGCTCTGCATTGAGCCGGACCTCCCGATCTGCAAGCTGAGCACCTGTGGCCCGACCAGCGCTTCGGCCAGTCTTGCCACTCTCCACATATTTAAATGAAACATTGATCTTCAGCCACTTCCCGATGTGGAGAAGATGGCTCCATGCATGCAGTTGTTTTTCTGCGATTGGCCAATTGATCTGCAGCTCTTTGAAAGTCTTGGTTATATCTGTTTCGGATCGACCGTTCCCGGACATAACAACCGTCGTGGAATCAGCCTTACAAGGCTTACTCAGCGTCTTCGCAATTTCCTCTATCTTTAACGATAACTCTTCATCCCAGAAATCGCTTAGAGCCACTACAAGCTCCTCCTCGGTTTGCTTCGCGAAGCCTCGATTATTAAACGTGAATTTCCATTCCAAGGCAGTGTGTATACAGTTAGGTGGCTGTTCGATGTAGGACTCGCCCAGAATCCAATCAGCATACGGCACACACGAACGGTAGTTCCTTGCGGGCGGGTCGCAACTGGCTGCGTCGATGGGCTGTTGCGTGTCGAGCGGGTTGGGTTTCAGGATTTGAGTCATGATCGAAGTTAGGCCATTTTCACCGTCACTAGACCAATCATTCACGGCGTCGCATGCGTTCATGGTCCAGTTGCTGTAGGTGGCAAGCTGCACTCTCACCAGAGTGGCGACTCTCTTGCTGGAAGTGTGAGCTAGAAAGGACACCGTGTCCTCTTCCTCCATGTTTATAACGTGACTTATCACATGACACCACTGCTTCTCGGTTCTTTTGTTCGCAACATCCGCATGAACATCTGCATGCGTCTCATCTTCAATCAGCTCCCATGTAAGAGCCAAGTCCATGATAACTCGCTAGATAGGTAGCGAAGTGGTGAACCTGCGCTCGCAGAGCTTATGGTGTATGTGCGCGCGACAAGACGGTGTTAACTACCGCCTTCGTGGCTTAATATCGCTGAAGATGAAAATAGGCGTAGGTAATCAGCACCTTGCCGGCAGTAATAGTAGTGATGAGGAAGGCACGATGATGGTCGGCAATAGGGCAGGTAGTCTAGTGAGGGTGGGCAGATTTTGTATTACGTGAATCTCGCACTGGTTAAAATTGATCCTTCAATTACGTGAATCCCAGCATCCCTACCTACTTACATCTACCTCAAGGTACCTGTTGCTAATGACAAAAATGGACTGTCTCATATAAAAAAAACAGCCAATTCTGGACGACAAAATGTATTTTGAGGTAGAGTCTTGTATCATGGTCTGTGCTTGAAAAGCCTTGTAAATGTTCAATAGAGGAAGCCGATTTTGCTCTGGATGATATAAAAGATGAGTGTGCCGTTATGGAGCTTCAGTGAATTTTTATGCTTTCACGCTGCTTCGTCCGTTGCTTGTTTCGTATACTGGCCTGGGCTCGGTTGTGCTTAGGGTACGTGTCATCGAAGTGTTCTTCCTCTTTCTTTTGTTGAACCTGGCAGAGGCTAATCATAAACAGAGTTCACTCCACCACCATACTAATACCATCGACCACTGTGTGTGTCACTCGACAACACCGTCTTTGTTGTCATGGCTCCTCCCAAGGAAGGGCACATTTATACCCTTCACACGGAGGGCTGCAATTGCTCGCTGTGTGTGCGGGAACTCCGGGTTCAGTTCCTTTTCTATACCATCCGGACTTCTAAAAAGCTGAAAGATCCGGAGGATAGTCCGGAGGATAGTCCGGATATTTCTCAGTGTCTCACCAGCTGGCTTCCAAGCCTTTCACGCGCAGTGTGGGCACTTCGGGCACCTTGGGTATCTGGGGCATCTCGTGCTGCTGTTTTCGGCAGTGAAGAATCAATTTCCGACGCATCCGAAGGCGAAACCTACGTCTATCGCTTATTTGTTGCACTTCCTGGTCCTGTGCAGTGGACGCATCTTCCAGAGAAAGCGTGGATGCATCGCAAACTGGCTCTCCCGTTACCCTTGGCATCGGAGGGCGACCCTGGCTTGTCGATAGCAGTGGAGCCCTGGGATGGGTGTTCACCGGCTGAGTTGCTCAATTTTTGGCGTGCATGCAAAAAAAATATCTTTAATGGTGCTCGCTTGCCAGAGAACAGAAAGTTGTTTGGTAAGGAAGATACTGTCACCAATCATATTTGCTCCTCTCATCGGCACCTTTATGGCCACATATAGCATGTTCCACGGAGTGTTGTAGTATGTCAGCATTAAATAGACATTGTGGTATTATCATTTTCCCGACTGCCATGCAGCTTTGAAAGACTAGTGGAGCACGGTGGGCATGACGCGCCGCTTGCACAACCCCAGACGCGGGGCGACCGCGTCTGTCGAGGAGACGGGTATCAGTATCCACCGCGTCCGTTAGATCAGGCAGAGAAGTGACTCGCGGCACAGCGAAGACTACCTGAGCAATGACGCGAGATGCACATTGTTCGCTGACTTACATTCACTGACTGTAATTATGACAGGATAGCCCGGCTGCTCCGTACCTGGGAGAAACTGGGACCCACTCGGGGTGCTGTGACGCAGCCACACAACAGTCCGGCCTCGGCACCTGCTGACCTTAGGGCCTGAGCATGCAATTGGATGCTCCGTGACAGCTCTTTCTTGATTTGGCACCTGTGTCGGAGAATCTTCGCAAGGTGCTTTTGTCATGTCACTTCAGTCGCCCAGCCTAGCCGAAGAACCCACCTCGAATCGCAACGATGGGCGCCAAGGAAAGATTGACACCAAGGAAAAATGATAACTTTGGCTAAGCAAGTGACAGTGGAGCCAGATCCAGTGCCTGGTTGGAATTTCCCCGTCTCTAGACAGTTTTACGATCGGTTAGGATATAAATACGTGCATAAACACGGTCTACATGATTCATTTCTGCCGCTTGAGACTCTATTGGGGCGCGAAATTTCTCCGACCATTCATTTCCTATCGTGGCTTCTTCAGCAGCGGTTGTCTGTGACGCGAGGTTTCCCGGCAAGTATGGAAAATGAACGTCCAGGGTAGTTTAGGCTGAGCCAATAAACAACTCCTATGTTAGCACTCCTGCCGACATGTGTGATTTTAGTAGCGGTCTCTAGTGGACAGAACGTAAGACCGGGACTGACCTGGAGGGGCTAAGGGATTTTTCGATGAGGAGCCGTAACCCTTGAGGAAAGTAGAGGTAAGTTCGCACATCGTCAGGTAAGCCCTCAAGCACATGGGATGCGTCCCCGCTCCGGACTACGACGAAACCTTCATCCGACAATTAACTATGAGATTGGGTCAGCATCGAGAGGTTATGGCAATTGATAATGTTTGGAATCATAAGTTTTAAAATATTTAGAAACTACTCCCTAGATGATTGCGTAAGTATAATGATGCCACTCTCTACCTACATCAACTATATTGATAGTACCCTTTAAGCCTCACTCTCTATTTGTCACTAAACCTCCCAGCCTACTGTCCGTAAATATCTAATACTTATTATTAGTCGGCTAGCTCTATTAGCTTTCATATACGTTACTTCATATCCCTACCCATATTAACGGATAATACGCCTTACAATATTTTGGAAGATAACTAGTATTGTAAGGTCACTTTTTCCACTATAACTTTACCCGTAACCCGATCGATTATAGCGCATTTGGCCCTTGTAATTGTGTGACCAAAACATGCTGAACTAGGTATGTGCGGTTGCATGATGTTTGAGACACTCTCTATCCAATGAGAGGGGAGTAGCCAGAGCCTACTAAGGTGCCGGCCAAGAACGTCTCAACAGCGAATTCGATTTGCCCAGCCTTGGTTCGTTCTAGGCCGAGATCGTCCGCAACGGCAGCGGTAACCTACATCTTTACCGGTACACAAATTTATTCCTTTTTTTGGATCATTGTGGCCTCGTACTCTACTATGTGAACAAACTATGGAACCTTGACAGGTATAAGAACTCCCGATGTTACAATCAATGGAAAATAAGTAGTTACCTATCTGATCGTTCTTACAATCGTTATGGACAAGATTACCTTAATTAGCAGCGATGGAGTGACCTTTCGCGACAATCGATTGATGTTTCAAGATTCGATGATTTACGACATCCCTAGTGATATTCGAACTCAGCCTATACCAATGGTTGATATAAATGCGCCCACCTTGGAGAAGGTTATAGAATGGTGTGACTAGTACCATAACCTTAACCTCGACGGGGTGGGATTCACCGAGAAACGGGAAAAAGTCAAAGAGCGGAAGAAGTGGGAGGAGAAATTCCTTCAAGTGGGCGGAGAAACGCTCCTCCGAGCGGTCGACTACCTCGACATCTAGTCTCTTACGGAGGCTAGTTGCCGAAAAGCCGCGGAAATGATAAAGAACAAATCTTTGCACGTGGTGAGCGACTTGCCAGCCCATCTCCAGGCCCAAGTCGCACAAAGTCTCCCACCTTGGGCCTTTAAGAAGCGGCCTTGGCAGGAATTCTGCACATGACGCCGGAACAGCAAGTCCGTAATAAAATCTGGACTAGTCTCTTAAGAAAGATGATTGGTTTGAGGCCGCCTTGGATGTTGGAGCAAATCAAGTACTTATTGGAAAAGATCTCGAAAGCAATGAGAACATGTTCCTCGTACTGAGTTCGATGGACTAGACCGGCGACCTTTTTCATCTTCTAAACGAGCGCTAGTGCAACATGACTGACTTCCTTCAAGGCCATGACTCGGACGAAACTACTTACGAATGTACAATGAAGGGGTCTCAAATTAAACTAAATATCTGGGAGTCGAGATGCGCAGAGGCTTCAATTGTGCAGAACGTCGAAGAAAGGCTTGTGTGGAGCGAACCGGACGGTAAACGATGGACAGCTCTCATGTCTCTAAGAAGCCCTTCCATTTGCCGTCTGTGAATGAGTCCAAACCAAACGGAAGAGTGGAAGTAGTTTGCAGAGACTGCCTCAACCCATATAGCGGGGAGCCTTTGGAATGGACATGTGTGGATAGTCTTGGGGCTCGTGTCTATAAAGCAACCACCCCATTCCGACGTAATCCGATGGTGGTTGCTAGTACTGACTGATAATGCTAATTTGTAAAGCTGTTTAACGCTAGTAGCCATATCTCGATTTGTGTTGGATGTAATACGTGGGTTTTCCGGCTTAAAAGTCTAACTAGAGACATATAGAAGTGGTAACTATCAATCACTCGCTATAGCCATAGACCAGTAACCTGTTCACTCATGGTATTATACTGGTTGAAATAGGGAGCCTACTATGCCAAAGGTCTGCCGTATTTTGTCAAAATACAATCTGACTGGCCCATGTGCGCGGGTAAGTCTCCTAATTTGTGAACCTCATCTAGAAACCTAAATATAACACCTTCAAGTGAGCGGGCGCCAATAAAATATCTAAACTCTCAATCCAATGATTCCTGATAGAAAGCTAAATGTTGGCTAAGAGTGCGTATTATCTGTCATAAATATCAGAAAAATCCCTCCGTGTTATCAGTTTCCCAACCAGACAGCATCACCACAAAATGAAATTAGACAATATTATAAGCAAGACGATTTAAGAAGCTCTTACGGCGTACTGTCCATGTGATCTTAGCTCTGAGTCTCACATCTGACAGCCTATCGGACACAGACAGGTATTTATTGCGATCTTACGGTGCGATGTGGGAACAAAGAATACGCCGTTCACAAAGTCTTAGTCTGCATCAGATCACCCTTCTTTGTTAAAGCTTGGGACGAACTATATAGGGTATAGAGTGAGGGACTTGACTATTGCTGTCGGCAGTGGCAGCATCTAGCTCGACCTGCCGGACAGTCCAATCTTTAACTCGATCGCCCATCTCGATAGCGATGGCTTACAGCACTTCCAGGCCCTCGGGCACCATTGTGCCTGCGACAGCTTGACACGACAAATTGAATGCCCATCGGCGCTCCCAAGACCAGCAAGAACTGGTTGTTGAGCCGCGCTTTGTCTAACACACCCTTCTGCGCCGACTTCCAAAGCAAGGGGCGCAGACTCTCAGACGAGCCCCGGTTTTAGAAGAGCCTATGCAGCGCCCTCTGGGAAGGTAGCATTCATGTGATTCATACCACTATCGTCTTGCTCAAGTGCTCGGCTAAGAATAGTCCCGCCCCCGACCCCGTACTTCGACATCGTAACTATCGGCCCTCGTCTAGGGCGCCCGGGACAGATGTGCGACTTGGAAGCTGCTCCAGAACTTCCTCTGCCAGAGAGCATTCTTTTCCACCGCTCGCTACCGGCACTGGCATTGAATCCGCTAGGCTAGAGAATGGACAAACGTAGCCGATTAGGCTCATACAAATCATGTGCTGCAGAAGGCGAAACTTACATTGCGTGACCCACTGATCACGGAAGCGTACAGATCTTGGCTATCAGGCGGCCACAGGGGTAAATGAACTTTGGCACTACGGATACGTACCATGAGAACGACTTATGAACATAAGCAAATACCATACAAAAAGAAACAGCGATTGGTGAACAAGAAAAAGCACAAAACATAAGCAAAGTCAACTAGAATATTCATACCTCGCTATTTACACCGGTCGAGGACCCATGTTGCAAGCATCATACAAATCCTTAGCTGGGTAACGGGAAGGAACGCTAAAACCTTGAACTACGGACTACCAAATAATATATTGACGTCTTCAACCTTTTTGCCTTAAATCACGCTTTCGAAAACGGTACTACCAACATTATAATAATTCAACAGTCCATGTAATTTATTTCTTTTTTACCAATCCTATAACCCCAACGCTGCCTTCATTACCTTATCTTTGCACCTAGAGGCTAGTTTTAATCTTAAACAATGTATAACGTTACAAACGACACCAAGAGGTTATATTATTTTCACCGTAAGCGGGCATTTTCTAAGCTATTGTCCCTGGGACTACGGACTCTCCTTATAGAGGTGAGAGCCAACGTGATCTTAAAGCTACAATATAGGTGTGATTTGGGTATATGGAGAAGAATTTAGGTCTATAGTCAGTATTACTATAGAGTTGTAGCACCTAGGGTTCTTTGCCGTAATTGCTAAGTAAGTTGTATAAGATCGAATCTATTACGAAGAATAAACCTAGGGAGCTAAGCACTATAATGTATTGCTATATCCATGGAAAGCTCCTAACAAGAAGGCTGCCTGAAGCTTATGACTAGTCTGGCAGGGGCAAGGCGATTAGTAAAGAAGGTTATTCCCTAGGGTAGGTAGAGTTTTTAGTTAAAGTAACAAATAACACACGGTTTGTGAAGGAGAAGGCGAAAGAGAGGGAACTACGAGGTATGGGAAGGAAGAGAATGGAGAAAACGGGGTTGAGTTGGGGAGCGGATGAGAACATCTAGCCTGCCGGAACAACATGACCACCAATTACACGAGTAACTAGTGGACTCACACAAGTGACATTTAATCTCAGTCTCGTCCACACGCGTTGACGTCACAAACTAAACTTACCTTGACTATCATCTGGCAATTTTATGTAACTAGTCAGGGGGCTGAAATGTCATTCTGCTCTTTAATATCGCCTACGTATTGTCCGTTCGCTCGTTCGTTTATTATTTTGGAAGGAAGTCAATAATAGTTTAAAGTTTCCTTGGCGGAAGGCAAACCCAAAATGACTTGAGGCGTTGGCTTTGCAAAGAACTCCGCCGTTTGTCTCGATTTTTAGTCCCAGAGCATTGGCTCAACTTTATCTTGTTACTGACCTGTCGCTGAAGATGCTTTTCCGTGCTCAATTGTTGTTATTCTTCGTACAGAAAGGAACTGTCACGACACTCTGTTTCAGCTAAGCGGAGCCGTACCAAGCCGAAGTTATGCTGCCTTTTGTCAGGATATTTAACGATAATGAAGCAAGGAGGGATGGCTAACATTTGTGAGCCCTATTACGCCGCGTGTCCACACTACATCCCCTTCACTTAAGTAGGAAGATTAATTAGAATGACCTGGTTGACTGCATAGGTCGAGGTGGGGCATAGCCTGTAGTGGACGAAATGTGACAACACCATAAAGCTATCCAAACGGTGAATGAAAAGATGGTTGAGAGTTTTGCTTAACATTCCTGCTTCTAGCTTCCCAGGTTGTAGAATCAGTCGCGAGTGCATGTTGTGCACCTGGCACATGCAAAGTGTGTCGTTGTGTTTCCCAAATACCCTTCTCCGCCTGGCACCTTACGTTGGAAGAGGTCAGCCCATCCACCTTGTGTCTCTGGCCATGCGAAAATCTTCATCGGGTCGCATCTGTTATCAGATGAAAGGCTACACCATATTAGTGCTTTGCGTTGCGTTGAGTCCAAGTTAACCATTAACGTACGTGCATAGTCTGCAAATCGCACCGGGCTCAACAAATATAGAGCCAATATGACCAGATAGTTCCGACCCAAGTGCGGAGCATGTATAATTGAGTTCCGGATAATACACGAAGCATGGAGCCTCCCAATTTTCACCGCGGCAAAAGTAAACCTAACATCTCTAAGTGTGAATAGATAATAAAAGTATTGTGAGACGTGAGGGTAGATACCATTCCAAACTCACGTTTACTTGGTTCATCCTCAGAGGGTGCAGTACCGAGGCGAGCTTGCAGCTCCCAAGGGTCAATACGCTCGTTCCGAGGGACGGTATGAGAGTAGGGCGGCGAAGACCATGACACGAATGGGATATATGGTAAGAGGAGGGCTAGAAGGAGAGCAGCAGCCCAGGCGAAGTTCATGGTGGTAGATATTGAATGGATGGACGAGTTCGGTCCGTTTAATCATGCTGTTGCTGATGTTGAATCTGTTGAGTTTTTCTCTTGGGCTTTATGAAGCGTATTCGATTGCAAGTTCCCAGCCACGATGCTGGTTCTTGCCGTCCCCGATCGCAGGCACTTATGGTAAGACCATGGTGAAAATGGACGTAGCGAGCTAGGGAGCGGGGGTGTCGCCTGAAGGCAGCCAAAACTCGCCAATATTGGATTCTGGGGGTTACGTGACAAAACAGGCAGTTTCCTCGCGGCAATGTTTGCATTCATCGGATGTACCAAGGAGTGCCATGTTACGTGCAAACGGTCAGTACTGGCCTCCACGAAGGAGAGACCAAGGTACTAGTCTCACCTCTTAGATAACTCAAGTCAGTTGGCTATGGACTCATCAATTTGCCAACCCATCGGCCATCGGCAGCCACTCACCGATGCGATTCCTCTATCACTCAACATTTATGCGATTTGCGACATGTAGTTTTCTAGCATAGATAGCATCATAGTAATCAGCTTAAGCTAGCAAAGTGACAAATGGCTCATAACTTAGCGGATGCAGCAGTGATGCCTGGAACGGCACTCTAAGACCCGACAGTTTAGGGCTGGTACTAGGGCTGGTACGATGCGACCAGCTACAGCCTCAATCTCGGGTGGTCTCATGATCTGGTATAGGTGGCAAGGAGATGTCGACACTTTTCAACGCCCTGCCTGGCGCCTCACGTGCTGTTGAATATCGCTAACTCTATTGGCCGTCGCGTTGACGAACTTCCTTTTGGGAGACATAGCTGATACCAACCTCTGACTAGAAGTCCGGACCTCCGGCGGCCGGTCTGAACAGTCAGCCCGAACAGCCGGAAAACCTTCATTCCTGTCTGATCAATTGTATGACTCTCGTGACACTTTGTTATCTGGTTCCAAGGAACCAGGAGGAGATTGGGTCAAACCATCCCGCATAGTAATGTGGACGACGATGAGCACGTAAGCTGATTATTTCCTTTGAAGTCATGGCCCAGAATCGGACATGCGTGGACATGGTTCTGCCTATTCCTACTGCCTAAGGCACAATTTTGATATGTTCCAACTTTGGCTCAGAGCCGATACGTTAGCCGGGTACAGCTGCGAGTGCTCCTCAGTCGATCTGTAATGCAACAATTAAAACGCACCTTAAGGCCGTCTAATAGCGAATTTGATCCTGATATATTAAGTTGATGACCATACTACATTATTCCCATCATATACTTCCACTATACAAACACAATGCGGTAATGAAACACACCAGACAGTGTGGCTATCCATTTTAAATTGTCTTGCATCTCTTCACTTACTAAGACCTAAGACGCCCCCCTCCAATGCGGCCAAGAACGTCTTTCGTCAAGTCCACCTGGGCTTACTGTGAGGGAACGATCATGTGACTCTCATACTTCACGAATAGTTCCATTATATGAATATTGTGTAAATAGCTTAAATCAGGGTTTTCCTTACGAATCTCCTTCTCTCCTCGTAAACAATCATTTTGCCCAAGTCGCACTCGACCTCGTTCGTGCTCTTGTACCGTCACACTTACCTCGTTGTAAGAGGTTTTTTTCCTCGTGTCTGCGGCAGCAACTTTGTGAGCTGCATTAGGCGTGTTGCAGAGGGTTCGGTGATTTCTCTCAAGTGATAGTGTAGCTATGAAAGTTGGCATCTACATGCTAAACGTAGGTTCCTGTGGGCGGCTTGAGCCTTGATAGGTAGTTATAACACTGGGAGACTATCAAGCGGTTCTGAGCCTCAGATTAATTGGACCAGATTATGGTCTCATATGGGGGGCTTCCTCTTGAGGCAGATTTCAACAGCAGCCTGTATCCCTCGCCTCATAGACGTGGCGTTTGCCTATCGCCACTTCCCCCTCAGGGGATGCCAGAGGCGATGTCCCGTGTCTGCCGTAATCTCGTTTGCTAGTCCTTTTTGGTCTGGATAGTCTGGCCGGGGGGAGAACTTGCCGTTATTTGAAGACAACGCTCATATGCAGTGCCTCTTATGTTTTCAATGATGAGTTATATTTGCTATAATTTATTTCTACACTGATATCTTGGTACACTGTTTTAAGCGCATCTAGCAACGTCGTCCTACGGCTGTCCGTCAAGAAGCGATCACGATGAAGGACCAGACTGATGAAGTGCGTGCTAAACGGCGGGAAGTTGCCTCCATGTGCTTCATTCATAGAGACTTACTATCCATAGGAGGTCTGCCATGCAATCAACGCGGCCGCAGAGGGCGTGGCCTTGCACAAATCAGGTTAGTGGCTCCTGGCCCCAACGGCATTATATAAGATCAGAAAAGTTTCTTGTCTGGGACCTGCCATTCTGTTTCTACTTTATCTCATTAGCCATCAACATTCATCTTCAGCGTAAACGCCTCCTGTCCCGAACATGTCGATAACCACGTCAGCAGACGCTGGTGTCACTTCATATCAAGACCCTGGCGAGGGCAATGAATTTGACGCGGTTCGAAAACTACTTGACTATCTGAAGAACAATTACTAACAACTCACCCAGACACAAGTTACGGATGAGCTCGGACGGAGATTTGATCAACAGAACTATACGCAATGTGCTAACAAGCTGTCTTGCGTTTGCTGCACTGTAACTGTTGGCTACAGCGACGAGAGAAAAGAGAGCGACACGGACCGGGTATTTTTGGAAAATGCGACAGAAAACAGGCGATCAGAGATAACTGTCACCTTGAGCCATGGAATGAAGAGATTCAAACTTGAGTTTGAAAGCTCGTTGCATGGACGCGACCGCGTTTTAACCGGCGTCGGCGCTGAGACGGCTTTTTATGGAACTTTGTCGGACGGTTCGCCTTGCTTTGGAGACCTAGCTGATATTCCGCAAGGTAAGAGCGTCGACCCCTCAGAAGGCCAATACGCACTCGACATTCAGACCACGTCGCAGCCGCAGATTGTTTGGGATTGGATATTAACGAGCTGGAATAGTCACCGATCCAAGACCGACATCAATGGGCCATCTATCGATAGATATAACAAATCATGTTTCAGAGCCCCCACATGATATGAGGATTACTTTGACTAGGTTGAATAAGTCGAATAGTATAAATACTCCCAAGCCAGATGTTCGGGATGAGCTGTGTCAGAGTACTGGGAATAAACGGCAGCGAACGGCGGAAGAAGTAGCAAAGACTACAAAACGGCGGAGACACTCTACGGCCGGAGGATACTAGATGGATTTTACCGTCAGTAGAGGCTCTCAGTCGAGTATTTCAGGGGATCTTTGTACACTTATCTCAGCAAGGCAGTACATGAGAATGCCGTAGTAAGAGTCAATACAGATAGCAAACCCCAATACATAGACAATTCCTATGTTGTCCCGCTCTGCAATGGAATAAAGTGAAGCCCGTATCTACCAGGAGTCGGCTGCACTCCAAGGGATACTCCTCGCGCAGTTGGTGCCGACAAACGACAATAGTAAAATAGCATAAGTGCAAGTGAACTCGTCATTCATATTACCATTCATTATTGTCTGGCGATATGGTCACTTTGTCCCTAGGAGGCTGTACGGCTGTTTTGGTAGCAAAGACTCCATTGCCGACTCATCTAACGGCAATACCTACGTCTATCATTTATTCGTTGCACTTCCTGAACCTGTGAAGTGGACGCATCTTCCACAAAAGGCGTGGATGCATCGCAACCAGGCTCTCTCATTCCCCTTAGCATCTAATGACAACACCGGCTTGTCCATAAAAGCGGAGCCCTGGATTAGACCTTTACCGGCTAGGTTATGCTTTTTTTAGAGTAGGTGCAAACAGGATATCTTTACAGGTTCTCGTTTACTAGAGAACAGAAAGCTGTTAGTAAGGAAGATACTGCTACCAATGGTATCTACGCATTCCTCCCTAACTAAAATCCATTCATCCAGTCGAGATGAAGGGGGTGTGCTTGAGAGAAGGCCACTGCACAGCCTTGTCCCGTTGTCTCGGCAACCCCCGAACCACCAAGCCAAATGAACACGGTTGCATCAAGAGAAAGCCCTCACTACATCCCCACCTCACCTATTGGCCAAAGGTTGGTTCCTAACATTAGACAGATAAAACTCTCGTCAACTCCGGATTAGCCCCCGAGACTACGGCCTGTTGTTTGCTCGTATCTCTGCGCACGAATTGTATCCTTGAGTGAGTGGGTGGAGTCCGAATCGCAGCCACCGGACGGTTTCAGCCGTCCGCCTGACGCTGACGATGTCTCCCTCTCGGTCAACTGAATGATCATCCTGGTTCTCGGACTCTCTAGCCAGTCAACCGCCTGAATTCTATAGCGCATCGTCGTCATCCAAATACCCGAAGTTGAGAAGGCAACAAGGCGAACGGCAAATGCTAACTAAGTTCCATCCTGCCACGCTTCGCCCCCTTTAGCCTTTTTGACCTCCGCTGCTGTGTCATCACCGAGCTACCATCCAAGATAACAGGCAATTGGGCCATACAGCCATGCGTCCTTGAAAAGCATGGCGCTCTTTTCCCTCCTTTTCTTTCAATCCACGTCGCTCGTTTGTCGCGTCCTCGATCGCGGATGAAGTGGTGGGGGGGAGGGGGGCAGGAGAGCACGACCACCTGCATCCCACGGAAGAGGTAATCTCCAAATAGTGCTGGTGTGCAGCATCTATGTCGGCGATTGTGCCTGCTGATATAATTCTTTCTCGCAGCTCCGAGACGGGTCAGGCTTGACCACCATGGTTAACGAAAAGGAGGAAGAGGGACTGTGCTTCAGCTCGCCAGAGCCGAACGTTTCGGTCTCCCAGGCTGGACGCCATCAACACCATCTCTGCTAGCGCATATTAGGCATGGACGGAGCAGCCGATGCGGGGTTTTCGTGACTGGTCAGGTCTTTGTTGGAAGCCCCACGAGGATCAAAACCCTGACTGGGGTGCCCGATGCTTGAGAGAATGAATGTCGGTGACGAGAGCCAACAATGCCGCCAGGCCACCCGCCTCTAGAACGGCGTCTTCTCTCAGGGTCAGCTAGTAGACAATCAAGCAAGAGAGACGAGGGCAAAGTCTATATGAGACGTAAGAATCATGGAGATGGGTGAAAATAAGACGACGAACGAGTATGAAATAGCGATCACACAATGCAAGCAGTCGTTTCAGACACGAGAATAACAAACGAAGGCGAGCGAGCGGATGAAGTGGCGAGCCTGGAAGGGGCCGGAGTGCAATGATTGTCAAGCTCTGGATTGAAACAACAAGCAAAGAAGGGTCAGCAAGTGAAGAACACAAGTTCGCGAGGGCTGACAAAGGCTGGGCGGAATCGGCAGCTCTGATAAGGAGGATGATCCATGAGGCGAGCGGTAGTGGCGATAGGCGACGACACCTTACCAGAATGGGCGAGCCGCCATTGATGGTTTAGAACTCGGAAGGGTGAGATGCAAGATTAAGAAGCGGTGCATATTGGCGAACGAGCTGCTGGTAAGGTTATGGAACGAGAACCATACAAGATCTGAGCTCTTCCATAAATCCGTAACTTCTAGTACACGGAATGATCGGAATGCCTTCTTGAACCGCTCAAGGCTTTACCCGTCCACTTGAATGAACACCTCAGAATGATACTATGTTATATCCCATTGCTAAACAATAGAGCATGTGTTAGGAATAGCCATATAGGCGGTGTCAGCTACTCAAATATCTAGATCAACAAATTCTTAGCCTAGCCGATGGGGAGATGGCCGAGTCCTCAAGTTGGCGTCTTCTGATGAAGCTGAATGGCTCAGTGCAGCATGCGCACAAGTTATCACACAACGGCGAGAAGGATGTTTTTTTGTCGTTCGGCACGCTCGCGCGTTGATCCGGAGAAACGCATACTTATTCATAATCCGGCTCGCAGGAGTCAAAGACTCCAACAACTGACATAACTATCTTGAGATTGATAAGGATCTTCTCACAGAGAAAAATAGCTCTCGAAAGCTGTTTCTTCCAGGGCGCTCTCATATTCGGGCTCATCCACTGTATTCTGGTAATGTTCCCACCCCGGAAAGGTATGCGAGTTAGATCTCGTAGGATTTTGCTGTTTTCCTTTTCGGTTCTTCATAGTCTTGAATAGGGCTCCCAGGTCGTTGTTGCTAGATTATGGCTTGTTGCTGACAAGTGTCAACGGAGGGAGATTTGAAAAGTAGGCATTCGGCGTGCCTCGTTTTTGAATCCATGTCCCAAGCCACTCATGTCAAGATTTTCCGAGCCTTATGCGCAATGGATGCCTTCTCAAGAGCTCGTCAACAGCACTCCCCGCTTCGCAAAGACCATTGCAATTGTTCCCAGTAGTGCAGGCCTATGGATTCTCTCTATTATGTCACGCAATAAAACCGGCAGTTAGAAACAGCAGTTATACTACTATCATAGCATCTCCATTCATTTTGGCCCTTGTATGTATAAACATCACCTTGCTCGGTTGTTATCTGTAAGCCTTTTCAGATCTTTCTAGATGTGTGGTAAAACCGCAAATCTTTCCCTTGTAATTCTAAGTACATCAGGGATGGAAGTTTTGTATTGAATATAAATGATCAAACACTTTTCATTGTGATCTATTCTTACAGCTTGCTTTAGCATTCTGGCGACGCCTCGCTTGTTTCGCGTGCCAACTGGCAAGATTGAGTAAGAGTACTGAAGCTGTTTAGCGCCACACCAGTGCAACACTTTCCAACAGCTAACAATGTGGTCTCTTGGCCACAGTGTCAATAAAGTCAGACTGAGTTCGAATGCAAGATGGACAATCTTTATCTTCTTGAAGAGCGCAGCTCCCGAAAAGACGAACTCCACAAATAGAGCTTCATTGTCAAAACGAAAGACAAGTCGATCAAATAGAAATTCTGCAGTACGCGAGTACCTGGTTTCACCTTCAGGACAGCTCTCCAGAGACGAAAAATGACCCGCATACAAATAACGGCAAGTGAGTCCGAGAGATAATATATCTTCGATACCATTAGCAACTTCTCTTGAGGACCAAGGGGCTCCTCGCAGACAAGCCTGCAATAACGAGGCCGCAGCTCCGCACATATCACAACGCATGGGCAACTAGGAGCGTAGCTTAATCGAGGTCTTAGGAATACTCACCATCGATGTTTCATGCGTTTGTTGTATCACATACAATTCTCTACTAGGCCATCAAGGCGATGTGGCTACCTATTGTGCCCCTCGCTTAGCTGCCCTAGGTGATCACGTTTTTAGGGTTAGTTATCTGTTATGGTTGCTTTTAGATTGGCGTGATGTGATAAAACCTGACCATCGACTTGTGGATCGCCTCTTACATCAAGGAATTGATAGTATCTATCTGGCCTACTCCCGAACTCTACAAATTACTCTTTCGTACGCATACATACATGTCAATAATGTGTTCGATACGGGCCTATTTTTATGTCATCCAGTGAGCGCTCTCACCACTTATGGAATTTGACCATATCACTACTCCTGCTTTGCTTATCTGCCAATTTAATCCCGTGCTGAGACACAAATGACCATTTGAGATTCTTTTCTTTAAGGTTTCGATTTGGTTCACATCAACCGTACATTTTAAGCATTGATACTGCGAGTTTGACTCGACATTCGACCCGTCTATAAATATCTTGCCAATCTTCTGTATGTTTCACTCCCGTTGGTGGTCAACGATCACACGAATCACTTCTTGGGCATACTATTTACAACTACTTGCCATGCAGTGAGGGCGTGGCAGTTACGTTACGACCCGGCCTGGCACGAAGATGCTGAGATCAACGGGATGGAGCCCATGCACAGTTTAACTTCCGGACGGGGTCCGAAAATGAAAGTCTATACTCATGATGGCTCCCGAGCCCGGACAACATTCAAATCCTCTTGGCATTGACCGATGACAGTACACCTGTGTTCGACTCAACGGGAAACAAATACAAGCGATCGCAAAGATGCATCTCTGCCATTGGGAACAGGAGGCAATTATACTTCGGGGAGAATGCCCTGCTATTCCAGCATATCATTTGCCTCGTCCGTTTCATCGAGCTCAGCCGAATGCAACGAGAAGAGTAAAGATCTTAAAAGGAGTCAGTCCCAACTAGGACGACACAAGCCCTTAACCTCGCCTCCTAGTACCCAAAACCAAACAGTCATCAGCAAGGGAGTAGCAGGATAGCTGTTGTGGAGCTTATCTTGAATTAAACAGGAAATGGCCCGTCAACATAACAAGAAAGCGGCAGCCAGGTACTGACGGAAGGAAAAAGATGAGGTTCAATCAACTCTGCGGGAGCTAGAACATAGTTACTCTTTGTTACAGATGGGGCTCAGCGATGTCCTTAACGAATGCGCAACTATCAAAGACCGACTGTTGTCGCATAGTACCTTCACAAATACCAACGTAGATAAATGGCTCATGAGCCAGGCATCTAAATTTGTTGAGAGTTTAGCTTATATATGAATAACCGGATGTGGTTAGGGGTTCCGGTCTATTTCCTGCCAATATCCCTCACGTACAGTACCGTATTGTGGTTGCCCTATCTTCCTTGTGAAATTGGAATTTCGATACTCTATTCCTGGATTTCCTACGAAGGCACAACGTTGAGATTCAATATTTGCCCTGTATGTCAGTAGAGAGCTGAGAGCCGCCCAGAAGCCTGATATCAATTTCTAACATTCTATATTGCCGGACTGATCAATGCCAGCACTTTAACGACTCCCTCTTCAAAGATGCAACGAATCGGCCTTCTCTGGTCCAGAGCATAAAAGCAAACGCGGGGTCTTCAAACGAACCTCTGCTTTGCGACAACACTCTGAGCTACTGTGTCGGGAACAAGTTTGACTGCGTAGCAGCGGTCATAAGTCGCTACTGACGTCTGACCAACATCCAATTGATTCATCTCCGATCATCTTGCGCCATTGTGTTATGGAAATGCTATATATATATAGTTCAAACTTCTTCTGGCGGCTCGCTGCGCCTCTCAGTTCTTCGCTTCTTGTGATCAGTCATTTCTCCCCTGGTTTTGATCTTCATCCCAACGCTTCTTTTCATCGTCCCCCATTCCACCAGACTTAAACTTCCTTAAACGCGCGATCAGATAGCCATTCGATTCTGACAACCTCCATATTCTGGCTATTATTTCCTTATTTCGAATTTGTATCACTTGAAAACTTTGGAATTACCTACCGCCTACTGCTCCCAAATCCCGAGCACCCATTCAGCATCGCTGCTGAGGTCTCCCCACTACTAGCGTAAATTCTCTCTTGTCTAGTTGTTATTTCTTAAGGCAACTTCCCGCTTGTCGGATATACATCCATACAATCCCTAGGATATTTCAGTTATGCACACCTTTGCCTTTTTTCTCGGGCTTTGACTCTCTTCTGTGGAGCTGCACACGCCGGTTACGCTCTCGAAACGACTTACGATTTCACCAACTTTTTCAGTGAATTTGACTTCTTTGACGAGCCTGACCCGACCAAGGGTTATGTTGAATATGTCAATGCAATCACCGCGAATGAGTGGGGTCTGGCCAAATACCAAAACAACCTCATATACATGGGTGTCGACCACACCACCACTGATCCGGCCGACGGTACGTGTGACCTCAAAAAATTCATGGTCCAAGGGCCTCTTTATTGCCGATATTGCCCATATGCCTGGCAGTATCTGCGGCGTTTGGCCGGCCATGTGGCTCTACGGGCCTGACTGGCCTGCCTCTGGCGAGATCGACATCATCGAAGGAATCAACTCCCAGACATCCAACATCATCACGCTCCACACCAGCCCAGGCTGCACGATGAGCAACGATGATACTGCTAACTCCACTGTATTGAATGAGTCCAACTGCCATGTTGGGTGCAGTCAGAGCACTGGCAGCGCCTCCAACTACGGCACCAACTTCAACCGGAATGGTGGCGGGACGTACGCCGTGGAGTGGACATCGAGTCACATTTCCGTCTGGTTTTTCCCTCGCAGCGCCATTCCTTCAGACATCGTCAGCCAAAAACCGAACCCGTCAAGCTGGGGCCAACCTATTGCCTGTTTCAATGGTGACACCGGCTGCGACATCGGCAAGCACTTCCAGAACAACCGCCTAGTCTTTGACACCACCTTCTGTGGAAGCTGGGCCGGCGTTGAATCTGTTTGGGAAAACGACGTCACTTGCTCCGCTAAGACTCAGGGAAAGACTTGCATGGAGTTTGTTGCTGCCAATCCCTCCGAGTTTGCTGAGGCCCACTGGCTTATTAGGTCTATCAAGATCTATCAGCAAGGAAGCAACTTTACTTCATCGGGGAAGCACATTCCTAATCGCAGTTTTGTTCCCAAACCATTCCGGCTGTGAGGTGCGATTACTTTGCCTAGTTGTAGATCCCTTCAACTACAAGAGTACAAAGTGATTATATATCTTAAGGGTATGGATCTATGGACTGTAAATTCGTATATTCATGAACCGTACGAGGGCCCAGGGCAAGTACACAAGTCGAAATATTTCTATTTATCGTACATATTGTTCAAAAGGTAGAAATGTGGAGGCACATGTATGTTTATTATGAGGAAGTGGGATAGGGGCATGTTACTTCTGGGAACGTCTTCTAGAGTATTCTTGGAGGTGTTTGGTTTAGATGTATGGGACAAATGATGTAACCCTCGTGTTGTAGTTTATCTACGTGCTTCCTTTTCGTCTATGTACGCTTGTTTAATTCAAGTCTCTCAAACTCCTAGTGTCAACCGGCAAAGCGGCCCGGAGATGCAAATACGTACCGTTCACTGATGACTTCACAGCTACAACCCGAATGCACGTCTTATCATCAACTTCCGACTGAAACGATGATCCACAATCTGTTCTACCCCATGCTTACTGGTCTCTTGTGTGCAAGTTGCGGACCAGGTTTCATTCGTCACATCCAATAGACCAAAAGCGATGTAATTGAGCAAACCTGAAAGGGGGTCTTTCCGGTAGTCAGACTGCCAGTTCAAGTAGCTAAGTGAGGGTTAGAACAGAAATTGGCATCGCTTGTCTCCTAAGAAAGAGATTAACACAACAATCCAGACTGCCTCTTTGGCTTCATTTAAATATTTCTCACTGCTGCTGTCAGTGTTGCAGCATTGATCGTGTGGCCTCAAAGTGATCTCGGAGTATTTGCATCTTGTTGATAGACTGCCTGTCGATGTTAGGTTCAGCTTGAAAGCTAGGTCATGCGGCGCTTGCGTTTGTGAGCATCGAGCGCACATTGGTCATCTGTTAAAGCGGTCCTCTTGCCTGGCTTTGCGTGGCGGTCAGACAGGGGCTCGGAAATCGCTCGTATCATCCAATGATGCAGTGTATTGGAAGGAGTCTCTGGGCCAGCGAACCGCCACGATGCCTTGAATGCCAGACTTCTTGCTGGAAGGTGTTTCATAGTTCTCTCGGCCAAGCGCAGATTCCGAGTTTTCAGCAAATCAGGTCTGATTGCATCGTTATCCATCGTTTCCTCGCATGGTCAGTCATTTTCTCTAGCCCATCGGATTCACAGCTCTCTTCGCGTGTGTTTAGGACTTGAGGTGAAGTTTCAGAAATTTTCGTTGAGGAGTTTGTCAACATGACTGAGACCAGAGATACTGATTTCGGGATAAAACTATCTGGTTGACGAGAAGAAGTAGAAGCAGAGTGGTACGCCACGGGCATCAAACTTCTCTGACTTTATATCATGTCCGCCACTCACTCAATACTAGAGTCTCTAACCTATTATATGCTAAATCATACCGAAGTATAAAAGGAGACCTGATAACAGTGGATCACCCTGCTCTGTGGGCCATAGCAAGGCAGAGGCGGCACTGTCGTTATAGGCATTCTATGAGCAGGTGGACCTTGGGAGTCAAATTTGCATCTAGGCGCACCTGTGATGTCTAGATCGTAGTTGGGTTATCTGAATCCCCACATCATCGCGACTTCTTCGCAAGCCGTCATCGGGCTAAATTATCTCTTGAAGTCCAATACCACTCGACAAGAGTGATGCCACAACTAGTAGAGATAAACCTAGCCAAGACTTGATTGCGTAAGTAAGGCATGGCGTTCGGATCAGCTTCTAACCACGGCAAGTTCTCTAAAATATCAGGCTCGCTTCAACTACAGTGTGGCCAAGAAATGGAAGCCAGAGGTGATTCCAAATGCAGCGCGTGCAAGCATACAGAACGAGAATATACAGACAGATGCGGCACTTTCTTCTCGCACTGTTCTCGGTACCATGACCTCTTTGACGTAAGGAGAGTGGGAAAGCCCTCCATCGAATATTTTGTCTCTCCGTCTCTCTCCCACCAACTGGGGATTCATTAATCACCACCTTGACATGCAAATCGTTATAATTCAGCGTTGTGGATCGGACTCCATCCACCCCCAGGGGAAGAACAGGTCGAAAAGCAAAGCTGAGGTGAGATCCAGCGAATCCTTGAAGATAGAAGGAGGCGGGTTCTTTTGCGGTCTCTGTTCGGTCATTGAAGAACTCGTGAATTAGATTGCTGAGCTTGGCTGTAGATGTATGAAGTAAAATAGGATCTGGTCTTATTTTGGCTCATCGTCCATTCTGGCGCTAGCAGCCGTTTTGGTATTTGGGCTGCTGCAAGGTTGGCAAAACGGCGGAGTTTCAGCTCCGTCTTAGAAGTGGCTATAAATAAGGTTGTGGTCCGACATAACATCTCCTCAATCGTCTTCATATATAATGGCACAACAGGTTAAAGGCGCGAACAAAGCTAACAATGCGAGGGCCACCCAGGTACCTCCGTTGCCAGCAGAGATCCAGGCTGAGGTAACGGACTATCTTGATGCTAGATCAGCCACCAGGGCATCTGAGGCCGGCCTTCTCATTTCACCAACGCAGCGACAGAATATAAAGCATGCCAGAGCTTGATGTAGCATTTTCAAGCCATCTTCGCATTGGTGTAAATTATTAGAGTGTGCTCGCAAGGACTTTAATCTCAAATTTCCTGCGCGAGAGCTCATTCTTCTTGGGTCTGATCTCAAATATCTGTATGAAGGTGAGCGGTCAACTCGCCCGCTGCATCTTATGTTAGCGGGGATTGCAGGCCCATATACACGTGTGTTCTCTGAGGTATCACACATAGGGGAGCACTTTTGTTCAGATGCAGTAGGATACCTTGCGCCAAGTGGCCATTTTGTATTCTTCGAAAACTCCAACATATATCAACACCTCAATGATGTCTTACTTCTCAATCTTTGGAAGATTGGACTTCGTAAAACAAGTTTTTTATCACTTTACCGAGACAGAACTTTGAAAACCGTTGAAACAAATGCCTTACTGTTGGAGAGATTTTGTTGGTCACGAGGATGCCTCATGCCAATTTTTAAGTATAAAATTCCTCTGGGATCATTCTCTAGGGAATCTGGCGAAACAGAAAAATTAGAAATTGTCATTGAAACTAAGAGTATTGATGTAGAGAGACTTTTAGTTGATTTATATCACCACTTGTACATTAGGGACCATGAAATTTTGTCGGTGTGAGAAGATAGTAACCAAACCACACCCTTGCTTAGTTTACAGGTGCCCGGCTGCAAGGACAGTGGTTTCAACGCAATTTTCCTGAATGGAAGTACGATTCGAGCTTGCCGGGCTGGTCTGACAATGTGATCTTCTTGAAATGGTTCATAGATGTGTTTCTGCCGGAAACGAAGCCGGCAGACGAGTCACAATGGCGCCTCCTCATCCTGGACCAACATAAGACTCACATCACAGCAGAATTGATGAAAAAGGCGTGGTTGAACAAGGTTCGGCTTAGTTGGCTACCCTCACATTCATTACACATCACACAGCCACTCGATGTAGCGATTTTTCGCCATTGAAGACGTATTATCGTCGAGAAACCCGCGCGTGGGCCTCATATGAAATATCGTCACCACGACGGAAACAACGCTTCGTATCAGCATACAAAATAGCTTTAGAGAAAGCCTTCAGGCAGGGGAACATCCGAGCCGGTTTTCGTGGTGCTGGCATCTTTCTGATTGATGTTTCTAAGGCCCTGTCGGCGTTGCCGTTACCAAAGCGATTGAGGCCGTCAAACTCGACCCCCATAACACCACAGAAGCGGCAAAAAGGCGATGAATCGCTTTGGAATACGCCTCATAGAAGCCGCGATGTTCAAAGTCAGCTTCAATGCGTTGACAAGCAGTTAAATCGCATTGGTCGGGATGTACGGCAAGACCCTTGACATCAACAACAGCAAAATCACGCATCTAGAGCAGGAAGTTGCTGTATTCAAGGCACAGCTAGCTGCTAAGAAGCCATCAGGGAAAAAAGCCGTTAAATTTGACCCGAATAAGGCTTTCCCTCGCATCAAGGACATCTGTACGGCGCGCGACGTGGCCGAGAAACAGATCATAAACCTCAAGAGGCTTCCCGCCCGCGTGAATGAGGCAAGCACTTTTAATCAATTCATGTAATTATTTTATTATATACGGTTGTGTTGGTTGAGAAATAAATGAGTGTTGCCGACCGCATATTTGCAATTTGACGATGCGCGATTGTGGGGGGTGCGCGGTTGTATGGTGACCCACGTTAAATTCAAATGTAAAAGCTTCACATCAACTAAACAATACCTGGCAGTATTCGCCTGCCTAAGTCATCTAAGTCGGAACAGTCAGGTCGACCGCAGGCAAAACATAGGCGAGGGGTTCAATCCGTCGAATGATAATGCACAGTCAGAATCTCTAGCTTATGAAGCTGTAGACTTCTCACCAGAGCCGTAGAGCACATTAGTGACCGTGAGGTCCAGCTTATCGATGGCTCCGAGACCGCTGGGGCAAGAGGGTTGGTTGGAGAAGGTAAGGTCGACGGTGCACTTCTCATTCACACCCCACTTGCAGACAGGATCGAGGATATTGTAGAGCTGATAGTTTTGGGCGACCCAGCTGTTAGGCTCAGAGATACAGGCGGCGACGTAATTCATGGAGTTAGCGGCAGAGAGGGGAAGCTTGCCGTCGTCCATGAGGTGGGCGCACTTGCTAGCATGGACCTCCTGATACTCCATGGCGACACCACCGCCCTCCTGAGGATCCTCAGTGGCAGATCTGCCGCAAAGAAGGTAATTCCAAGCGTCATAGGAGATGTCGTAAGCACCGCCAGATTGGTCAATCTTGAGGAGAAAGACGCTGCGCCCTGCGTGGGAGACCTTTATGCAAATATTGTCACAACCGACAGAACCCGGCCAGTAAGCGACGCGGTTGGTGTCGATCTTACAGCCAAGCGTCCCGATGGAGGAGGAATACTGGTCGTGAGGAGTCATTGTGGAAGAACCGGCATCACGGGGAGTGATGATGACACCAGTGACCAGGGTGGCCGAGGCGGCTAGGAGAACAGTCGAAGCAGCGAACATATTGAGTATTTGTCTGAAAAGAAAAAAAAAAGGCTTCAAAGCTTCGTGCGAAATAAAACGTAAGTTGATTTCGAAGTTAGGCAGGAGACTGGCTCTATGCTTTGGCGTTTGTTTTAAACGCACGAATGAGAAAGTTTTCTTGCTTTAAGGAGTGATGAAAAAAGATCACTAATCTGTGTCTGATTTTGCGACGGCCAGCCGAGTGACAAAGAAAACACAAAGAATGGAATGGTTATCGAAGAGATACCAAGAGAATGTGGGTGGTGATCAACAGGAGGCGAGGAGAAGGTCGGGTGAACGTTACGGCTTAAATAAATTTGGATGGCATCTCCAAAGTGGTAAGTAGTGTGGCAGCCAAAATTGGCTGATGACTGCATCAGTAGCGATGTTGGGGCAAGAATACCATATCATCGATCCCATCCTGCCGGTCTAGAGCGTCCATAGTGACAGCAAGTTTTCACCGTGTTGAAGAACCGCGTAGCATCGCGGACCGCCGATGGTTCGCGATCCCGGATGGGATGGGAGAAAAGGCAGGTTCCAAAACCACATGAATTGTAGGCGCAGTTTAGCCCGATGCCGCTTGGACAGTATGACAATGGTCCCTTAGGCTGTTTTCTTGGCTCCTAATCTGATGGCCTTTGATTGGACGGGTTGCAGCCTGCCCATTGGTATCGATCTGGCAAGGAAAACGGTACAACGCAAGTGATGGATCAGCCGTTGGCCTTTGTCGGACTACCTAACGAGCAAATTAGAAGAGTTATGGTCTTCTAGGTGACATGGACGCAATGTCTGACGTGATTATGTCCAAATAAGCAGCTATTTTGAGGTCTGTACAGAACACATCCCTTTTTGACGGTCTTTTCGTCCGAGAGCGGTCTGCACAAGTAGACATGTTTGATATGTGGTATTTTTACGCTGCTTAATCCAGCCGTACGGATAGCCAGATAGGAAGGTTCTAAGAGCCTGCCTTGTTTCTGATATAATATACGGCTCTATACGCGATGTTTGAAGGTATTCCTAAGGGTAATAACGAATACCTTCGCTTCGAATATTCCGATGCCCCGTAAAGAATTCAACACACAACCCAAACCCCCCGGCAATTACAATGATAATTGCTTTGATACTACCCTGGGCCGTGAGATCGCCTTTTGCCGGGTGTGCACAACCGAGTGGTATCGAGACGAAGATGGGGATGATACTCTCCTATGCTCTAGATGCGACGAGTATAACTCAATGAGTCGTGTATTTACCTATATCCCAAGCGTATCTAACTCACGTACACTAACTAATAATCTCAGGTCAGTCCAGAGCGGAATCCTCAAGGATCGGAAGATTGTCTGTCAACTGTCGCGGTCTCTGTGGGAACTTTGATGGACAGAGAGAGTTTGATTTCAGATGAGTCTTTTTACCAGGCAATATTTAGCCAACCCCTAGTTCACTGGCGCACTCGAGGTCAAGGTTCACCAAATCAGGGTGCTGCTTTTGCCATCATTCCTGACTTCTTCTCTCATACAACCAGCCAAGCAGTGATAGAGGAGACACTACGGAAGCTACCCCGAAAGAAAGTCGACAATAAAACTCCTGGTGTTGGCGACATGACTGAATGTTCGATATGTATCGAAAACATACAGGAGGGGCAGACAATGATTACATTGCCCTGTCAACATCAATTTCATGAAATTTGTGGCGTGACCTGGCTGAAGCAGCCAAACAGCTGCCCTATCTGCCGGAAGTCTATAGATGGCAGCTGAGAGAAAATACAGGCGGAAACGCCACCCGTCCGTTGTGAGTAAAATCATGCCTTTGTTCATCCCTTATGTAGTGAGATGCATACATCGTTAAACCGAAATTCTGTGGGAACACCAGACATTTACTTCGCCACACAATGCGATAGCGTCAGGATGTTGCCGAGACATCATGCCTCTCGAAATGTTTAATCACGATTCTATTAAGCAGAGGGGAAGTTGATGAAGGAAGCGCGTCAAGGATTGTTTGCCTCTTTTTGCATTTATTATCGAGAAAAACCTTTTTCTATTTGTTGAGCTCTGATTATGTAAGAACACATGAACGAATGGGCTACATCAAGCTCTAGTTTCTTCCTGGACGGAGCCTAGTCATGTGACCTAGTAAACAGGGAAGCTTCATCAAGAGTCGTGGGTGCTTTGTCTGTTTCCGTGCATCACATCATCGATAAGATCTATGAGGCGTGGAACATTGGCCGAGGCCAGGTAGCCAGCTTGCTATTACTCGACGTCTCCGGTGCCTTCGACAACGTATCACACAAGCGGCTCATGCACAACCTACGGAAGAGGAAAATTGATGAGAAGACTGTTCGGTGGATATCGAGTCTTCTTGAAGACCGACACACCAGGATCTCGATCGATGGATTCAGAACCGAGCGACACAGAATCTCGACCGGGACAGTACAAGGCTCGCCGCTCTCACCAATCCTCTACATTTTCTACAACGCAGATCTCATCGAGAGCTGCAATCAAGCAGAGGACACCACCTCTACTGGGTTCATTGACGACGTGGCGATCCTCACATGGGGAGGTACGACGACGGAAACATGCAACAAACTTCAAGGAGCACTCCAAATAGCCGAGCAGTGGGCGAAAACCCATGCGTCAGTCTTCTCACCCAGCAAATTCCAACTCATACACTTCACCAGGGCACGCACGAGAATAGATATTCAACACCCACTGCAAACGGCATGGGGCGAGATCCCGGCAAAGCCGACCTGCAAATATCTAGGACTCATCATGGATTCTGCGCTGCAGTGGAAGCCCCACGTAGACGAAATACGGAGGAAGGCGACGAAAACAATCTCAGCCCTAAGTAGCCTGGGTAGCTCAACCTGGGGCCTTACCCTCCAAGACATGAGGAAGATCTACCGAGGGGTGGTGGTGCCACAGATCGTATATGCATGCTCTGCGTGGTCAAACTCAAACTGGAGAACGCGAAACATGCCGTACACAAACAAGACACTGGCACAACTGCAAAGTCTGCAGGCACGGGCAGCCAGGGCGATTTCTGGTGCCTTCAAAGCCACGTCAGCCCCCGCCCTGGACGTCGAAACACATCTTCTGCCCATCGAACATCAAATCTGGAAGCATAACGCGGACTGTCTGGGAAGAATCGGCTTTGGGGGACAAGAATCCCAGCACAGTGCAGATGGTCTGAGAGGAGGAAAGACAAAAATGAGCCCACGCAGAGCAATACAGAAAGCCATACAGGACGAACAAGGGTTCGAGATGGAGAAAATGGAAGTAGTCACCCCACACGTCGTCCCACCATGGTGGAGAGGCCCAAAAACGTTCATCGAAGAGAGCGTCGAGAAAGCACAAGCGAGACACCAGTACGGCATCGGCAATGAGCCAAACGCTATACACATATACACGGATGGAAGTGGCATCAACGGACACGTGGGCGCTGCGGCAGTGTGCACGACGACCAGTCAAAGCAGGAGCGCCTACATGGGCGACGACACCGTATCGACAGTGTACGCCGGCGAACTCCAAGGGATCTCCCTAGCTCTCCAGATCGCCCAGGAAGACAGAAGCCAAGGCAATATCAGAAAGAAAATCTTGATCTACACAGACAACCAAGCAGCTATCAGGTCGGCGGCGAGGCCCAGGGGCAAATCGGGGTCATACCTTCTCCAAGACATAACGAAGCGAATACAGGAACTACAAACACAAGGCTTGACCGTTGAGATCCGATGGATCCCAGCCCACAAGGGGATTTACGGCAACGAAGCGGCCGATGGAGCGGCCAAAGAAGCCACGGGATGGAGACAGAGAGGACCGCCAGGACTAAGGGCACAGCAACCCCCGGTACTGTATTCCTTGAAGTCCACATTAAAAATGTGGTCGCGCAGAGTTGTCAACGACAGATGGAAAACGCAGTGGCGACAGGAAACCAGGGGCCGGACAACCTTCAGGCACACACCGGAGCCAACGCCAAAAGTACTACACCCACACAAGCACTTCAGCAAGAGGCAGAGCGCCATTTACATCCAACTCCGGACGGAAAAGATTGGGATGAACGACTTTCTCTTCAAACGAAGAGTGCCAGGGGTCACCGATCCGAGATGCAACTGCGGCGAAGGGCGGCAGACAGTAGCCCACACCCTACTTCAATGCAGGAAGCACACCGCACTTCGAAATCAGGAACTAGGCCAATTTCCAGGACGTCAAAATCTCCGGACACTGCTGAGCGAGCGCAAAGTAGCAGCAAAGGTCGTCAAGTTCATGGAACAAACCCAGATCCTTGGGCAATTCAGGATCAGTCCGTAACCAGACGAAGCCGAGCGCTGGGGGGAGACTGTAGGTAGAAGGACCCATACACGAGGCGTATACCTCGCCTTATAGGAGCCTAAAAGCATGTGTACATTAGTATTTAGAACCGCGATCTACAGTGGTTGGCAGCCCGTTGTTGTAGATAGAGGTTTAGGAGGAAAAGTGGGAAGTTTGGAGACAGCTGGTCAAACGCCAAATGGCGTTGGCGAAGTGGGGCGTAACGGATAAACATTCGGAGCGCTTCGGCCGTCGGCCAAACCCCGCTTACCGGGCATGGCTGCCGAGAAATGGCGGCTAAAACCGAGTAGGAATAGAACCTGAACCTGAACCCTGCTTTGTCTGTTTTCCTCTTTGCCCATCGGTGCAATTGATTATTTCCTCGATATTCGTAACAAGATCATACGTGAAGTAATAGATCATAGACCCTCGGCATTTAGGTCGAATTTTGAGGTAGTCGAGTCCCAAAAGACAACACTTGGAGATAAATCTGCTCTGAGGCTATTGAATTAGAAGGTTTCTAGTTAATGATGTAATCTTTCTAACAGTATTATCAGATTTGAAGCAGCTGTATCTACAAACTATAAATATCTAAAACTATAAAGAGAACCGCTAAACTGTTAGCATTTCGCGAGAGCTAAGCCCATGATATATGTCCGACCTTTCAAACATGGCCCAGGCGGACATCCGATACCTTATTCTGTTTAGACTTTTCGATCTTTCCTCACCATCGACTTAAATCTGAATACTCTGGTCAGTTCGGTATTCTTATAATTTATTCAAAGAACTCACTGAACCCTTCAGAAATACTGAGAGACGAGAGCGCAGATGCAAGATTTTTCTAGATCATTTAATGCAAGATAACTAGGCCACGAATACGAACGGGAGAAAAAGATGGAACTCGTCTTAAAATACTACTGCGGTATTTTAGAATGACTCGGTGTAGTGAGTTGACTTGTTTGGTTTGCATTTCGCAAACCACATCGTCGGCTCACAACCGACGAGCTTGGAAGCTTCATGACGACCCGGGCAATGGTTAGTTTCCACGTTCCCAATTAGAACTGACGTATTTGGAAAGTCGTGATCCTTACAAGCGCCTCGTTTGCGACCTTTACGCGCATGCCACTTCACTTACAAGATGTCCGTATAGGCTCAACAGAGAGTAATGGATGATGCCATAGAAAGTCTCGCCACAAATGATGAACTTCAATTAGGACTATGTAAATTGAGATAATATCCACTTGTCTTTAAAACTGAATTGGGCTCGTCCTCCCAACAATTGCCGAAGAATGTGACAACGCATTAGTCGTAGACTTTGAGACATGACACAAACAGTTGCACTTTCCACCTTTGGTATCGATGAGCTGCTCTGTGTCTACTTTGATTCTCTGTATATCATTCTTCAAGGCTTCAATGGTAAGAATGGCGTCCCCCAATTGCCCCAGGAGTGAAATTTGATACAAATTTGATGAGCCGTTGTTTGTTCCTAGCGACCGCGAGAAGAGTGGTGGCGAAAAGCTTGAGCACGGTGAGGGAGATTCATCAATCGAAACTGATGTCCTGCGTCTGTTTCGCTTGTTGATTTGGCTATAGACCTCACTAAGCGTGGATTGGGGTCTCGTCGGTGTCTGTGGCAAAGATGGCATTTGCGACTCCTCCACTTCCGAATCGGAGACTACAAACTCATTGAGACTACCAGTGCTATCACTCGTATCGGTCAGACAGTCGGTGCTCTCACCGAGGTAGTCTCCAGACTCGGTACCTAGACTTAGTCAGCACAGGGACGATCTTCAAAGTGCAACAACTTATGTTCACCAGAACTCTCGGAAACCTGTGCTTCCAGCTCAAAGAATGAAGCGCCTCGTGCTGATCGGATGTTCATATTGCCGGTTCCCAAAATATCAATGCCAATACTCAGCGCGACGGGAATTGAAGAGAGCAATTTCACAGCGCATAGCCTCAGAGTTTGCAACTTGAGTTATCGGTTTGTGGTCGACATTTGTGCTTAAATAATTATTCTCTCAATGTCAATATGATATTCAGCTCAGCCAAAATGGGTTGTCTCCCGCGACACATAACTACAGCCTATCGTAGCAAATCCTAAGGTGAGACTATATAGGCTGTCTTTCCGTACAATTTTAGTCAAGAACATCCCAAAGCGAAGGAAGTGCTCAAAAAGGCCAGTGATACATCTTCGACCGGGTGAGAGGAAAACAAAAATCAGAAGTTTTCTGTGATGACAGATTTATCAAAATAAATTGATCCTGATCCGGACAAAAAGCAAAAATGGATCTAGGTTCAGGTATTAAACCAAATTCCAGGTCCTAAAGGCGACCAGCCGTTTCGTGTTGCAGAAGTACTCTTGATATGCGGCACAGCACAGAGACTTCAATTCGATTCATTTCATGCGGAGGGTACACTACTCTAATGCCAGGTATAAAATCTGATACTTGCTCGATGTTTGCCCATGCACTTTCTGATTGTTAAGGCGGTGTTCCGAAGCTTTCAGTTGTGACGCACGCTCCACCAACAACAGTGATACCTAAGGTTTGTCTGAAAGGCAGACAGACTGTTTTCCACAAGAAAAATCATCTTTGTTCCTCTCTGGCTATCAAAAAGGGGTGGCCTATTCCTGAAGCGCGGAAACGATGTCAGGGCCCTTGGCGACAGTTTTATCCATACACTGCCTCCGATGCCGCTGCCTGATTGAAGGCATGTCTACCGACGACCTGCCTGTGATAGAAGTCGCACTCAACCTATACTATTGCCTCAAGTGCGACTGTATCACAGGGTACTCCAAGGAAAAAAAGGAAGGTCAAATGCAACAATGATTGTTGATTGCAACTCAGCGAGCGGAAGCAGAGGGTGGTTGGGCAGGGGAGAACAAACGAGCACAGTCCACATCGAGCGCAATTTGAGAGATGCCCGACCTCACAAGGTCTTCATCTGCACGAAAACTTGAAGTTGGCATTTTCGGGTCACTAGTCAGCTTCCCTACACGTGAAGATAAAAGGGCACCTGGGATAGGTATTGGTCAGCAACGTATGCCGAGACTATCGGGGTATCTACCACGCCCACTTCCTGAGGAGATGGTCGTCGAAAATGTCCATTCCTTAGCCATTTACTGAATATGAGCGTGTTTTCCATCTAGAAACACCACGAAACTTGAATTAGATTCGATGGATCGAAAGCCTTTCTTTTATTTGTATTTTATTTTTTTCTCCTTGTGAGTCCCTGGAGCATCCGATGGATCTGGACCTCATTAAATACGTCCCCTCACTCTATGGTTTGTGTGTAGACCATATTACCTAAGATGGACGAGGGCTTAACAAAATTTTGCCACCCAAAAGGATGTTCTAATTCAATTCAATATAGCTAAATAGCCTTTCCGTCTAGTACAAGCCTCTACGACCTAGGCGAGTTGCTCTACCACAGGTATTGGCCCTCGGAAAAGAAATATCTTTAACCAACCATTGGTCCACTAAGGAATGAGCTTACGCAAGCATTCCTTAGGTTATTGGATAACGGAATGATAGAATTTTCATCTGATATACGTTTCTTTCTTGTCGGACCAATAGGGCCCGATATACCGTCTATAAATGACAGGGTTCTCTCCCACCTGTCCAACCTGAATACATCGCCATCTTATACCTTTATTTTGCATCCAACCCAGACTTTCTCTACATATTTGTGACCGCCCTGATATGGTGATTCTGAATATCGAATTATAGATCTGATTCTTCTTCTATCCATCCTGCTATCTGCTCTTGAAGCTTTCACCGCCATTTTCCACTGCCGCTCTATCCTTTCCAAGAACCCTTCTTGAATCATACGGTGCAGTTCTAGCTCCTATAAAGCCCTTCTGTATGCTTTTATTAGTCAGAGAAGGAAAGAACGCCTCGCGAAACGCGCCAACTCCATCTTGCTCAGGTGTGTGACTTGTGCTCGCATTCGCCCATCGATCCGGCGACAGTACGCATTTTTCGTGAGCCCAAACGCCGGACACCTGGTGGCTAGAGGTAATAGGAAGAATTCGAAGACATACAAAGTGTAGTAATGCTATGTTCTTCGCAGTAGAGCTCGAATACGGTAGCCCGGTGGCTCTCATGGCCGTCGAGGATTAATAGCTGATAGGTGCCTTTTTGTGCGATGTGCTGTATGCTTGTCGAAGTTCTTGGTCAAATATAGGCCGTATGTACTTGATAGTCCATCCATTATCAGTTACTGTAATAACGCAGACATCGGGAGACCGCTCTCCGTGTACTAGTTGGTCAAGTGGAACTGGGCACCCAGTATAATGGATGGTGGGATAGCCCAGCCTTGGACATTTACTACTTGGATCACCTTTTCCCCCTCTCGGTTGCCAGACTAGGCCAACTTGGCCTTAATATGGCCATCCGAGGTAGCGACCACCATACATACGAAGATAATGCCTATAATAAACCTAGTCTCGTCGAAGCTGTACATAGGTATCCTCGTCCAGTGTGCCGTCCTTCTCCTTGATACTCTGAACAAATGCAAACCACTCACAAATAACCTCTTGATTTTCATATCTAGCTCGTTGGTACCTAAACTTGCGAGAAAAGCGTCTATGGAGTTCTCTGGCTGCCGTCCGACGAAGTAAAATTTCTATAAAGCTGAAGTCTATTTTCGAAAGGAATGAGACAAAAGATCTTTCGAAAAATTTGCCTTTTTTCCTAATGGCTATTCTGCGAGCTTTAGAAATGATTAGGTCACTCGGTTTGGGTGTCATATTTAGGTAGAGTGTGGGTACCTTTTAGTCAAGTTCATCCCTTGGTTCACCCGAGGAATTTGGTGGTTCTATATTTTGCTATTTCTCTCAAATGAATTTCTCTGAAGGTTCTCATGATCATTCATGCGTTTATTTAGTTTGATGTTACATGATACGCCTCCTAGGTTTGTGCTAGAAATTCTATCCTTACTCATGGTAAAGGCGTTAAATTACTAGTGATGCGGCCGCCTTGAGATTCTACTATGATCTGAACCTTCGGCGGTGGAGCTTCACGAGAACTGATAAAGCTAATTGGTATAGCTTCTATATAACTTCTATAAGATATACGATTTGCCTCATCATATATGGTGAATCTCAAAGATGAGTTTGAGATCTTAGGAATTTGCTACACTTAAGTCCACGTATCAGGTTCTACACAAGATCCATATTCCAATATCGTCCATATATGAGTATTATTTTGATTGTTTTATCTTCCCAGCACAATTGACCCTTAAGTGATATCTGTGGATAAGCCACCGTTTCTATACAAGGTAGGGCAGGTATAAACAGTCGCCTAAATCTCTCAAACACATTATGGCTTAAGAAATAGTTAGCTTGCAACGGGTTTAGGGTCATCCAGAATTTCTATTAAATCTCGTACAAGGGACTAATTTTCGATGCTTCAGACAAGAGGCGTCATAAAGTCTGTTGCGGGAAAAACCCAGCCCATGTGATTGTCTTCCTCCCGACAGAGACACTATCGTTTCAAAATCACCAGTTAAATCATCAAATCACTAACGCTGAATATCAACGAGGCCATAATTCGATCGAAGTTGAGTCCATTTATATTCTGCTTGGGCCATTATCGACAACCTTCATTCATCCTGATTGAGGCATACATTGAGCGTCCACGACTCTACGGTTTAGACCACCAGCGCCATCTTCACATGATTTAAATACTAACCTGTCCCACATTTTGTCTTCTCCTTTGACTGTTTTCTTTTTGCTATTCAAGATCTGCAAAAATCTTGCTTGTAGCGAAATGCAGAGAGGCTGTCCAGTTGGTCCCGATACCTCCCCGTGGAAAGAAGGACCACCTTCACCGCAAGAGGTTGACTATGATATATGGCTACACGGTGGTATTACGACAGCTTTTGATTCCATATTGACCCGTGACAACTCTGAAAAAACTGAAAATTCTATATACGAGTGGGTTATTACGCTCAACCAAGAGAATGGAAGACTTCAGCACGAAAGCCATTATTACAAATCATTAGTCGACGACATACTTATACGTCTACCGCCGCTAATTCGGCTTCATAGTGATCATCTCTGTGGCCTCATTGGTGGCCGTAAACCTGAGGTGGGGGATCCGGAGACCAGCTTTCGTTTCACACCAGCCGCAATGGCAACGGACATGCATCCTCCACGCTCTAGCTATGACCATGGCTTGGTGCGGAGGCCAAATATTCCAACTCAACAGCTAGTGATTGAGCTTACTCGAGAAAATGGGAAGTTAAGACATTGCCTTGCTCAAGATAGAAACCTAGTCATCAAAGTACTCATGCACCTAGTGCCTCAGTTACAGTTTCATTGCGATGGTCTTTACTCAGTTATAAGAAGATTCAACGAGGAAATCAAATACCCCACATTCCAAGGGCAAAAAAGGTCAGTTTCTCTCACTTCCACGGTTGAAAGCATTGACAGCAACACCTCCATTGTCAGGCAGGGTCTCCACGACGACCACATAGACCTGGATTGGGGTTCTCGCGGATGCCAAACCAGCTTCAACGAATGCCTCCCCAAGGGTGGAAAAATTGGGAATTCAAAGAATACTATCCCCAGTTACATCAACAACTTGAAGCACCGTGTAGAGGAACTCCGCTTTCAGTATCGTTACTATAGTCACGTGGTCAATTATGGATTGACACGAGTCTTACCTTTGGTCCGCTTTCATTCATCTCAGCTACTATGCATAGCTTGCAGGAGCAGCGAGGAGATCCAAAAGTCAAATATTCAGGTGAATAGAGTTCAGGGAAGCTCCATAAGTCATCGGCAATAGAGCTTGAACTTAGTCAGCCATGGTTTTTAAGTACAGGGGGCCATGAATACAATTCGAAAAGAGCTCATGCGCTATGGCCTGACGATACAAAGACGCCTCTCTTCTGGATTATTTGTATAGTGTTGACCGAAGCAAATGAAAGTGTACGGATGCGGGACTTGTTTATTCAGTGTCCAGCTTTTGTGGAATTGTTTGATAATTATCACCAACCAGTGTGTCGTGGAACATCAGCTGGTTGCAACTTAGGACTTGCTAGCTAGGATCCGAAATAGCAAAACGAGTGTCGAACACAACCCACTGAAGATGCCAGTCTAGAACATAATGGAATAGAATGAATGTACCTGATTGTAAACGCAAATGTTGTTTGAAACCTCCGATCACGGGCATGGGCTGTATCCTCTTCCATCGTCAACACGAGCCATCTGCTGGCAAAAGCGCCCTCTCCAAATTCGAAGAAGTTAGGAAACTAGTGGAATACAATTACTATTCCTCAGAAAATAGAATATTCTGCGCAGCCTAAATCAGCTTAAATATTAGATCCAAACTCAGACAGCTCTCGTATCAACTACTACATTACCGAACTTAAAACCCACCGAGCTCCTTTTGCAACTGTTTTTTTCCACTCAACTCAAGAAAATTTAAAAGCGCCACCATAAAGCTCATTAAAACCCTTCATCATTCAATATTCCAGTCTACAGGTCCGCGCAAGATATCTTTTTCTCTATATTTGAATCACTATGAACGACTCGGCAACGCCTAAAACCTCGTGCGGTTCCCACAACCCCACTCCGTCGCCAGCTGAGCTCTTTAAACGATGCCTACAGGAACGTAGGCGAGAAGAATATATCGAAAATGAACGACTCAGGAGAGAGCTTCAATGCTTGAAAGCCGAGTTCACGAACACAACGACCATTGTGTCATGGCAGCAACAATTGGCCGCGCTAGGCGAAGTACATATCAAGCTTCTAGAAAACTTTATCGCGAGACTACACAGTCAGCCCCTTGACCCAAAGTTGATTGAGTCAGAGCAAATTCCTTCATGTGGGCAATCAATGTATACACCTTCTTCTTTTTGTATGACCGAAGACTATCCTGTGGAGTCCAGTCACCTTGCTAGTAGTGCGGATTTAGTCTATGGTCAGGACGACAACGACGCAAAGGCTCATCAGGCTCAGGCTCAGGGTACAGCTTCTGCGGAATTCTGGGGCCCCTCCAATTGAAACATGTTGGAATAGAGCTCTAAAAAATCCTAAATGGTATTTGGTTATTTTTTTCCCTATCAGATCTTCTCAAAGTCGTCGTTGTCATCATTCTGCCGACCATCTTGAGAGTCAGTAACGTGCTAGTTTGACAGAGAGGCTATGATACGGTGTTCCTTAGGTCAAAGATAAAGTTCGGATTTGACTTACTGATATACGATATAGGATCATGTATTGCAAAGGGGCAATGAATTTCCCAGTAAATGAGTCTCCAGAATACTGATCACTATCTCAGTCATCTTTCTAGAATCATGAATCTTGAACACCTCTTCTATGCTGCCATTTTTTTATTACGTTTTAGCAAGCATATACAACGAAAAGGCAGTCAGTTCTCAAATCATGTTTTCACTTCTACATGTTATTCAGATAGCTTGCATGGCAAGTGTACTCAATTCAGAGCTAGATTTATTATTACTCCCTCGCCTGCTCAAGTACAAAGATCAAATCTAGTCGCGCCAGATTATGTTTGTCTCTCTTACGGAAAAAGGTAAAGAAATACGCTATAGCACCTGAATCCCCGTCTCGGCGAAATTAAAAGTAATAGAATTTGCCATAGAGGCGAAGCAATTGTGTATAAACGCCCTAGAAGTTTCTCATTGGAGTTTGGAAGCTATTGCTGAGATAGGTAGAATCGCTTAGAAGCCCTTACGTCAATTAAATATCATCAAAACAAAACATGACATGACCTCTCGTTCCGAAGCAGGTAGTACATTTTCCCCAATGACAACGTCAAAGGTGTTGTGCATCAGCAGTACGACGACGAATTTCTTCAATATTCCAGACTCAGATCTCCCATGCCTTCATACACAAGTATGTGAATAAGGTCAGTAGAAGGATGTTATCCACTCTCCCCTGTTGACTGCTGGGGCAAATCATTGATTATAGTACTGAGCGAGTGCATCATAGCTGGCACCACCCTTTCTCCCGTGACTCTTGGGATCGACTTCTCCATTGCGGCCATTCTAAAGTGTATAAGCAATAAATAAATAAAATCACCATCAAGGCCACTTACTTATTGTCCATGGCTGTCAATCTGAGATCCATAGTCTTCGTCAAGGTTAGAATGTCATCACTCAGGACCCGTATTCTAATTAATTATCAGCCAATAGTCGTAAATAAAAAGGAAATCGAGATCTCGAATACGGCCGGTCGCGAAACTCCTTTCAGGTGCACCTACAAATGCACAAGTGATGCGTCCCTAGTCCGGATTCAACAACCATCGTTAATTTCTGCTAGACGCTGCGGGATTTCGAGTGACTCACCTTTGATGCGAATCATTTGCACTGTGTTGGCGTTAGTGCGAAAGTCACCGTTGATGCCGGGTGGAAATGCTCACACTCTTTTCGGATTAGGATCCTGCTGGCTAAGTCGGGGTTAGTGGCTGTCTACGCTACAGTTTGTGTTATGGACGCCCACCTGCTCTCTAAACTATAAAGTTGTCAATCGATATCATTCATGGATAAGATATAGTGATGCGCTTACTTGACGCACGAAGTATTGTCAAAAACAGCTTGATCGAGAAGTTGTTCAATAGATCCAGGGAAGTCAAAGCTCTGCTGGGTACCATGGAAAGCGTCGGCCCTGGTTCTTGTCAGCCTAACTGTCAATGGAAGCTACATTGTACACACTCTTGACTCGGTAATTGATTATGCCCGTTTTGAAAGGCGATAACCGGTTGCGGTTGGGTTACCCTAGATGGCAGAGGTCTCTGCCGCTTAGTGTTTGTGGCTAATGTTCTAGCCTCATGGCTTTCTGGTAAGGGAGCGATCTTAGTCCCCATCCGTTTCCGACGCCTACCGGGGGGGGCTGAGGTCCAGGTTGAAATACCCGGTGCAGCCGTTTGTCGGGTTTCTCGCCGCTGAACAGCTGTAGGATTGCTCCCTTGGGCCGTGAACGCTGCTTGCAAAGAGGCCATGGCAGGCTGGAATTTCAGATGGAGGAGCAGGTCATAAATCCGGCAACGGCAACGAAAAGACTCGGTATGCGGGCACATTTGGCCTGCAGCCTCTGGTGCTATATATCATCTGCAGACGAATCCGACAGCCTGGTTCACTAAACGGCCGAAGTTGAACGCAACCAACATGTTGACCAGGGTCCATGTTGGTAGCCATAATCTGCTATTGTGGCACCAACAGAGAGTTTCCCTTTTCTTTTCGTTTTTCTTTTTTTACAAATCACGAAGCGCGCCGAATCACCGTTGGAAGAATGCCGCAAGACTATTCGAAAAGCGAGAACGATCAATAAAGCTCTACTGAACTCATCCTAGATTACGTTTGTATCGGCTTATACCATGAGACTTGCCTACTAATTCGGGGCTCAATGGCTGCGCTCAGCTCATTGCGACTTGTACCATTGGCCAATATGGTGCAGCCTCATTCTGGATCCAGCCAACCACCCCTTCGCCTCATTATGGCAAGCGGTCGCGAACGAACTTGACAAGGAAATACAGCCGCTAGCCAAATAATGTTCAGGTAGGCGGATGAGTCAAATACCATACTAGTGCAATGACTCCAGTTGACCCATCACCCCCAGCCGCCGCGGATGGATGCAGGTCTCGGTGATGATTGCGGAAGCGGTGTCAAAGTATGGACTCGCGAGTCGTGTCTAGTAAAACCCAAGAGATTCAGCTAACCACGGCCCCATTTCCCGGCGTGAAGTTGAAGCAACTATTAGCCCCAGCGAAGCCGGTCGAAAGAAGAGTGGTGCGTTCATTTTATTGAAGCAACATCTCGGTCAAATGTGCAATCAAGTATCTACAGCGTGGGTTCTCAGAGATGGCTATTCAGAAGAGAGAGAAAAGCCAACGCGCACAGAAGGTCGATTGAGAAGTTACTACAAAAAAGAGATATAGCCCAATGCAAAATAGCATATTACTTCGTGCCCACCGTAGAGCATCGATCGCTGTGCGTTTGAGATTAAGAATCAGAGCTGGGTGAAGACGAAGACGGAAGTAGATAGAGTTTCGAACAGCCGTCGGGAGCCTTTGACGCGCATGCGTGAGGATAATAGAAAAATCCCTGATGGGGCGTGGAGAGCTGTTCTTTTGTTTGTTTTTTTCTTCTAACTTAACAAGGTGGAGAGCCAGACAAGCCTACATGGGAAGTGATTTGCAGCCAGCTCTACCCGCAACAAATGATTGTTGTTCTCCTCACGAGTTTGCCCACTCCAGGAGATCCGTCAAATTGTCGGCAATTAAGTTATGGGGCCAGGCGCAGGCTCTTTTTTTCTTTCTTTTTTTTTTTTTTTACTAATCGCCGGAAGCGGCCCACAGGCGGGTCGCGGAAAATCGCATTGGGAGAGGGAAGTGGCAATGGAAGATCTTTACGCGAAGTTGATCCTAAGGGAACTGTAATCTGTCCGTGCGTGTTTTTGTGATCGACTCATGGAGAAACACTTACTTACATGGAGACCCCTGAGTCATGACCTGCATGAGCTCTTAGTCACTTGACATATCCACAACTCAACGAGGACCTCTTTGATCATCAGCGTCGGGACATTAACCCTTGTTATACCGCTGAATAGCTAGCTATTGAATGGTTAGAACAATCGTGAATCATGATGCAAATCAAGAGGTAAAAAAAAAAAAAGGAAAAAAACCAAGACAGATTAAGGGCAGTCCTTTGCTCTTCTTTCGGGTTCGCTTAAATCAATAGCACTACAGCGCAGGGCAGCCCATGTCTATTTGCAGTATTTCGGAGCCGAATCCCAACCTGGTCCGCAGCTTTTGGTGCCCTCAGCACCCACCCGGATGATCGTGTCGTGAATCCGCGTGGCGCCTTTGCATGGATCAGAATTTCCGACACCGATATGGTGTCAGTAAGATGCCAAATCTCTACATGGGGACTCTAGATCCATTTGATGCAGGGGCAAGTGGGACTCAAAATGGTTCCTGAACCCGCGCACAGGAGAAGCTACGTGATGGCTTTGCTTGTCGAGCATCGCTCAGAGGAGCTCAGAGGGAAATTGTGACGCAGGAAGAGCGAAAAGGGCAGAATTAGAACACAGCACTAAGTAGGAAGTGTCTTTAATTGTTTTCGAATTTGTTTTGCTTACTATTGGTGCCTTCTTGGATGGTGGGTTCTTAGGTCCAATGACAACTCTTTCCTCGGTGCCGAAATGAGATGAGCATTCTGTACAGTAACTGCACCGATAATCTTCAATCTATCTGTCCAGCACCATAAAATCCTGCCCAAGACTGATTGCGCTATGAGCTACACTCTCTGGTCAGTTCTCGCCATGTCCCTGTTATCGGCCAAAATCCTTCCGTCAGGGAGTATTGAGGTTTGCTACCAACCGGCAGGATTGTGTTTTTTCCCCCGCATTGCAGAATTAACTCTCTTCTGATGAAGGAATATGGCCATACCTTCCTTGCCAACGCCAAACCGAGGCCTTGCATGCCGCAGTCAATATGGTACTCTGAAAAAGTGGTTCCTCTGTTGGCTCTAAGGCACACTCCGGTAAGTGTGATCCCACCAGAGTTGGACTTTCGGTGCTCTTACCTACACTACAAGAATGGGCCCCAGTATTCTAGTAGCGACGGAGTATGGCCGAAACTACGAGAAATCAAGTGTCAAATGAATGCCGGGGACATGAAAAGAGAGAAGAGCTGCGTAGGAGGTTCTTTTTCGAAAGTTAACACGAATTGATGGACGCTATGTTCAATGAACCACGGCCCCATTTCCCGGCGAGGAAGTCGGAGCAACTACGAAGGCGAGCGAAGTCGTTAAAGGGAATAGTGGTGCGTTTTGTTTCATAGACCCAACATCGCGTTCGCCTTTGCAAACAAGTTTAGCGTCCGTCCTCGGTGATGGCTATTTCGAATGGATCGCAAAGCTGACCCGCACTGTGGGCTAATAGCGAAGTTACAAACAAAAGAGAGAAAAGAACAGCTCAACTAAAAAAAAAAGCATGATCCGTTATGCTCACCCTAGAATCTCGATCACGGTGCATTTGAGGCTGGGAAACCAGAAATTGGTACAGAGAAGAATTGATGTGGATGGAACTCTAAACGACCGTTGGGGGCCTAGAAATGTATGCTCAGGGTCGACGGAAAGTGTCTGATGCCGCCCCTCCAATGTTATGGGTAGATCTTCCCTTATCTCTTCCTCTTCTTATTATTATTATTATGTATTATTCTCCCCAACATTCCGCTATATACAGTGACGCAATTCTGCTAAGATAATTAAAACCCAAAAATAACAAAACTCCTCATTCCATCGGGACTCCTTTCCATCAAGGCAACTGAGGATGAAAAGGTGGGAGAGGCATCTCGTGGTTAGTCCCGTTAGCCCCCACAAAGTGAGCTATGTAACCTAACACTACGACTGCGAAGAGGGCAAAATGTCAAAGGTAGCGTAATGGAAATTAGCAATTGTGTCGCACTACCGGAGTTTTTTCTCCTACTACCGAAGCCGTGAAGTTGCTCGAAAAAGTGGGGTAGTTCGTTCAATGGAGTCAGTTAGGTTGTTTTGTGTGCCGCAATCTGTCTGTGCGTGGCGACCCTGCATGATCACTACATGACTCGGCAAGGACCTCCTTGAGCCACGGGACACTGATATAGTTACGTCGCTGAAAAGCAGGATATTGAGTGCTTAGGCTAGTCAGGAATCGCGCAATACAAAGTAATATAAAACAAAAGAAAATAAAACAGAGAGAGAGAGAGCCAAGGCACATTAGGCACAAGCTTGTTCTTTCCGTCAGTGGAGGTGCATTAAAAGCTATCAATATGTTCATACGTTCGCTATGATTTGAAATCAACAGCGGTATAGGGTGGCATCTGTCTCGATACCAGTAGTAGCCGTATTTTGGAGCCAGATCACGAACTACTGCACAGTTTTTGGACCTTTTTCAAACCCCATCCGGATCTCCGGATCATGAATCCGCATGACTTCGTTGCGTGGATTCATGGCCTGATCCAAATGGCTTTGCGGCTTGCAAACTGCTCATCATGGCCCCATATTGTGTGTGGGGAGCTGAGTCCCGTTTTGGCAGGGCATGTGGGGAGACGAAAATGGTTTTCAAATCCGTGCGCTCTTGCTTGTCTGGCTGATTAATTGTGAGAGCTCACAAGACCATTGTTACTATCATGACAAAGAATTTTGGCAAGATTTCCGCAGGACTTACGAACAAGACGGAATCGGAACACGGCACTTGGTAGCAATGTCCCAGCTATTTTCAAAATCTGGTTGGTTTATTTTTCAGTGGCGAAAAGAGATGAACAATAAACATGCTGTCAAATTCGGCAATAATCTCCGTTCTGTCAATAGAGCATCGAAACTCCCACCGAAGACTAATTGTATTACCGACTTCATGTTTTTGAACAATTTGGCCATACCCTCTTCGTATCACCTTTTGCGGACTCTTAAGGCTTGTCACCAACCAACATGTTGGTTCTTCGTCACAGTTAAATCAGTCTTCCTTCGAACGAGTACAACCAACCATCTCTTTCCAATTCCATTGCGAGGGTTCGTATGCTGCGGCCGATATGATGCTCCGTAAAAGTGGTTCTGCTGTTGGCTCTAAGGCAAACTACGGTGAGTGCGATATTTACCAGCTAGATCTTTCTGTGCTCTTGGCTATAATGCAAGAATCGGTTCCAGCAATCTGGTAGCGAGCAGGTATGGCCGAAATTACGAGACATTAAATTGAACAAGTGAGCATAGATGCTGAGAGCATCAAGGAGAGGTATGCTTCGTAGCAAACCATTTTGAGAACTTATATACAGATAAGATGCTTCCAGTTACTCTGCAACTTGATGCTCCTTGGCGGCTTCTGCATGAGTCCTGTACTTAGCCATTTTTTGTTCATTTTCTATTCTGCGAGTAAAATTCAATCAAGCAGACTTCCTACCCCTGTCTAGACGTTCATACAACATGGCTGTCTGGAACCGTCGGCAGAAAGATATGCTTCAAAAGAGGACCAAGACCGCCAAACCGAGAACCATCAAGCTGGGCAAAGATTGCAAAACATTTGCATTATTGGTCTATTATGACATGACGCACAAACGCCTTGATGGGGCTGCATGGCTTCCTGAGGGCCAGTCGATCCCTGACGTTCAGGCATTCGTATGTGTTCGATCGAGATCAAGTTTGGGATAACGGCTAATACGCACTTTTGTAGGCTAACAAATTATTGTCGGCCGAACAGGCTCCTCAGCGAGAGCCTCTCCGTCGATCCACAAGAACGAGAACGCAAGGCGACCTTAACACGGCAATTAACCGAAACATCCCGCGCCGATCTACCCGCCGAGGCAGAGCAAAGGAATTAACTTCTGTTCTCCCAGAGATCACTGTTGCTGGGAGTGATACCGAATCGAACCACAACGGTGACGGCATGTACAGTGTTCCTGTGACTCCGGCCCCCGCTCAATCTGAAACCGGGCGTGCTTCTTGTGGGAATGTCGCACAGCCACTTCATACTGCAGACACCCAGTCTCAACAACGTGAACAAGCACATAACGCTGTATGTCATACTGAGGACTTTCCTAATGCACAGCAAGACGATACTACAAGCGAAGATGCGGAAGGTGAGCCCCAAGAAGCCGTTGGGGATCATGTGCCTTCCAACAACGGCGGTGCTGGTAGTGCATCAACCAACTTCCCTACCATGACCCCGAACAGCGCCTGGATGCAGATGCCCATCCCAGATGCACCATATCTCGACAATATGAACGACAACTTCAGTGGATTCGATCTTGGCGGCATGGACATAACTCTTGACACCCCTGACCAGGAGTCTCCCTCCCCGCACCACCAAGTCGCTGAGATGGCGGCCATGATGGCTCCTATGGCTGATAGCGGAGTTAAACTCACCGAGGGCATCTTTAATGAGCAGGGGGCTGAGACTGACACAATGGAGACCTCTCAGGTCCCCACGGCGGAAAGGAGTGCCTTCGTCATGCCGCAGCATACGACTTCGGAAGGGACGTTGCATCCCCAATCGCATCACCGTTCTCAAGGAAGTCCTCAGCATTCGCAGCCCCCTCAGCAACCGGCCGCTCTATCGCACCCGCATGATGCCACAAGAACAGCCAAGATCACACAAACAGAATATCTCTTGAGACTCCGGGTCATCAGGGATGCTGCTGCCCTAGTCCTCCCTGGCTGTGCACTTCCCAGGAACAATATCAAAACACCCCGAAGACATAGCCGCATGTCGCAGATGTCTCACTTTATGCAGCCTTTGCCTGCATTGGGGACAGCACATTGAGCTGGTGTTTCAAAGTCAAACATTCACTAGCGTCGGTGCGAAGACTCTCCATAGACACATATTGTCATGGGGCCAAGCTTAGTAGAACTTCGTTCTTTGGAAAGGAAGAGAAAAGAGGTGTATTTAGCGAAAGAAGACAATATAGTAGTTCAGTACAATACCAGAGACCAGGGTTCCATCTCGCTTCTTACTGCTGACCCGCTGGCCCTTGGCTCGTCGATGAGGAGCTTGATTCGCGGACCGTTCTTCCTGAGATAAAACCTCCGCACTCGCTCTCCATCTAGGTGATTCCGTAACAACCAGCCGACGAACGTATCTTGGTGCCATTCTCCATCCGGAGAAGGCTCGTCGATCAATGCGGCCATACGTCGTAGAAGATGGGAATGCTGCCGTAGATACTCTTGCCATTGAGATACCTGGTCCTCGGCTATTGTACCTGAAGGAATGATTGGGATAATCGTTTCTAAATGAGGGAAGCTCGCCAGAGCCTCAAACACCGCGAGGAGGTCGGGGCAGTCGGCGGCATCAAATGCGAGATGAGCAGTGAATGGAGCGAGGCCTTTCAGGCGCGATCCGACAATGGCAGAAGCGTGCACAAGAAATATTGTTCGCGGCACGTAGACACGGTCAAAAGACATGGATGAAGCGCTGCAGCGTCTTGTTAGCCGCAGCCATTCCCTCCGAACTTCCCTGCAGGCTGATGCTGTGAAGGGTAGCCGGGGTGTTTCGGCGTGGTATTGAGCGATCGAAACATGAGGTTTGACCTCTGAGTATTGGCAAACCGATACTGCTGGGTCTACGTTGTCGAATGCCATCCTCCATATTAGCAGACGTAATTCCACCGGAAAGAGAGGAAAATATGGAAATGACAGAGAGCATGTAGTCATTACTCTGGAAAATTAGTCAAAGTACTGGAATCAATATTTGGAAAAGAAATGAAGTCTAGTGCAGTATGTATAGGAAACGGAAAGCGAACACAGCTTAAGAGAATACGTATAGCAGTAAGACATGAACAAGTCGAGTGTACAATACCTTATCGTCCTATCTTTTTTGTTTAGATTCATGATACTTTACATATTAATACCGGACTATTACCTCTTCATTTTGGCGCTGGCCTGCAGCGTCTCGTAAGAAGGAAACGATAGAGTGGCGCATACTCTCGACGCATGGGCTAAGAGGACAACATGCCGGAATTGGAGAATATCAGCCGTTGTCTACAAAACACTCACATTGAAGATGAGCATCAAATTAAATCACGAGGCCATATTTAATACCGGCCGTTTCGAACTTGCCATCATATTCGTCTCGTCAAGAAAATAAAACAATGGCTATACTGTGGCGAATTGGGAGAATTAGAGAGTTTGTTCTATTAACACTCATAATTGGAATATTTTTCTTGTCTTTAAAAGGCGCTACGGTTCAGGGTGGGAAGTCTTCAGCTACGGTTCGATTTGCTCTAGTCTCATCACAAGTTCAATGACGCGAAAGCAGAAAACCAAGCTTACAGGCGCCGCTGAAAGTGTAAGACAACTCAGGAACTGGAAAAGGGATCAAAGCGCACGCGCCTCATGGAAGCAGTTGCGGCATGCATCCCGCAAAGCAGCAAAAAGAGGGACGCTCTGTGACACGTGTACGGCGGGTCTTGATATGGCTCACTCGCAGCGCGAGCCCATAGATGTGGAAGGCGGGCAGGAAACGTACGAAGATACTTCCCGGTTTCAGTGTAACAAGCTTCCTGAAATCATAGTTCACCCCCCTTCGGATGACGACATGGATATGGAAAGTCGAAGAGAAGAGCATATTATCAGCGTTCAAATTGAGGCACAGTTGATGGAAACGACTTCGGGGGCTCTTGTCGCAAAGCGTGCTAAAGCCGAGATCTCGTGAGGACCACCCGTGTCGGATCATAGAGGACTTAGGCTTGGCAGAGAAGAATATCATGATAGTGACGCTTTTGAGCTGAGCCCTTTGCGGCTAAGACTGTGATGGATCACAAGATAATGGGACATCTATCACAGATACACGTCTGTAGTAACCTACAGACCGCATAGACAGTATAATAGATGGCTAGAATACTGCCCTCCATCGGTCACGCCGGTCTAATGCAATTGTAAACCATTCCTTAAGGTATACAATGGTTCGTCAAACATCAGGTGGTCTAACAAAGAGCTAGGGGGCCAGCCCATAAAGAGGCTCTGAAGCCGAGATGATCCTGGTCAAGAAATGATTTCGGCTTAACTAGGAGGGCACATCGCATATATAAAGCGAAGCCGCAAACTTGCGCAATCAGCAGCGACCCGTCGTCATCTGCCTTTGTACAATCATGGCTAAGACCGGATACGTCAAGATTGGTGGCACGCAGCGATTGCGTCGTCAGCAGAGCCCTGCGTCTAAACTCTCAAAAGGACTTACTGATACATGGAAAAGAATCTTGGCCAATTCGTCGACTAGAGCTAAAGGCGTCCCCCGAACATGCAGCGTAGAAAGCCTGCGCCCTTCCGTGGCAGTAGATGAAAGCAGAGGCGTAGGTACGAAGGTGGATCCTCGATGGAACGTTCGGGTGGGCGGGGCTAGAGTAGAGCCGCCATACATTGTATTTACCCACACACATCCCTGTTATGAACACGGTGAGGAAGATGATTTGTATTGTGGATGGTGGTCTGACGGTGAGAGTGGTGACGAAAAGAACGAACTCAAAAATGGCTGGACGGTATTGTGAGGTTCTTTGCCTATTTCAAGCGTTGTACGGTATTTACATTTTTCTACTAATTCGCTTCTGGTGAATCAACTGAGCATGACTATGTAGAAGAGCTGAATACCGTATGATGATATATGTACATGTTCACGTAAATGGTTCAACTCGTAAATCTCTGCACGACTGATGGGTAGAGGAGCCTTAACGGAATCAACCAAGCGCACTTTTCTTGCTTACAATTGGTCTCCAAGTCGAATTCGTGTCACGTGACTATTGGCAGTCACAACGACGATATGGCTCTTCGCCTTCGACATATGTTGGCCTTCCTGGTGTCATCCCTACTACATTACCGGCTTCCCACTTTCAAACTCCCCCACACCTTTCGTTGACAAGATACCATGCCGAACAACGACATTCGCCTACTCCCTTTGGATGGAAACGGGATCCGTAGTTTATCTTTATTGATTGTATAATAAAGCCTCATGGCTACCATCGACCCTGACTCTCCGCCCAAACCATGCGAGTGCTTTGACATGATCAATGGCACCGGCGCAGGTGACCTCGTTGCCATTATGCTCGGTCGCCTACGATTGACGGTCGAAGAATGCATCGCTGCCTACACGTCCTTGGTTGGGAAGGCGTTTGTAGAGAAGAGACATAAGATGAAGATTAACTAATAGCCAGCCGCGGAGTGCATTCAATACAGCAGCACCAGAACAGGCAACCAAGGAGATTGTGGCGAACCAGGGGTACGATGAAGACGCTCTACTCCCAAACTACACCAGCACGGATTGCAAAGTGTAAGTTTCTCGTCCATCTCCTTGAATCGCGGCACGTCTAATTGGCCAGCTTTGTGTGTACGACGAGCAAAGAAGCCGGACGCGCAGTCTGCCTAACGAGTTACCGTTCCCTCGGCGGGGTGCCTCACCTATTTGATTCCACCAAGAGATGGCAAGCTTGTCGTGCTACAACTACACATACCATCTTCTTCGATCCAATTGCAATCGGACTATTTCAGGGGCAGTTCGTTGGCGACGCCGTCAGAGCAAATCTCCCCGTCAAAGCGCTTTGGAGCCAAGCCCAGGATTTCCTGGGCGACGATCGATTGCAGCGTAATCTTCGGTGCGTGGTGTCGATCGAGACGGGCGCATACGCCATGGAACCAGTCCGCGATGATGCCTAGGCCGTTTTGCGCACCTTGAAGAGGCTCGTCAGGGAGTCCGAAAAGGCAGTCGAAGAGTCTTTTCAGATACTGTACCTCATTTTCAAGAGTAGAATTACAGCAAAAGCTTGCGTTTCCACCCTCAGCTAGAAACCGCGACGTTCATGCTTACCACTCACCACGTTTGTGATTTCACTTGCCACGGTTTTGATTTACCAAACCGGCAGGTGCAAGATGAAAAGAGGTTCCGTACAACCCCTATCACTAGGAGCGCCACATCCCCACCTCTCCTCGTCTAAGTCTACGCCACCGCCGTAAGGCAAGGCCTCCCGGAACTCTCTCCTCGTAGTCGCACGGCAGTCTTGGAAAGAGCTAACTACGCGGCCATCGTATCACACCTGGATATCAAGAAGTACCACTGGCCTAGCACAAGCCACTGTGTCCGGCTGAATCTGCCTGCGGCCTATGGGTCTGGCATCTGACAAGCGAAGGAGGAACTGTTTGCTTTTGGCCCCTTGCTGTTCTCCACCTCGACAACGATTATTTATATCTCTGCTAGGACGTAAAAGAGCTCTGCCGCTACCGCACAGAGTCTTCCAGAATTTGAATCATGAACGGCTTGATGACACCGCGACGTTCTGATCGAGTGAAATCACAACAACATGCTGCCTCTCCAGGGACACCAACACAAAGCTCTACGGAACAGAACCAGATGCGCTATTGTCTTCGAAACAAACGAGAAAACCTCAACATATCCACAACAGAGTGTCTTAAGAATGCCAAAAGTCATCGCACAGGAAAAACATCGACGCGCCGAGCTCACAAAACCCCCCTTGGCAAGTCCCTCCGGGATCACACCGCTTGGAAGGGCCTTCAGAATAATGCGGCCTGTGACCAGGAACAGGACAATGGCAAATTCGATCGCCTTCGGCAAATCTCCCAACGAGCCTTGGATCGCGTAGAGCACACGACGGACCTCGCGTACGAATATTCCTCATTGAGAGAATCAAGAGAGCATGCAGCAGTTATGGCAAAGGATGCGAGTGCGACGTCGAAAGCTGTTGGTACTTCTCATGCGAGTGGCTTCGTGCGTCGTTCCGGGCCGGAGCAAGTCCACGTACGTCGGGAATCTAAGGCAGTCGACGGGACTCTGCGTAGCGAGGCGGCCTGTGGACAAGTCGAGATATACCATGGCGACATCAGATTCGAACGAAAGACGAAAGGCCCGCTGGCTGGAAAAATGGTACAGTTTGGGGCATAATTAGCTTCCTCTTCATGCACCATCTAAAATTGTATCAGAGCCCCACATAGGGTTAATCCCAAAACCCACACACTGTATACCTCTAAAATGCACGTTATTATGTCAGTCAGTCTTGTACCCAGTTCCAGCCTGCACTGTGGTCCGAATAAAATGGAGTGACGTTAACATGCATAGTGTGTAGGCACTATACATAGATTATAGTACCCATTAAAAATGGATAGTAACTAGTATGACTTACTATTTTAGGCCAATTTTGGATTACGTCTTCTTCTATTAAGTCATTCCATGTACATATAGTGTATTGTGATTTTGTTAGCATAGTATTATATAAGCTACTGGGCCCGAACACATTTTGGTGCCTAGTAAAATAGGAAGCTAATTATGCCCAAAACTGTATCACCAGGGAAAGTAGTCGAAATTGATGGCGAATATTACGTCTTGTACCAGGTTTTGGCGAAGCTGCATTGGGCATGATTACGGTGTTACCACGGTTCCGCACATGATGGCATATGTGCGGTTGGAATGGCCTCAGAGGTTGTGAGGGTGTCTACAGAAATGAAACATGGACCGCTTAGTTTACCAGTTTATATGAATTAATCTATCCCCAATACCTTTTATACGACTGTCCGCTGTTCATCTCTGTTTTGAGGCTCACCGCCACCCTCGTTGCTTTTCATTGTGGAGTAGCCTGAGACTTTCCGACAAATATCGATTATACTCTCGGTATCCTCTCGATGCAAGATTCTCCCCCAGCCACACTCAGTAGCTATCCCGAACTCCTCTACAACTCTTTCGGCGGCCGCGATCCTTGCTCGGGTACCCTCGAGATCGTGAGGATGAACGAGACCAAGGTATAGCTTAGTCTTATCTAAAATCAGTCGGTGACTCAGCGTGGACAACGGCTTAAAGAAGCTCTCAAGGTTACCCATCGCACTCAAAGGTACAGGACAATGAATCCATTGGATCGGCCGTGGGCTCGCTTGCACAATCTGCTGATGAAGGTCCGTGATCGGTCCAAGCGACGCTGGTTCAGCAAAGTGCTTATGTTCCATATCACCTAGGCTATACGTGAGTCCGCTTGCGCCCACCATGGGGGTATGTATAGTATGTACGTGACTTACCGTAGCAATAGTGGATACCAAGATCGACACCCTCGTGGACGCGCGAGATCATGCGCACAATGTATTCAACGACGTATCGCTTGTCAGAGAACCACGGCTCGAAAACGGTCTCTTCCCAGTAAGCCATATCCATCCCCAGATCAATTTGAATGGCAAGATCTTCATGGGGAATGAGGTCCTGAATTGCCTGCAGTGACTTGAAAAGGGCCTTCTCGTAGATGGGCTCGACGATACGCCGAAAATCTTCCTCGATGAGTATTCCGACGACGTTGGCGATGGTGGGCAGGGACACTTGAAACTTGACGTCCTGTTCGATGACGCCTTCTGACTGAAGTTGCTTGAAGATTGAGTAACTCTCGATCGCTGCCTCGTCGTATCCAGTCTCGAGATCCATCTCTTCCAGCTCCCGCCGGCCCTCGGCTAGTTGTTGGTCTGAGAAGGGAATCTTCATCGCTGGCGCATTGTCCATGAATTTGGATTGCATGACGGCGGGAAACTTGGATGCTTGGAACTTGACAAAGTAGTTCCGTGGCCCGGTCTCTCCGTCGGGCATGCTCAGCAAAAGGCCCCGAAGGCCATCGCTGCAACATCGCAACACTGCCTTGGTGCTTTCCAGCGGGACGCTGCCCACGAGTAGACAACCTTTGACAGCCATGGCATGCAAGGAAGAGGGTGTGGACCAAACTCAAATTCGAGGAGGAACCCGGCGAATTTAATTGCTCTATGACACGAGCTGTCGTATTTTTGCCACAAGAGGCTTGATTGGAGGCAAGAAAGAATAATTTCACTTTCTAGTCGTTTCAATGTTCTCATAGCCCATTATTTAATGAATTACTAGTACGACCCTTTGAACCTCACAAAGAAATGCAGATTTAGGTTTTCCTTTCCTGTTTTTCATTTTCCGCTCCTTTTTGGCCGAATGGTTGGCCAGGTTGATGAGGCCTGTTGTCAACCCAAACGCGGCCAATTTTCACTCTTCTAGCAGCTGCCATCACGTTCTGTTCCAAATGGAAATATTCAAATATGGCATCATGACTCTCCCCTTCATAATTGTTCATTTCATGTTCGTTTGAGGACACAAGTGCACCTCTCATACTGTCCATCGCTGATTGGCTCGCCCTCTCCCTTGAGGCCTAGCTGTTCAACTCACCCCGTTTTCCCTGAACCAAGGCTCACAACCAACCCATATGTTAAGCATACGGAGTATTGCAGACCACGGCGCTGCTCCGCCTTACTGTCGCGGGAGCCCTCATCAGGATTACCCCCAGCATCCAAACATAGGTCTTCGTTCGCGTGCCGAATTTCACCATGTCGGCAATGCCCCACGAGGGACGGCTCGTGACTCGGGACGCACGTTCCCGCGATACATGTCTCCGTATGCGAATGCCTCTGAGCTATCGGGTCCAGCGCTATACGGCAACGGCCCCAGCCAGGTTTTTGGCTACAGCCAACATGGCATGCCTCTGAGAGCTCATCCTTCAAGCAGTGTGACGAATCACTCCAGCAAGTCACCGCAGAATCAAGCACCACATGGGGGCGGCTCTTATGGAGCGCAAAATGCCCATCACTTCTGGGCGGGCGCAGCAAATCATGCTGCACATCGACCGTATGTTTTGCCCTCAACACTGGGGCAGTCAGTACTACCCATGAAGGCACCATATCATGCAGTAAGAATATCCTCCACACCTGAGTAAAACAGGACTGATCACGCCTAATAGGCATTTACAGCCAGCGATAGGAACTCGTCACCATGTCAGACTAAGACTGACACGACAGCAAACCAGGGGAGCGCGGGTGAGAAACTGCCTTCTCTAGAAGGCAATAACCACCATCGTCCAGCCCCAAAGGGCTTCCCAAAGGACGCATCCCGCGCTATCAAAGGCGGCCCAAAGTCGAGTAAAGGCATCGAGAAGCGGAGACGAAGCGTGCGCGGATCCCTCAAATGTACCCGTAGGCAAGCAATCGGTTCCACGCCGTCTCTACCCCGCTTGCTGCCCGAGAAGGTTCAACTTCCCCCTATCCGGAGCGTTGTCAACCCATTTCCTCCAACACGCCAGTCCGAGCCTATGCAAAACAGGTTATGGACCAAGGTTCCGACCCGCGCTGGTACTAACCCAAAGCATTTCACGACCAGTGCCCTCAAAGGCTCCGGGCTTTAAATCTAAATCGCACATTTGATCAGAGCCAGTTGAGACAATCAAGCAATCGCTTCGGACGCTGGACAGTCATTGTGGTTCCTTAGCGCACTTAGTAGTCAAAGTGTGGAATGTCTTCTAGTAGTTCTCAAGATATAGGGCGTATTTAGAGCCGGTTTATGGAGTAGACTGCAGCAGTTTTAGGTTAAACAAGTCTAGTCTGCCATGGCCTAGGTTGAATATTACCTTATTCTAACTACTAAAAAGTATTACTAATCTGTCGTTAGACTAGCCTGCCCATTCTCATAATCTCAAAACTAACTAATATACAGGTTTAGAAAAATCGGGAAAGTAATATAAGATTTTGCATTACAGTAGGGAAAAGATAATTCGACGCTAGTTCACCCGCGCTTTCCTTCTAATCCCGTTGAATAGTTTGATTAGACCACAAGGTGAACTCAATTAGCTCTTTCGATGACAGATACCTTGTAAGCCCGGTGACATCTTATGACCGACCCTTTTATCTCATCTCATAGCTTGCTCCCTACAAACATCCGCAGCCATATGCGCAAGTGCGTTTCGTTCTCGATTAATTTCTGCCTTAGCATGAACCCTATCCGAAGCAGTTCTTGGGCAAGTTTTATAGAGCCTAACGCGAAATTAAGACCAATAAGCTCGTACAAGTGCTACAATAGCAAAACATCGGCAATAATCCCTACAAATCGTAAGGTCAAATACATAGTCAAATTCATCTATATTGCTCATCTTTTTAGAACCATCTGAGAGAGGGAATCAGAAACAATCTCATTAATTTGGCAAAACATTGGTGAATCGAGATTAATAGCAGGCAACAAATCGACGTTTCTAACTAGAGAGGTTCTTGCATATGCCTCACCGCGGCAAAGCCGTCCTTCATCGCCGGGCCGATAGTGATGCCTGCCCCTAGAGAGCAATGTTCAAAGAACGATACCGAGGCATTCCCAGCGGCATAGAGGCCGGGGATAGGACTGCCGTCTACTCTAAGAACCCTGCCGTTTTCGTCGATTCGGAGTCCTCCTTTGGTACCAGCATCGCCAGGGAAGATTTTCATTGCATAGAAGGGACCGGATCCGACTCGACCCATGCAAGGGTTCGGCCTCGCACTGGGGTCTCCGATGAATCTCTGATACGCGTCGCCGCCTCTCTGGTAATCCAAGTCTACTCCCAGATCGCACATTGCATTCCAGCGAGTCACAGTTTTCTCGAGTGCGCCCCCGTCGATTCCCATCTTCTTTCCAAGGTCAGCGATGGTTTCCGCCCGCATGAAGGTACCGTCTTGGAGAAACTCGGTCGCGTCGGCCCAGGGCTGCAAGCAGCCGAGGGTATACCTCTGCCGATAATTTTCGTCCAGGACAAGCCAGGCACAGCAGCCATCGTCCCTGGCTTGTGTGTACATGGACCTGACTGCGTCGCCATACGGCTTCGACTCTGCAAAAAAGCGATTGCCGTCCTTGCTCACAACAATAGAATGGGGCTTGGATATCGCAAACATGGCTTCCGCTGTGTGGCCCGTGATGGGATCTTTCATGGTTGGGATCCCCCAAACCTCACCTAGCAGAGCAGCGTCTGCTGCAACTCGCTTGGTCAAGCGTAGCGCGTCTCCAGTGTCACCTTCTGGGCAACTCAGGCTCCATTGCTTGTTGGTAGACTTCAAGTATTTTTCCCGCAATTGTTGGTTCCGGGAAAAGCCAGCCGTAGCGAACAAGACTCCTCGAGATGCGCGTATTTTGAGGGTGGCATTCCCACGCTTCACCGTGCCGCCGATGATATTGCCGTTCTTCTGCCACAAAGCAACGAATTCGGTCTCTGTGAAAATGCGAACGTTCTTGTGTCTATGGCATATAGATAATAGCTGAGCAACCAATGAGCGTCCCATTGACATGGGTGAGTTATAGAAGATCGAGTACACTTTGGACTTTAAAGCCATCCAGCCGACGTGAAGAACATCGCGGATCGAGGCCCATGGTCGCGTAAGGACTCGGAAATCCTGGAACCTGAAGACAAGTAGCGACGCGTCTTCCGCAGGCAACAAGCGCTTCCAAGACCCCAGAGATGCCGCATCGAAGATGGCAGGGTCGAGCGTGCGACCGGCGTGGTCCAAAGCGCCGTCCAGTTCCGGATGATAGTCTGGGAAGCTGGATGGGTAATTCATCCACTTGAAACCTTCCGTTCGGAGGTAGTCGATCATCTTTGGTCCATCGCTAAGAAACGCCTTGATACGACGTTGCGTTTCCGGCAAGGCTCCAGATGTGGCACTGCTTGACTGCTGGAGACCGGCATTAACATACCGTTCACCAAGCTCTTTGCTGTCGTGGATGCGCCAGGACTGCATGAGGTAATTGTTTGGCATCCAGATAGTGCCACCTGACCGGAACGTCGTGCCACCAACGTGGGACTGCTTCTCAATCAGAATGGTGTTGAGTCCCTCGGTGGCAGCGGCCGCAGTTAAGCCCGCTGCACCGCTCCCGACGATGAGCACGTCGCAATGAAGAACATTCTCGTGCTCGTTTGATTGGGTAATATCGAACATGCTTGGGCGCGGTGAGGTGTTGTGTTTCTACCCGGTGTCCTTCCTCTAGCCGTGTTGAGAGAATGAGGAGAAAGAGCTTAAGAAGGTGTCTAAGCCATCGCCGTGCCCCGGGAACGGCTTTAAATGTGTGCCTCCATGACGCCTCGTCCTGTGCTGGATCTCAGTACGGATCTCTTTGAAAGCACCGACACGTCGGAGCCGCAGAGACTATGCTTGCGTTCCAGGCCGTTTGTAGCCATAGCCAAGTCTTCGCGCTCCGGCACGGTGAGAAACAACCCTAGACACTTGCACCAGCAATACAACGACAAGAACGGCTGGACGAAGTCCCAAAACTGCTAGCTCGGCGCTCCATCGCGCATTGATGGATCGATATACTTGAGTCACTGCCCAACGCAACCAATACCTGGAATATCCAGCAAATAATCAGGCAAAATCTAGTCGGGGTCACTCAACCGCGACCATCGCCATCTGTTTATGTAGATGATCTGACCCGCGGTATCATTGCACTTTATCTCCCTTCAATGGTGCCAAGCCCTATATCAAAAGAACCTCAGGTTCTCCAATCTTCAGAGCCAGACAAGCTGGAGGAGCATCACGAGTATCCGAAAGAGCCTCAGCCACCCAGCTTGGGCGCGGAGGCCGGCGATGCACCGCCTTCCTCTTCACTACAACAACCTATAAAATTCCTACCGATCCTACAGTAAGTGAGGGTTTACCTGTGCCCTCGGAATGCTATTTGAATAACAACATCCAGAAAAAAGCGAAAGCGTTCTGTTACGAGCATCAACTTTGAGGGCAATTTGACATGCACTCAGGGAATGGCTCAACAGAAGTTGAGAAACAAGATCGATCAGAGAATTATCTCCGCTGCCTTCGATAAAACCGCACCTGGCGCTTCTCTGAGATTGGAGACCATCGGGGAGCTTGAAACGCAACGGAAGACGCGGGATGATCGGGAACCTCGTACGGCATCAGGGCTCGAGGTCAAGGACACTCATCTCAATCGCCAGGTTGCTGAAACGCATGATGAACGTGCACCCAGGCCGAAGCGTCTTAGATTATCCGACAAGATCTACTTAGAGTACCAATCCCGGGAATCAGCACCCGATGCTTAGTTCTCGCAAAACACGTTAGAGTATGCGATATTGGAAGCACCGTCCCTTCTCTCCTTTTTTTTTTTTTTCTTGCTTTTTTTTTTTTGCCCTTTTTCGGGTGTTTGTGTGTGCATGTGTGCGTCGTTGGCGTTGGTCTTGAAACCGGGCTGACTAGCTGTGCTGTGGACGGATTTATTTCGTGACAAGTCAAGCGAGACTCAGCAAACAGATGTACTTGTATTTTAATTTTAACATGCACCACTTCTATTCATACAGCTTCTTAATCAAAGCTCTACTACGGAGAGCCGTAGTCGAGTAAACGTCAAGCTGTCATAGCAAATGGTGAGACATAAATACGATTGTTTAATAGCACTACCCCGCATCAATCAGGCCTTCCGTAAGGTCATCTCATTGCTTGAGGCGGGGAATCTCATCAAACCTGCCACTCTTGCACCCTTTGACTGAACAACTTCTCCTATGGTTCCCAAACATCCGCTGAGTTCTCTTCGGGGCGAGTCGGTCGGGTCGGCGCTTTCCTCAGCGGACGTAAGGATTTACACGTGCTAGTAACTCCCTTGGATTTGTCCGGGAGGGCACGAGGCAGCCCCCGCTCTCTCGCCCCAGGCTCTGTGTATCTGCGCTTAAATACCCAGACATTTTGTCCGCTGAAGCGAGGTAGTTCGACCACAGATACCTGGGAGGTAGCCATGTGCGGCTCCAGGTCATGTTTTCTTGATGATGAGTCTGCATAATAAATAGCACTAACCCTTGAATTTTCATTTTGTAGGCAATGGGTTGGATCGAGGACGTCAATGGCTAGTCCTGGTTCCATGATATTTACAATATTCAGCGTGAAGTACGGAAATTCCACTTCCAAGCTTGCCTTCGACAATGCCTTTGAGCGCAGGGATGGCAACAAAAGTTCAGGACATGTCCCCTTGGTGATGTCAAAGACGGAGTCACTAGCAAGGACCAAAGCCATATAGTTCGTGCCACAGCCCAGAAGCACTGGGTGTAGGCCGTTGGATTGAACTTTACGGATCCATTTATCGTTATTGAATACACTCATCCAGATGTTCAAATGTACAAGTTGGCAATTGCTTATATCTGCACGTGCGCCCCTCTGAGTACGCAGGTAGACTGCCTTCTCGAAAGGAGTTAGCCACGACGTTATTGCGTGTCTCAGCTCAGTTGGGAGAGACTCCATATATGCTGGGGCGGTTCAAGAAAGAGTAGATGTGAGGATGGGAGGAGGAAGTGATTGAGATGTTATATGAGCCGAATGCCCTTCATGCAGGCCATATGTAACAGTAAATGGTTGTCATTTTCTGCCGACTATTCCCCAATGAAAGTACCCTGATCTGAACGTAACTGGGGTCGAGAGCTATTATGCGCTCTCCATATCGTCTCTCCCGCCCATCCTCTTCACCATCTTTGGCCAGCTAGTACTGCCAGCCTTTGGCACTACCACCAGGACAACCAGGCGTGCCATAGACACCACCTACTATCCAGAGAATTGTATCGATCAACGACCAAAGTCCTAGTCCTCCGATGGTGAGAAATTTAAAGACAGCCAAAGGCCAGTGGCGAGCATAAAACTGGTCTACACCCAGAAGACCGAGAAACAACGAAAGAAACATGGCGGTACGCTCCTGCTGGTAGCACTTGTCGGTCATGGGCCGCTCAGCGAATCCTCCCCAGAATCTCGCTTGCAAGTTCCGAGACTCATCGTGATCCTCAAGATCATCTAGGCGAGTATGCGTTAGCGTTAGGGGTTTTCGTTCATGAGAGAAAGTAGATTTTCATGTGAACTGACAAACAGAAGCAAGCATTGACGCAAACCCCATCAGAAGAACCGTCATGTAGGTCAGTAGGACAATTACCCAATGATTTTTCATTAGTAGCAGTCCTTTGGCCATAGAATCGCCCACAGAAGTTCTTATGGGGTGGGCGAGACCACTGCCACTGGATTCCATTGGGGTCGTAGGCCTTGGTCGAAATATTGAATCAAAATAGAATGTGAATAATATCCGGAGCAACGTATGGGTTAAGCGAGTTGATGATAGAGGTTGTTCGAACTACCATGTGCAATCGAAACAGGATAATCTTTATCGAGTAGCTGCAAAATCATTTTGTATTCTCCCTAATAAAGGCAGTTGGTGGTGTCAGGTGCTTCATTCATCTGCTGGTCTTGCCATGAAGGCTCGGCCGAAATGGTGTGCATTTCTGGAGAGGGGCTATGTTACTACCCTTCCAAGTCTCAATCGTTGAATATGCTGTTTACGGCAGATTCCTGCGGATGAACCATGTGCCGTCTATTACGTACAGCTACCAAAGAGGCACTCATCGGACGGCTTTAGGCGATGGGTCTCGTATGATTTTGACTAACAGAACGGATGCTGCCTACAAAGGCCGAGAAGCCTTTGATTGAAATTATCAAACACCCCTTCTGCACACAAAAGAAGGGAATGGAGAAGCATGCTCGTTCACTTTCACTCTATCGCGTGCCTGCGAATCGTGTCTAATGGCAAAAGAAACTTGTTGAATGATAGTGCCACTCGTCAATTCAGCCAAACTCGTTTTTTATTTAGGTTACAGAGCCTATTTTGGATGCCACAATCATCTATTGCTGCTCCTAAGATCTTGGGTTTAAAAAAAAACATGAAAAGAAAATATTTTGATTCTAGTTCTTCCCAACTTTCAAGCGTGAGTGTTTCCTCACTAAAACGTCTGTTTTGCCTGCTACCAAGATGAACACGGATGCAAAGATGAAGATTTCAACAAGCCTCTCGAGACCCTCGTCGTTCCCAGCCTTCGCAACTCTACCACTTGAACTCAGACAGCAAATCTGGAGACTTGCCATCTTGATGAGATCGTCATCGGTTGTGTCCGTCAAGGTGCTAAATGATACAGTCGCACCTCGCTTGTCATTCCGAACAACCGATCGCACAAAACTCATCTCGGTGATTCTAGCCTGTGGCGAGGCTTCCGAGGAGTGGAGTCGCATGAAGCGATATTTCGTATGGGGCATTTTGCCTCGAAGCCATATTTCTCGAGCCACTTTTCTACTCCACGACCCTCTATATTCCGTACAGCTTCTGAAATCTCCGTCTACATCACCAGACATCATCTATCGAATGAAGCATGTTTCTGTTGGGATTGTGCCTGATGCCGATATTGTGGCTATACTCAGCGCTCTCGCTAGTTTCCCCCATCTCGAGACAATTATCGTCATTGCACCCAGTTGTCTCACCCATGGTGAAGTACACTTGAAGAGTCTTGAGAGTCCGTCTCTCATCGAGACACTCACAGAAATCATGGACGATCGTTTGCCATCGGACGATCGGTGGACGCACGGGAACCACATCAACCTCCTAGTACAGGGACGATCACCCAGGCAGGCGGTGAAAGACTTTTATTCCGGACACAATGCACCGCAAGTCAGAGTGCTTGCGGCCCCATGTGGTCAGGGGTGCTTCCCATAGAATAGGACAAAATTGTCGTGCAACTTTGATGAGGGTTCCATGCGCTGCAGAAGTGAACCCATGTCAATGTCGAAGACATACACAGAAACGCAGAACCAGAAAGGGATACATACCGGACGCAAAGTATGTCTGAACCAAGGACGCGATCGTTGTGAGAATGTTCATTTTCGATTAATTCCCCGTTTTCTGAGTCAGGAGTTCTTGCCAATGCCTTTCCGTTCTGGACTGGAAAGCACAACTAGAACTGGCCGATTGGACATGTTGAGGCAACTAGCCGCTCTTGGAGTATGATACTTGTCTTGTCGGATGGAAAGAGACACCCAATCCCTCATCTCGCAGGGAGACCAATATCCGCCGGGATGGCCTCGAGTCTCCTGCAAAAGAAGGTCGCCGGTCGCACTAGTCAGCCAGATGGTGAACCTATAACTGCCCAACGAGTTACTCTAGTTGATCGCTTCTCCAACTGATCACATTCATATTTGTCTAACTATTTCGTCGAGCTTTAGGCAAGTAATCGGTCAAGTCACAAATCGCTGACCAAATCAGCGAGATTTTGGGCGACAGCTCCATCATTTTACAGCCTCGTCTCTGATATCTTTTCGCGCAATGTCTTTCTCCCGAGCCTTTCTCCAGGACGACATCTGGCAGCAGTCCCATGACAAAGACGAGCCGGCATCTGTGAAGAGGATTTCTTTGCACTATGCGAGAGCACGGATGATGTGCCGGCACAGCGGTGAGGCTTCCTTTCTACAGGCATGTCGGCCAATCAAATGACACAACAATGATAGGCCTTTCCATCCACGATATTCAGCATTTGACAAAAAAGTTTTGGGATTTCCATTTCGATTGTACATATCTCCAGAAATCCTAGAGCTTTATGCAAAAGTTCCGAGCTAACCAACATTGAAGTGATTGCCGCGCGGGACATGACGGCTTTCATCATCGCGACGATCCACATCAACCTCTGCATCGGCACACTCAGCGCTTTCGCCAAAGGCCGTCCAGACCTAGCCGATCTTCTCGAGAGCTTGTTGCGGTTCGACATTTGTGGCGAGTTCATGCTCACAGAAATCGGCCACGGACTAGACGCACGCAATCTTGAGACGACAGCAACCCTTTTGCCAGATGGATCCTTCGATCTCCACACCCCCAATGAAGCGGCGGCAAAAGCCATGCCCCCAACCACTCCTCATTCCGGTGTACCACGAGTGGCCATTGTGTTTGCCCGTCTGATAGCTGGTGGAGAAGGTCGAGGAGTGAAGCCGTTTCTCGTCTGGCTCAGTGACTCTCGACACATGAAACATGGCATCACATCGCGAGCTTTACCAACTCGGCCAGGCACGAAACCCTTAGATCACTCCATCACGAGCTTCTGCCATGTGCGTCTACGCCCGAAGGCTCTCCTTGGTTCGATGTCAAAGCCAAAGGATGAGCGAGGCGAATTTCTACGCAACATCTGGCGGGTGTCCGTTGGAACGCTGTCGCTTTCGATCATGGGCATCTCCGCGATCAGAGTCGGAACTCACATCGCTGCAGCATACAGTCAGAGGCGAATGACCGCGAGCCCCGATGGCCAATCGCGGATACCGATCATGGCCTTCAGCACGCAGCAGCGGCCTCTCATCGACGGCTGGGTTCTCGGCATCGTGCTCGACGCATACGCCCGACGGACGACAAAAGCATTCACCGACCCCGATTTAGCGCCAAACGTACGGCACGCCCTTGCGGTAGTGTTTAAGGCGGCAGTGATTCGGTCATCGAGCGTCTTGAATAGCATGTTAGAGCGATGCGGATGGCAGGGCCTCTTCGCCTTCAACCAGATCAGCGAACTGGCCCTGACGTTCCAAGGGAACTCCATCGCGGAAGGCGATACGTTGGTATTGTGCATACGTAAGTCTTCCCAACCTCTCGATGGCTCATTGTGGCGAACCAGGACTCAGCAGCATTCTTAGGCCTAGCTTCGGAGCTATTAGGAAACAAATATACGTTACTCGAGGCACAGGATTCCTCGTCGCTCTTAGCGCAGCATGAGTCTGACATGTGGACCCAGATAAGGAACAAGGTCTCCGAGGTGGGCGGTTACGAACATCACAGGAGCGAGGGGTTTAACCGTCATGTTCTCCCTCGTTGCAGGTCTCTCGTTGAAGCCACCGGCCACCGGATGGCATACGAGGCCGCCAGGAATTCCAACGTCTGTCCGAAGATCCTGCACCTTTTCGAAAGGATGTGTGTGGGTACCGACTTGGGATGGTATATCGAGAACGGGCATGTTACCACGAAGGTGTTTCACGACTCGTTGGTCGACGCATATGATGCTGTGCTGCCGGACATGCTGAGATCGCTGGACACGGCAAGGTTCGACGGCTACATCACGGCCCCTATCATGACGAACGAATCATGGAATGCTTTTGTGAGGGGGCTGCCATCATTCCGACGGCCGCATGGGAGGAGGGATCGTGGCTATCAGCCAAAATTGTAAATAGAATGTTTCCGCCAGTACAGTTTGTATAATAGCTACCGTCATTTCCGCCCGTGTTCAGCCCGCGGTCTGCCATTCTCTAATAGTCCTAACAGTTGCCCATGTCGCAGTGATTGGTCGCAAATCGCCACGGACCAATCTCTTCGCCCAAGTACGTTGCCATGATGTCTTGCACAGGTGGACACCCAGGTCTTTCAAATTTCTGGTATATCGTCTTTCCGCCTCCACCCTTGAGCATAACCGAAAAGACATCCTGAATATCGTTTGTGGAGCGTGGTAGTCCCCTACACAATCCACCAAAAAAGCCAGGTCTCATGTCTCGAAGCTGAGCCTCCGCCTCGTAGGATAGAACGGTCAGAGTGAGAGGTTGATCCCGGCTGAACACTCGGGTGGGTTTCTCCAGAACGACCGTGCCGCTAGCTCTCAGGCTAGCCACGTTGACCACAAGATTCCAATCTGAAAACGTAACCTGATCGAGTGAAGCATCGTAGGTATGGCTTGTCAAGGAACGAAAGAACAGCTCCATAGCCAGAGTCACTCTGTCGCTCTTGCGAGGCACGACCAGGACGAGAAACTTGAGCGTCGACTTGTCATCGTCGGAGAGTAGGTGGAGATCGGCACCAACTAAAGTCGGTATCAGCCCAGCTTTTTCTATATGCCGGTGCCAACCATCATTCCGGAACATCTTTGACCAGAGTCGTCTCCACGTTGAGGCTAGTTGGTAGGGTAGAAGGACTCTGCTTGCTCGGCGTGTTAGTGACGCACTACTCTTCATCTCCGCCGCTGCGATTCTCGTCATGCCTGCTTGTGTGGCAGTTTTGAGTCGGGTCCATGATAAATCCATAGTACCTAAATGCTGGATCTTTCAGGGTACTGCCGCAGGTACGCATCTATCAAGTCGTACTCGCAGCTGCCCCATACTTGTGCAAGATGCAACATCAAATGTAATGAGGTAACTCCATCATTTGCGGCAGTCTTTGCACGGCACTACCGTTCCCAAGGTCAAAAATCACCGGACGAATCCTACCCAAGATTGCATGATGGGTAGCAAGATGCGTTAACGCTAACAGCACATCACTCAGCGCCATTACTCCAGAGAAGGGCGTCCTCTTCAATCTATACATCCTCCTCAATCTAGAAAGGACGGTCTCGTGTGTACAACTGTGCAGTTCTGCTGCCTCCCCCACGAGGTCAAAATTGAAATAGGTGTTTGATAGACATTTATTGCCTTGTAAAAGATCTGAGTGGCAGACACTAGCGAAACTTGAAGTCTTTGCTTCGCTAAGAATCCAGAAAGTCTGATAGGTTCAGTGTAAACTAGCCTGACTAGAACAGGCGGTCACGCCGTACTTCGACATCTGTATGTAGTAGTACAGTATGCTAAATATCCTTGCAGTCTGCCTCAATGATTCATCACTAATTACGATAGAGACATAGACCGTACGTAAACCGGCCAAGTTGACCAGCCTAGAATGGAGATGGGGAGAGTCTACGGAGAAGTCTTCTATACAGATAATACCAACCTTCTTTACAATTTTCAGTTTCATAAAGCAGAAATCAGCCCAAATATCCATGACCGGTCCAGGGATGTCGCGTCGAGTTGAATATCTCTTGGAGAGATGGCATGGCAACATCAGTGTCCCTTGGAGCATTCGATCGCCTCTGCTGCCCAGAATGGACTGCGATATAATCAAGGCGACTCTATAAAGGCAGAATCTGGAGGCGGAATGCAAGTCATCGGTAGGATCGTCACTACAGTTGAGCTAACGCCACCGGTTCTACAAGTAAGTAGAATCTGCGAATCAGCCACAGGACTTGGGCCATTCCGGGTTGGCGTACCGTCTAGCCTGTCAACCCGCTTGTAGGGCGCATCCTCCAACCGGAAATGGACCTTGCAAGAGGAACATACGTTCTGAAGTCAGCTGCTGTCCAAATCGTTGGCGTCCAGGTTTCGATGACAAAACGCATGTAGAGGTACGCTAGGCAGAGTACCAGAGGCAGCAAGCCATTCCGGAGCAGTAGCATATCAATTTCCATCCATTCATTGCTCGCATGTAAGCATACGCAGTCAGTTTGCGGCGTTTTCGGCGCGCCGACCTGCACGGTAAATATGGCCCTTTAGCCACCTTTCTCATATCCGGCTGCTTGCCTTCATCTTTTCTCCATTCGCTCTCTATTTCCAGATCTCTCGCTATGAAATCTCTCCTCGTCACCCTACTAGCAACCCTAGCTTACTTGAGGAGCACTCTCGCTCTTCTCGGGTCAGAGGTCGCAACAACTCCACTGGTAGATGTTCCGAAGAGAGCGGTTGGGTACACAAATGCAGTGTACTTTGTCAATTGGTGGGTTGGCCTCCGATTCTTGAAAAACGGACATCGCTTACTCCCTACTCACGATCTAACGCAGGGGTATTTACCAGAGAAACTACCAACCTCAGGCGCTTCCCGCCTCTCACCTCACACACGTCATCTACGCGTTTATGAACGTACGAGCTGATGGGACCGTGTACGATCTCCTCGGATCGCCGCTAGATGCATTTTCTCCCGTCATCCGTGCTGATGCTCGCCAAGATACACAGAAGACACCTACGCCGACTTGGAAAAACATTATGACGGCGATTGTGAGTTTCCCTTCCCTTGAAATAGGCTGGTCACATTCGCTCACCTCGCTCACCTTGCCCCGCCAGCAGCTTGGCTTGAGACGGGCAATAACGCGTACGGCTGCGTCAAGCAGTTATACCTCCTGAAGAAGGCCAATCGGCATCTCAAAGTCTTGCTCTCCATTGGCGGCTGGACTTGGTCGACCAACTTTCCAGCGGCTGCCAGCACCGCTGCCACGCGTGCGACCTTTGCCTCCTCTGCTGTGACCATCATGAAGGACTGGGGATTTGACGGCATCGACGTGGATTGGGAGTACCCTGCCGACGACGCTGAGGCTGCCAACATGGTCCTCCTGCTGCAAGCCGTTCGGGATGCGATGGACTCCTACGCGGCCGAGCACGCCTCCGGTCATCGCTTCCAACTGTCCATCGCCGCCCCCGCAGGCGCAGAACACTACGGGAAGCTCCACATGGCCGAGCTCGGCAAGCTTCTGGACCATGTCAACCTGATGGGCTACGACTATGCTGGCTCGTGGAGCAACGTGACGGGCCACTCTGCGAACCTCTATCCGAACGAGGAGAATCCCAGCTCCACACCGTTCAACAGCGACGCCGCCGTCAGGGCCTATCTCGATGGCGGCGTCCCCTCCGAAAAACTTGTGCTTGGTATGCCCGTGTACGGTCGCTCATTTCAGGGGACCACGGGCATGGGCCAGCCGTTTTCCAGTGTCGGATCCGGTAGCTGGGAGAATGGAGTATGGGACTACAAGGGGTTGCCCAAGGCGGGGGCCGCTGTCGACTATGATGGCGTTGCGCGAGCATATTACAGTTACGACGCGGACACAGAAGAGCTCGTCTCCTTTGACACCCCCGACGCAGTTCGTAAGAAAGTAGCGTATCTACAGGAACGAGGCCTTGGCGGAGGCATGTTTTGGGAAGCTTCGGCTGATCGATCCGACTCGAAGTCCCTGGTCCGGACGAGCTCGCAATCATTGAGATCACTTGACAACACCCAGAACTGGCTAGATTATCCTGATTCCCAGTATGAAAATATAGCGGCTGGCATGGAATAACAGAAAGGATGGCAAAGGCAAGCCATGCTCATCGGAAGTTTCGTTTGTTTTTTTATGACAGTCTCCAGATAAGTTACCGCTTTATAATGGTAAGATGGGGGGCAATTTTTTTCTCTTGTTTCCAGCTATTTTTTCTTGTGCAATCTTGAAATGGGCTGCCTGTCAAGCCACGTGCGTACCAGCTGGGTCTGACGGAACCCCACCTCGACCAATAGTGTATTAGCATGTCTGCAGGGGTCAAGCATTGCCCTGACTAAAGCAACGTATGTCAAAGTCGTCCTGCAAGCCAGGGTTCCACGTTAGACTGGGAAGCCGCTTTTGCCTCATTCATGAATTTTAATCATGATTATTTTGTCAAAAAACAAGAGAACTGGAGAAAACAGGGAAGAAGGTGCGAGTCTAGAGGATCGTATACTTTTGTTCTGGGTAGTAACATTCGTTTAGCGCCCAGTCTGGAAAGGTTTTTTTTTTTTTTTTTAGTAACTAGAGGGGAAGAGAGGAGAATAAAGAAAGTAAATTACAGGTTAAACATTACCACGGGCGGCCACGGATCCCGGGAAACCTTTCGATGAGGCTCGTTTTTGACAAAATCTCCGCAAATAAATTATCGTCTTTTGGGAATCAACATATATTTTACCGATTCTATAATTTTCTTCATTTCGTAGTGTTTGCAGTGCCATCTCTATCGTACTTTCATCCTCCGGCCGTCAAATCTATTTACCCTACAGCACCTTAGGTATAATTACTAAGCCATGTGATACCGCTGGGGAAAAAAAACGAAACTTGAACCCAGAAGACCCACCTTTGCCGACGCGACGCGCTCTGTACACATTGCTTCATTTTGCACTGGGCCCTTATTCATGTCTAGGGTCTTCCACAATTGACCATTCCGAAATTCAACGCGATCACGGCGCCTAAAAGTGGTCAAGCAAAGGAGACGACTGCTTTCTAACCGCGATTTGAGTTTTTGATACGTAGTAGACTACTCGGACCAATTTTAGGCAATCTCAACCACGACCGGGGAAATCGCGTTCCAATCCAGCCGCTCAATTGACGGGTATCACGGTCCTCCACTGCACCTGGTAGCTAAGGGACCTTGCCACGGCACTTGTGCTATCACTGCTGGGGTTTCCTCTCCAATGTCATCCCTGAATCGTTTCTGGTCGTCGCTCTGGTATCGGCACGAAAAGGCTACGCCGTAATGCGTGGCGAGTCCGAGAATGACATCACGACGTAGCCGTGGTTCTCGAATCTGCAGCTCACGGTCGATTCAGGTGCGTTAGCTTCCGGCTACACGCCCCAGTGGCTGTTACTTGCAAGCCGAGCTGACGGCCGGTTCGAGGACGCCGTGTTTCCACCATTCATGCTCAGATTTGGGACTTACGGTGAGTTGCAAGGCTGAGTGAATTGTGAAGAAAAAGGGCGAAGGGGGTGCAGAGCGATACGGCAAAGCTTTCCCTAAGCGCGCTGGGATTAGGATGTAGATGGCCGTCGAAAAAGGGCGGTGGGGGCTTGTTATTGGATCCCCATCGCAATTCCAAGAAGGGCATTTCGGACAGGCATGGTGAGCAGACCGTCTGGCGGAAGTTGGAGCTACATGTAATATTCCCAGAGCCAAAGTGGGGCGAAACTTGAAGCCAGTCGAAGTATAAAGAGGGACTGATCCCGACGCCATCTCACAACGGTTTTCTGTTTGACGTTTAGGTTGCTCAGCATCTGTGCTTTTTGTTTTGTTTTGTTTTGTTTTGTTTTGATAGGCAGCTCAGTTGTCGCCGTCGTTCAGACAGCTAGACATCTGCCCGGCGTCTCTTTTGCGTTGTTTTTGTTTTGGTAGGCAGCTCAGTTGTCGCCGTCGTTCAGACGGCTAGACATCTGCCCGGCGTCTCTTTTGCGTTGTTTTTGTTTTGGTAGGCAGCTCAGTTGTCGCCGTCGTTCAGACGGCTAGACATCTGCCCGGCGTCTCTTTTGCGTTGTTTTTGTTTTGGTAGGCAGCTCAGTTGTCGCCGTCGTTCAGACAGCTAGACATCTGCCCGGCGTCTCTTTTGCGTTGTTTTTGTTTTGGTAGGCAGCTCAGTTGTCGCCGTCGTTCAGACAGCTAGACATCTGCCCGGCGTCTCTTTTGCGTTGTTTTTGTTTTGGTAGGCAGCTCAGTTGTCGCCGTCGTTCAGACAGCTAGACATCTGCCCGGCGTCTCTTTTGCGTTGTTTTTGTTTTGGTAGGCAGCCCAGTTGTCGCCGTCGTTTAGACAGCTCGACATCTGCCCGGCGTCTCTTTTGCGTTTTTGTTTTGATAGGCAGCTCAGTTGTCGCCGTCACTTAGACAGCTCGACATCTGCCCGGCGTCTTTTTTATTGCGTAATAGAGCAATTTTGTGGTTGGACTTGCATTAACCTTAGTTATGCAGGTGACGTCGTCTCTGACTGCGTTCAATCACGCAGGGGCCGAGCTCGTTCGCCGAGCCGTCCCTGCAGCTGGTTGCTGTGCCTTTGGCTCGCCTCCAGAATGCCTGACGATGCAGCTGACCTTCTCGTGGTGTCAGGCGTTGTAGTAGCTTCATGCACATGATTTTGGTGGCATGTTCATGTCTCATGACTAGGAGGTGCTTTTCGCGGCATCTTCGAGTCATTGAGATCTCTTACGTGGAACCAACCATCAAACGAATGTGTCATGACGGTGAAACTAACGAGCTGCAAATGGAGACTGGGGCACATAGAGCCTTTAGGATTAACATCACCATCACGTTCTCGAAAATTGATCATCTTCACTCTCTTCACCCTCTTCACTCGAGCTATCCTCTTTTTTCGTGCTTATTTTTGTAATTTTTCTGTCCTGTAAAACGTGTATAATCATTTTGAGCGTTATTGAACAAGCGCTTGCAATACCTGAGTTAGAGCCTTCTCCCGCCTGGCAACGAATGTCGATGATTTAACATGATACATGGCGCCGGCTGTTGGCTGCCCCAGCTGAAGAGGTAACAGAACGGGAATGATAGCTCACTTCTGCAGAGTAATTATCTAGAAGTATCTAATTCATATATATGTGTATGCATTTACACCAGCTGCGTTTTCTTTACGGTTACAGTACAGAAAATTTGACATCATGCACTCTAACCTTGAGACTCGGATAAATTTGCCATCGGTGACGCACTGTATGCTTCTGCCATCTGAATTCGTTGTCAGAATGCCTACCTACCACTTCAGTCGATGCTGACGGCCGGTTCGTAATCCGCCTTTGTACACGGCAGCCCATTACGGCCGCTGTAATGGAGGGTGACGCCCATAGTTATGTACACCCCCTTCCGGTTCCCGCGCCCCATCCAACTTCTGCGTCTCCGGTGCGAAGGGGCTACACTGTCCCGACTTTCGCTCGTCTCCCGCTGGAAGTGGACGTTGAGCATAAATTGGCTCTTTTCCTCGACTCTGACGATGTACTACTATTGGTGGCCATTTAAGCCTTGAACAACCAATTTTTATTTCATTTTTCTTTGTTCTATCTACTTTTCTTCTTTCGTCCCCTCAGAATGGCAGAGCCTTTTAGCATCAACAACTCTCCGTCGTCCGAGTATCAGGTGAGCTTGAAATCACACGCACAGTGGCAGAGAAAACCTGACGTTTTACGAGATCGACCAACCGATACTAGTGGCGACGAATGCTCCTGGATACCCCAGCTCCGAGATTGAAGAGGATTCACCTTCACGATCCGGTAGACCCCAGGGGAGACCGGCACGAAGGGTTCACAGGGCCTTTCGCGAGCTCACCGCAGAAGAGTTTCAGGAACGGAGGATCCAAAGAAGATGCTGGACTCTCCAGTCGAGAGTGGAACGAATGGGACGAATTGGAGGAATCTTCTCTGCCACGATATTTCTGGATGCAACCTCTAGATGCTGCTGGATCGGCACCATGGGTGTCCCCACAGGGCAGCAGATACCGAACCTCAACCGAATTGTGGGTATCGTCAGACAGGTGGCTCGAAGGCATGCTTATCTCATAGTACATAGGTGGATGACTATCTCAACGGGGTTCGTACACCAAAGCCTCCGACCGAATTGCTGCACAGTGGAGATAGGTGGACCGAAGCATTCGTCCGCAAACGTATGCGGACAATCACAAAGCTCTTTGAGGGACTGAGAAGCATCAATCAAATTGCGTATATCTTGATTGCTGACGTTCCCCATAAGACAAACTGGGCTTGCATGGCTCATGTCCCCAAGGAGTCGCCTCTCTGGGAGGACTGGAAGATCTCGTGCGTGGCTCCTCTGATGTAAATTGTGGACAAAAAACAAAAGCTAAAGAAAGAACGCAGCTCAACGAAATGTCTGGAGGCCAACAGAACGTCCAGGCTCCTTTCTAGACCATCGGGTATCAAGGTGGCGAGTGTTGGTCGCCGTGAATTTGGGTTGGCGGTGGATTGTACGTTCGTCCATGGCCCGCCAGCCTCGGACAGTTCGAAGAAAGAGACTTGAAAATAGAGTTGCAGAGAATGGAGGAAGCCTTCGAAATTAGTGGAAATTACTGTATACAATTATATATCGCATTTCGATTGCCCTTCCCGTCAAACTTGGTGCTATAACATCGCTAGTGAAGAAGACTGTCAATGCTCTTGGGCGCCTGCCGGCCCTTGCTGTCTTGTACCCAAAGAGTCCTATCAATAACGGTAGATACAAAAGTTCGAAATAGTAAGAATAAAATAGCCAAGATGCATAACAACAACAACAACAACAACAATAACAACTAAATGCAAAAGACTTCACTCCACACCAAACTAGGGACTAGTAGAGATCCTCAACACGGGGCTTGACAAGTTTTCGCTATCGCTTTTTGCCTTGGATTCTTTGAAGGAAATGACCAGGAGTTCAAATAGTCAATTTACTTGCATTTCTAATTTCTGAGCTTGGAACATCTTCTATTGCAATAATGCTAACATAAGAGAGCTGAACTACCACCGCGAGGCCTTCCCTGTCTTGTGTTGTGGACCGTTGCAGTCTATAATACCGTACTCCGTAGTCTGCGGGCTAGTAAACGCACTGTTGTCGGCGGATCCAGACTGGGACAGGCCGATCAAATGTGTGAGACCCGAACGGCAACGTCCTATGCTTCGACGTAGTCTTCGCAGCCTCGGCAGGGTTTACAAATTTAACATCCATATTCCTCACAACCATAGCTACCGACGTGAGGACCACCCGCTTAGCCAATGCTTCTCCAGGACATCGGGAAGCTCCACCTCCAAATGGAAACCAGTGACCTTGAACGCCTGCCAAATTGACTTTCGCTTGCCCATGGTTTTTCGTCGTCTGTGGATCCATGTTTGTCCGTCGCCGCGTCCGCACCGGCCCGCTCGTGGGGTCGTCGGGATACTCGAGGAAGCGATCAGCCCAGAACGAGTCTACCGGGTGCTCTGGACCGCCACCGGGCAACCTGCGGCCGGTATTCCAGAACGTTTCATCTAGACCACCAAGCCACCCAGTGAACATGATTGGAACGCCGATTTTAATCTTCCAGTCCCCGGCGAGACGAAACTTATCGTGCAGAGAGGTCCGTCCAACAGCACTGGCAACACGTAATCGGAGCGTTTCGCAGTAGACGGAGTTGAAAAGAGGAGCAGACTCCAGCTCCCGTAAGCTAGGACAGCTTGTGTCTAGCAGGAATGCTGCGGAAATCTCCTCCTGAACGCGACGAAGCAGTTCTTGATCCAAGAGGACGTGCATCATCATCCACATGGCCGCGGGTATGGTATTGGCCACGGTGCTGCAGATGTGTGAGCAGACTTGTCAAAAACTTTCCGCAAGCTTTGGGGACTTGCGCGGGACTTACACGAAAAAGTATCCGAGCAAGACAGTGGCAACGCCGTCGTCTGTGAAACCAAGGTCTTCGTGCCTGATGACCATCCTACGAACGCACTGGCTGCCCCAGATGGGTTCGTACTCGGCATCATATAACCTCTCATCGCTTCAATCAAAATTCCGATGGCACCAGACTCGCCATTCATGGAAGTTGTCCCGCATCTTATCGCGGGCCTTATAGCTTGAGGGAACCAACCACTTTGGGAGACCTCGAGAGACGGCAGGGAATGCTCGATAGAAAGCCCAAAAGTCTTCGCAGAACGTCGGGCAAACTTTCAAGATGTTCTCGCCGTATAAGGCCTCGACGTTGGCCCGCAAAATGCGGTTTGCCATGAAGTCGAATAAATCGGCAACGATGACCCAGTCATGACCAATGCCAGTCGCCGGGGATAGCTCGGACATCAGACTGTTCGTAAACCGTTCCACAACCGATCTCAGGTTCTGCCCTTGTAGGAATCGTACAAAGTCCTTTCGCTGATGTTCCATCACTCGACGGGACGTGTCTGGGTGGTTGGTGCGGTACCCAGCACACTCCTCGAAATTCGAAATGTGCTCGTGATCAAACACTCGGAAGTCCATCTCCTGTAAGCCGAAGAAGACGTGAAGAGCATCAAATAGGCTGGGTGTCGGCACAAGATCACGGGAGCTTCGCCAAATCTTCTCTATTTGCGCACCGGGCATCGCCAAGTAGATTTCCTTACCGAGAAGCGGGATGCGAGCAGGAACCCCGCGTAGTCTCTTACTACCGGAGAGTCAGTTCGAGGCCAGGTAGTAATGATCAGAGCCAGAGCAACCCCTAACTTACACAAGGGCCCGAAGAAACTTCTCTGGCCCAAAACCTAGAGAGAAGAGGTGGCCGACTCCTGGGAACCAGTAGGGCAGCACAGCAGGCTCCCTGGAGGACGTATGGTGTCGGGAGAGACGGAATCGAGCCCACGTATACGCGTAAGTACATGTAAACGGAATCAGTAGGGTAGTTAGAGAAAGAATAAAATGACTACCGAGGCAGAACGATGCCAAGGCCGCAAGGCTGTCTCTCAACACCATGATTGTAAGCTTAGGATGACACTCGAAATTCCTTCTCACGACTGCGGGTTATTGTAGACGGACAAGTAAGAAGGCCTGAAAATTCACCGGGGGAGTTTTACCATCCATTAGAAGTAGACTGGGAAAGAAGAGTCACCGATGAGATGTTCGAGAGACAAATGGACGTGGCCCATTTTTGGCTACAATGCCCTCACGGACGCAGGTATTGGGCATCGTCTTCCTGTCTACGTGTTTCTATCCGCTTCCTCTCAAGCCAAAACTAGCCGACCGTTCTTTAGGCTCTCGAACCTGGTCCAATCCTTGCCAACACTATTATAAGCAGGCGTCGAATTCTCTCGCTTGCTCCTACGTTCATCTTGCCGTGGTTGCCAACTACCATACAATCATTATACGTCTTGTTCAGATCTTTGCAATTCACTACCCAATCAGATTCCCAGAATTCCAGCATGCACGGCACCCACCTACGACCTCTTCTCATTGCCAACGCCTTGTTTGCGTATACAAGGTCACGCGAACTAAATGGTCACCTGTTCTATGCCATCGCTGTATCTTGGGCAGTGACCTTATCTCTGCATCTCCTGGTTTGGCGCAGCTGGATCTATCCATACTACTGCTCGCCACTGCGGGACATCCCAACTGTCAAAGGATGTCCGCTCTGGGGCCAATTTTTCGACATCATCGCTGAAGAGTGCGGCGTCCCGCAGCGGCGTTGGCACCAACAGTATGGGCCCGTCATCCGCTACTTCTTCCCTTTCGGCTCGGAAAGGCTGTCGGTGGCGGACGAAGGCGCGTTGAAGCGTATCACCGTGGAAAACCCTTACAACTATCCGAAGCCCGTTCGAGCCAAGCTGTGGATGGCCCGCATTCTTGGTGAGGGCTTACTGTTGGCCGAGGGCGTTGACCACAAGATCCAACGAAGGGCATTGGCTCCCGCATTCTCCACACAATCGATCCGAGACCTGGCACCGGTCTTCTGGGAGAAGGCGCTGCTCATGTCAAAGTGTTGGCAGGTCGAGATGAGGGACGCCAACGTGACCACCAAGTCCATCGAAGTGCTCGAATGGCTCAATCGTGCCACGCTAGACATCATCGGAAAGGCAGGGTTCGGCTATGACATCGACTCCCTGAGGGAGCCCGCATCAGAGCTTCGAGAGGCATACCGTCTCATGTTCACTTTTGACATCTGGTCTCGCGTGTTCCACGGTGTTCAAGCCTTCATCCCCTCATCGAAACACTTACCGGTCAAGATGAACCGTGACATGGAGCAATCCCGCAACATCATCGTCAATACGGCAACCGGTATTATCAGGGAGAAGCAGGCCGAAGCGAAGAGCGGCGGAGGCAAGGACATCATAGCCTTGATTGCCAAGCACAACATGGAGCTCCAAGATGCAGGCGAGAGAGGCCTGTCTTCTGAGACGATGCGGGACCAGGTCATCACGTTTCTGGGCGCTGGTCATGACACTACAGCCACTGCTGTGGCCTGGACGCTTCATCTCTTATCCACCTACCCCAAGGTCCAGTGTCGGCTGCGGGAAGAGGTCAACGCCCACTTTCCCCACTTGTTCGATCCAGGTTCCCGTTGCGACATCACCAAGCTAGCCGACGCCGATGTCGACCAGCTCCCTTATCTCGATAACGTCTGCCGCGAATCTCTTCGATATATCCCGCCTATTCCACTGACGGTTCGTGAGGCCCTGACGGATGATGTGCTAGCGGGCTATTATGTGCCTGCCGGAACCACGGTTTACGTGATCGCCAACGCCATCAATCGTCTTCCCGAGTATTGGGGCGATACTGCTGACCAGTTCGACCCCGACCGTTGGAACAATCTGCCTGCGACTTGGAGTCATCACGCCTTGATGACCTTCTCTCACGGACCCCGGGGCTGTATTGGACGGAAGTTTTCCGAGACGGAGATGAAGGTTCTGCTCTGTTGCTTGGTCAGTATGTTCAAGTTTGAGCGAGACGAGTCGACTCCCGATCCGGAAGCAGATAAGGCATGGAGATTGGTGTTGCGGCCAAAGCATGGCATGAAATTAAAGACTACGGCAATTGAGACGGTTGTCGCAAAAGGCGTTCTCTAGACCCCCGTAGTGAAAGTGAAGCGCTTTGTTCTGAAGGATTTCTACCTTCACAAACGCGTACGATAGGACACGGAGGGCAAAGGGAGGAAGCAAGAGCAAGGCGTGAGTAGTAGAAGGAAAAACAAAAAGTAAGAAACAAAAATACTAAATTTTTTTTTTTTTTTTTTTAAAAAAAAAATTAGGGATAATTCGTTCAATTAATTACAATATACGTAATATACCTTGTTCTATTTCATCTCACTTCCAATCCCGGTGTGTTTGCTTAATATTGCTGCGAAAGACACCTGATCTTATTAACCCGAGAATGACAATTTTCCCCGTAGCGCTTCAACCGTCCATTCCTCCACTTGTTTGTTGACTTCCGTCGGTGCCTCCCACAGAGCCCAGTGAGAGGCTTCAATTTGCCCTCGAGTAAGATTTTCAAAATGCTTCTCCATTCCAATTGACATGGCCGGCGGTAGGGCCTCGTCTCTGGTGGCTTCCAAAAACAGGGCTGGCATTCGAAAATTTTGTTGCGTCCTCAACAGAGCCAGCTCATCGTTGTAGTTGAGCTCACGTGTCCGGTACCAGTTCAGAGGTCCCTTCATCACTTTGTTCCCTCGAAGAAGGTACTTTTCAGCGTAGTAGTCTAGCTCGTTCTCAGCCAAAAGCCTTGATCGATTGAGCACGGCAAGATTCTCAAAGAGAACACCGTCCTTGGTGTTGAAGCCTGTCTCTCCCCTGGAGCCCATGCCACCGTAGAGTGCGTTGAGAAACTGCCGGACCTTGTTGCCGTCTTGAATTTCCTCTTCCACCGCCACCCCCTTGAATTGCAACTGGTAACTGAAATTGGCCAGTCTCTCACTCTTTACCATATCTTCTAGGGATGAGAATGTCGGAGAAGGCGGGATGTACGGCGTTCCGATGCTGAAGACCCCAAGGACAAGGTCCGGATACCACAAAGCTGTACGCCAAACAACAGCACCGCCCCAGTCGTGGCCGCCCAGGATGACCTGTCCATCGCCAACAATGTTGCTAGCAAGGTCTTTGATGTCAGAAGCAATATTCTTGAAGGTGTAGTGCTCCAGATCCTCCGGGGCGTCGGTTGCGCCAAAGCCTAACATGTCTGGCACCACAACCCGAAATCCCAGAGACGCAAAGTAGGGGACTTGATACCGCCACCCGAAGCCGAGATCGGGGAAGCCGTGGATGAGGAACATTGTGGCTACTGGCAATTCTTCGGGCTCGCATCTGATGCCACGATATATTTTACCACGAACCTGAATGGCAAAAGGCTGGAATCTGCCATCTTCCGGTGCCAACTTGTCAATCCTCATTGTTTCAAAGACGAATCAGGAGTTTCTAGCGGATGACAGCCTAGTTTTGCACGGCCCGGAAACAAATCAATGCAGAAGGAAACGGCAGGGAATCGGCAAGCGTGTGTACAAGAGAATGGAGACATGAAGGCGACTTGCCTTTATGCAAATGTGTGTTAGAAGCAACAGTCCCGACCCAAGTTGACCAGGCAGCCGAGCGAGGCAGAGCGGCTTCGGCGCCCATACTCTCACCCTCATTTTACGCCGGCACCTTGACCAAAAATGGCCGCGCATTCGATCGACCCCATGCATTCATTGCGCCCGTTACGGCCACCGAGATCGTTCGACTATGGGGACTACCCCCGCTACAACATGCTTGTTAAATGTAATATGCCCAAAGGCTCGTTTCATGGCCTCAGTCCCGGCTGAGCCAGCTTCATCATGTTTATTGCCGAGGCCTCCAGGAGCCACAAAGGCCGACAAAGTTTTTTCTTCACCATAGACAAAAACCAACGCAAACCGTCAAAGTAGAGGTTATTCTTGCTCTTATGCTTTGATTCCTGCTAGACTAATGGACAATCTTCACTCTTCGCTCTTCACATTTTTGTCTTCAAGCCCGTCAAATAGCATTCAAGCAGGTTCGGCAGGCTTCGCTGGTTAGCGTGACATTCCAAAACAAGCTGATACGGGTACTTTGTGGTTAGTACTGACGATGAGTTGCCTCCGTAAACAGTCATATGTTTGTCTCCAGTAGAAGCGATTGCTACGCTTGTCGTCCCGTGAACTTCTCATTGCCCCCACATTTGCATGTCCATTAACGGTCATCACGTCGATAATGTCCACTGTAATAGAAATAAGTCATAGTTCTACCAGGATGGGCCATACTGGAAACTCACTGTGATTGGATGCTACCAGCTCGTTGTCGGCGTAGTGCGATGGGTGTCCATGCATTTGTGAGGTACCCGCTGCCGCTTGTGGTGGTATTTCCTCGGGCCAATACATCCAGTAGACTCGGGCAAAGACGCGTTCTCTATCGACAGCTCTGATTTCCAATATGTAGGCGATCCAGTCGCGGCACGGCCTTTTTGTTGATGGATCAGTAGGATGGTCGTGAGGGAGGTCGGTAACTGTTGACAGGTGGGCTACCTTGACAAAGTCCCCTAAGTTAAAGCGTGTGCCGTGAACTTTGACGGATTGTTAGCGTTTACGTGGTGACTGGATAAAGAAAGAAAGAAAAAACGAAGGGGAAAAGAGTGGTACTTGCAAAGAAAGCTTCTGTAAGCCTGCATCTGCCCCCATTTCACTGATGGTTGCAAGCGGTAGTAATCAGTTCTTGGATTCGCGGAAAAGGGAAATTGCTGGGTCAGTACCCTGTTTCTCCGATCTGTGCAAGTTTCATTCTTTTGTTGTCTTTTTGTACGCAATCTGAAATGAGCCCGACTCTTAAATTGTTCGAGCCGAAACTGAATTTCTTCATCGTTGGTCGTCATATTGCTAGGGCGCTATTCTTTATGGTGAGAGCAACGATAGGCCACCATCAGTGAGGATGTTCTGAATATATGTATTGACAGAGCAGATACCGCGTCGTCGGAGACTGGCAATAAACTCTAGTAGATGAACTTACCACCGCTGAAAATAGAGCCTTCTCCTTACATGCATGGCAAGACTAGTAACATGTGTGCCGAGACGTGCGTCTGAAATGGGGCGCTGCGCGGTGGCATCTTGTGTCGAACTTGACGGCGGCCAGCACAACCGCCAGTACCACGGTGTTGCCTTGGGTCCGGTATCGAACTATTACGGGTGTGCTCTATCTCTCTTTCTTTTTGTTTTTCCTTTTTCCCCTTCTCCTTCAAAGGCCGGTCCTCACGTGTGCGCACGGAAGCACAGCAAGTTTGAGACATGCTTTTAGGAGTCATTTTAAGGTTTGAGTATTTTGTTTGGTCAGCGTACCTCCTTTGCTTAATTAAGAAAATCTGTCCGCGTCTCTTCATTCGCTTGATAGGCGGATAACGTCTTCGACGGATTAACAAGAATACCCCGTTCGTGATAGGCGGACTGTATAAAAACGAGCATCCCAAAAGATTGGCAAACTCTGTCCGGAATGATTTTGGGCTTTCCTAGCGGACCAAGCCTGCTCACTCATACCACCGGTTGAATAGGCGCAACAAACATCCAGGCCGTACTTTCTTTCCTACGAGCAATGCTTCTTTCACTTCCTCCTGAGCTTGCTCGCATGATCGCCAAGTCCTGCCCATTGGAGACGCAGGCCTCGCTCGTCTGCGCGTGCAAACGACTCTATGAAACGTGCAATCCTACCCTATACATGTGCGATGTTCAGAATTATGGTTCATCCTCTGTTTTCCACGCCATCACCCGATGCACCGATGACGTCGTGGCTCTCGGCACACTTCAGGCCGCGGCGAGGGGTGGGGCAGACTTCAAACTGTGTCGGGATTTTCACGGAGTGCGGTCTTTTCTTCAGGAGCCCAGCCAGATCGCCGTTCATTCGCCGCTCTGCTTGGCAGCGAGTCGCGGCCGTAGTCGTATCGTTGGTTTCCTCCTCGATCGCGGCGTTTCCCCGGATGGGCCGGGAGGCGTAGTGACGCCGCCTCTGTTTCAAGCGATTGCCAACAAGCGAGACCTTGCAGCGGCATGGCTGGCAAGTCGCGGCGCCTCGTTGGTACGGCCAGATTCGCCCCAGAACGCGCTTCGCGCCGCAATAGTAAACAGTCTTCCTACATTGACTGCGTATCTTGTCAGGTGTACCAGTCTGGATATGAATGAAAAGACCGTTCCCGGTCCGCCTAGTCTTGTTTTGGCCCTCCGTTCCGGGCAGCCGTGGATGGTGCCCCATGTCATCAGTCTCGGCGCTGATGTGCGAGAGCCCATCTGGGAATTGTGTCGCACCCACCATTGGGCTGATGTTGTGGGGCTCTTGAATGCAGGGTCTGTTCATTTGGCAAAAGCCCTCGAGACGCGCGGGTGCTTGGATCTCATCATTTTCGTGGCCACGCAAAAGGTTCCAAGCTTCTACAAGGACAAGCAAATCGCCGTGATTGACAGGATCATCACTCTACAACGTGCGCTGGAATCGGAAAGCCAAGGAGAGAAAGAGGAACGACCGAAGGAGTTCTTAGATATGCTAGAAGGCCTACTACAGCGGACGTTGTCAATTCACCGAGCAGATTTGCCGATCGCATCCGTGCTGCTGCGTCATGGCGTGGGCATTCGTCCTGGCGTTTACCTTGAATTACTAGAGGTCTTGGACGAGATGGAATTGGGCAGCCATACTAGGCGGCGGCGTATTGTCTGTCAACACCGTAAATTGTTGAAGAGCTTTGATTTTTTGTTTTCATATGGCTCAAGCCTTCCTCCGGAGAAAAGAGATGCATCAATGGGTTACTTCCTCCGCAGAGTCCCGACCCAACTTGTGGAGCTAGTCGAGCAGCTGAAGAGCCAAAGTCTTTCGTTGACGGCACACGGCCTGCAGAAATTGGAAGGCGGGGCTTCTCGAGGGGGACAAAGTGGATCCCGATGACAGGTACGCCGCTGACGTCCGGGGAGGGGATGGGCGGAAAGGGTTCAGTCTTGCTTCCGTTGGGATGTATGGGGTGGGTTGATGAGGGGTGGGGGAAGGCAGAGGGGGGTGGAGACAAGCATAGAAGACAAGCATAGAAGCCAAGGAAGAGTGTGATGCTGTGCATTTATTGATCCTGCTGCAAATACCACTTATTCCATCCCATGAATGTATCCTTTCTTATTGTATTTCGCTGGCCTATATTGAGTTATCCCTTCTAAGAGTTAATGCGAGCGAGCTCGCGCTGGGAATACTTCGTGCTTTCGCCTTTGACTGACCCTTCCTTACCTACATTCCTTGACGCAGGACGGAAAGGTGCCCGTCAGCTTCTCACATCATCTACCGCATTGAGAGGATAAGGATCAAAGGACCGGTCAGTCCACTCTTCTATCTGAATCTGCATGAGCTCCTCGAACGACACTTGCCCTTTCAATGCCTTTTCTCTTGTCCTTTTGGTGGGTAGATTCCAATAGGACTTGATATCGCAGAAATCGGCCGGATAGGTTGTGAGCCCGTCCTTGAAGTCGTCGTCCGAGAACGTAACCTTTGAAACTGTGAGACGCCGGCCAAAGTAGTCGATGAGGTCTCGAACGACACCGGAAATCATCTTGATGGTCTCCTGGGTGGCAAAATCACGGCCGTCTGGTACACCTCTGTCCAGGATCTCGAGGGAGATTCGCTCCGGATTGGTGATTCGAAAGACATCTAGGAGACTTGGCGCTAGATCTGTCGCATTGCAATACCGACGATCAACCTGGACAGTAATGTGTCGTACTAGGGACTCGACGCTCGCTGGCTTCTCCCCATCACCAAGTCTGTTATTCAGGAACTGGTCGAGCCAGTTTGACGACATGACGAATGTATTCTCTTCGTAGAACACACATCTGGCTTCCTGGATCAGCTGTTGTGCTGCCTCATCACCGTTCAAATGCTCCATGAACAGCCCGAATGTGTAAACGGCTCTGCAGCACTGCCACTCGAAGACCCCATCAAATTCGATGGGTTCGTCTTCTACGAGGCACCTACGAAAGGTGTGACGACGACCATCCTTTGATAGACTCGCAAAAGTGGCAACTGTTGGTTCACCGAGTATGCCGAGCATCTCTTGGTATCTCTCGAAATCTTGGTTCAATCGAGCGAGGTGGGCTCTTCCGGGGTCCTTGTAGCATTGTGTTAGAATTCCTCATCAAATGCGGCCTGATTGGCAGAAGGCCCACGGGCGAAGGATTTCATACCTCTTCGATTGTTGTAGGGCTTTGACACATCGGTTTTCTTTTTCTTTTTCCCCCTCTTTGTCTTCCGAATGGTTCACGTTGTGTGCGCGCTCTGCTCTCAAACTCCCACCCGGAGCAGCCGCTTCGTCAAGAGAAGATATAGTTGGATGAAAGAGTAGGAAGTGAACAGAGCTTTGAAAGGCCAGCATTTTGATCAAGAACCTCGTCGTTGCCCTTTTCTATTCGTTCCGAGCTGATACCATAACGCTGCCATTGAGCACCGCCGTCGAGGGTCAAAGACCACCTATTTTCGCGTCGTGCGATATCTAGAAGATAACCTGATAAGCGGCTGAAAAACTACAAAACATCATGTCCATATCGGACTAGAAGTTGGCTGAGATGCTGCTTCGTGTTTTGCCCAAAAAGAATGGCGGCGGCTGGTGGGCCATACCGCGTCTTCCAAGCGGCACTAGTAATCGCAAGAGAAGATCCAAAATCAGCTGGGCTAGAAAACGACTGGCAAGCCTTCAACCTAGCTTCTGAATCGGGGCAATGTACAGTGATCCAAATAAAGCTGGAAATCGCCTTGAGCCATCCTATCAAAGACAAGGCTCGTCACACTTTTCGCGTCCGGCTTGTCATGAAGCGCAGCGCGACCCGATACGACAGCTAGCTGCCTTCGCAAAGTCGAACCGCCATCATGACTGACGTGATTTCCACGATGCCGGTCGAGGTCTTGCGTATGATCGCCGACAAGGTTGCACTCCTTCCTATCCATCCTCTGCCGCAAGCCAGTTGTTAATGTATCCAGCTGAACGACATTCGAGATCTTAAATCGCTTACCGAAGTGTCAAGAACGGTACGGTCCGCAGTTCTGGTGCTTTTCTGGCATGCTATCGAGATCAGTCCGCGGAGCGAATTCTATCTTCATGAACTGCCCATCGTTGGTCTGCTGCATGCTCCACTATGTTACACAAAACACTTGAGCTTTCAGTCCTCGTTTCACGATCACACCTTCGTCAGGTGCCCACATGCTTCTCTAGAAGGCAACGAACATGAGGAGTTTATTCATCTTGCCCTGGCTGCGGAGATAATCATGGGAAGGGATTCCCTCGATCACTTACAGAGCTTCAGGTAATATGTCACTCGCTGTCTCTTTGGATTCACAGCTGGTCCAGAGCCATTGGCTAACCAAATTCCCAGCTGGAACATGGGGACCTGCGTACCGCAGAGCATTCTCGGTCCCCGCGGAATCATTTCCTTATGGCACTCGTCCCTTCAATCTCTCAGCCTCACGACGTCTTATGATTGTACCGGACATGACAACTGTGCCTTCTCCCGTCACCGCAAAAGTGCTATAGATCTTGGCACACTGCGTGAGCTGCGGTCGTTTTGTTGGAAGGCGCCGCGGGGAGAAGACTTGGACACCCTGTCCCTGGCTATCCGCAACAACAGGCGGCATCTACGCAGTCTCGAGCTGGACTTTGTGGACTGGGAAGGCCTGAAGCTGCGGCGCACTCGGGGTTTTGACATGGTCAGCGATGGAGCGATGCGTGGTGGCTCTTGCATGTTCTCGAACAAGATCCTTCGCTTGACTTCCGTTCCTGACGCGCCATGGTTTGGTCAACTCCAAGCTCTGTCTCTGTCTGGTGTTCCGGTAGGAGCAGATCTTGCAGACGCGATCGATTTTAGTAAGATCAGATCTCTGTCGCTGCGGAAGTGCCTTGGATGGCACCTGCTCTTGGCGCGAATCATGGATGGGAAGACAGAGGTCAGGCTGCAGACGCTTGAGATCCAAGACCGCCCTCACGAATCCTCGATCTCAGCGAGGAAGCAGGCGCTCGCCCGGTTTCTCGACAGCTTCAGGGGGCTTGAGAGATTATTTGTGAGCCTTGTGGGCCCACCGCCATCACACGAAATTGACTTCTGGGCCCACGTTGTGGGTCATCGAGAAACGTTGCGGAGATATGTGCAACATGAGAGAATCTATAAGGGAATCAATGGCCCTTCATGGCCCTGCGAGTTTGATTCTTCACGGGTTGGACTCTCGAAACGAGATATCCTGCAGATCAGAAACGATCCGTCGTCGAGCTCGCTCAGCAGTCTGAGGCCGGAATGTTTAGGCTTGGCCTGCATTCCCGAACACTGGGTAAGGCGGAGGTGGCAGCTGATAGGTCGATGATGTTCATCCAAGATGCCCTTGCTAACGAGAAGTCATAGAAACCGATTGTGTCGCCATTCATCGCAGAGCCATGCCTCAAACTACTGCATATCCGCCAGTCAGCCCAGGACGTAAGATACAGGCCGTGGTGGGCGTGGGAGCGTATTGCCGAGCCTGTCGATCAGCACTTTCGAGGTACCGCAATTGACTTCAGTTTGAACTTCACCGAGGATATCCAATCCGAATATCACTTACGCAAGCGATGGAGGCACTGTAGCCAGCTCCTTGATTTTGCCACGTGGGCGTTTGGTCCCCACGGACTGGATTCGCTGCAGTTTGTTGTGTTCGGAGACTTCGCACATGGCGGTCGAGAGACGGAAAGCCAGATATGTTTCTACAGAGATGAGAAGATTGGGGCTTTTATTGAAATCAATAGGCACGATGCGAGATGGAGGCAGATGGTCCGGGATTACCGCGATGTTTTGGAGGCTTGCCCTTCGGAAACTCTACTATACGCGACCTAAGGTACGACGGTCACCTTGTTACCCCTTAGATAGAAAAAAATAGATTTCGATGAAGGGTGCAGCTCGTCCTTGATCACCCTAGTTTTTGTGGATTGGATTTGGGCTGTCTGGTAAGGTAGGCATATCCAACGTAATGTGTCACATAATCTACCGAAGCTAAATGCAACCCTAATCAGCAGCAGTCATCCAAACAAACTCACAGTCGCAAAGACCTTAAGCTCGCAGCATCCATAAGCACATCTGAAAAGAACGACGGGATGATAGGTAGATGCTTCGAAAGATCAAAACCCTGTAGAGAATTGATAGCTGGGATTGGAAAAAGTAAAGAATTGCGGTGTATTGTAAGCATCTCACACGAGGGCGCATTTAATCTAAGTTAGGTGTCGTCGATACAAAATATGAGCTAAAAAAGGTAGTTTAAGGATCTTGGTTTTTGAGCTGCTACGTCTCAATCAGACGAAGAGCCGACCGCTTCCTCATTAGTCGGGATATCTGTCAGTCTCACTCTAGTTCGTGTCGATCGTACCGCTCCCAGCAGTCCCGCCATTCGTAAGTGATACTGTCCAAATTGGAAAATATCCTTGCTTGCTGGAAAAAGTCTGTTAGGTTCCCACACCTGCATTGGTGGCGTTCGACCAGGACCGCGATGTTGCGCACGAGTGACGCGACAGGAGCAGCTTCGATCCTTCCTTCCCCCGGTAGGATATCGTCCAGAAAGTCATCCAGATCGTCCAACCAGACGAAAAAGTCATTTTCCTCGTAGAACACCCGCCTGGCTTCTTGCGTCAATTGCTGCCCTAGCTTGCTGTTTCCGAACTCCTTCCGGAACACTAAGAAGGAATGCGTGGCATTGAGTTCATCCAAGTCCATGTACTCGCGCACCTCAATCGACTCGTCCGCCACTAGATGCTGACAGAAGATGTCGCGGCGGTCTTCTTCGTCAAGCATTGCAAATTGTTTCATGGTTTTTCCGCCAAGCATGTCGAACAGGATGCTTGGGGCAAGCAGGGGATGACTAAGTGTCATTCCCTTCAATGCATCTGTGACCTGGTCGGAGACGCCATCAATTTATGTATAAAGCATCCGTGAACGGTGAGTGGGTGAGTGGGTGGAATGAGGGTATCAACGGATGGTTCGCCGATTCATTGCTTACTTACTTCTTGGCATGTATTATTGTCGGGGCTTGACGACTCCTTACATCGGGTTGGGGTAGTCGGGCCGTCCATGGTGACAGACATGTAGACCTTGGCCTTGTTTGATTGAAGGTACGACAAGATGTAGACATCGCTTGGACGGTATCGCGCAGCCATGAATACTATTTATCTACATGAGATAAGGCCCTTCTTTCCATCGCAGAGCGATATGGACGTGCGAATTCCGGCCACGGGAGCATGAGGTCAACCCAAAACTACCAAAGTCGAACTAACCATGTTAGCCTAGCAAAGCAAAATTTGGCCAGAGGATGAGTCTTTGTTGGCCTAGAATTTAAGGTTAAGGGAATCTCGCCTAGGAACATCGAAGAACGGGTGCATTCAAGGGTACCCAACCGTTGCATGCTTGTTTAGGGGGTTAAATGAACTTTGGGAATGTCATTTATGGTTATGTTCGCGGAAACGCAGCACACGACTAAATCAAACTATCTACACAAGATATCTCCAAATCCACAGCCTCATAAGCCAAATTTCTTCTTCTTTTTTTCTCCATTTTCCCTTATGCGCCTTGACCACATCCGGCCGTACCAATACTGATCTGCAGCATCATCCCCGTCATCGTATACAATGCTGATACATGACCATGGAGTGTTTTTACGGGGGCACTCAGGTGAAAGCCGCTGCTTCCCTAAGTTGCCAGATTGCATGGACTGCGTCTCCGGGCTGTACACTTTGACAATCTATTGCTCTGGCCTTCGGACTTGGTCTATTGGAGATGGTGTCGTTCGCAGACGGCGCTGGGTCCTCTACTAAAGGGATTATCCATTCCTCCAGGAACTTAAAGTCGTCGTCAGTCAGCAACCCTTGATGCGAACAATCCTCCATAAATTCAGGAGACAGCCGTGAAAAGTAGTGATGCGACTCCGATTTAGCAGCATGCGCGCTGGTCGACTTTTGTGTGCGCCCCTCAGACATGCCATGGGATCTCGGAAAAATGCCCGCTACCGTTTCGATTTCGGCCGTGCTCGATGTGGTAGCGGCTCGATGCTGCATGTCGATGTCGTTGACGGCAATATCAGCAGAAATGCCTGTCGAGAATACAGGGGAGTTCCCAGGCTCGAGTATTGCCTGGCGCGGTTCATGGGTATCGTAGAGCGCCTTGCTCTCTCCAGGGACCAGGTCCTGCAATTCTCCTAGTGGACTCACCAAGGCCGCGGTAAGCTCACTTGTTGCGAAGGACGAAAAAGGAACCCAAACACGTCTTGGGTCGATGCACATAGGCAGGGGGGCCGTTTGGTTGTGTGTGTGATCCCAAATACTTTCCCCCGAAAGCTGACAGTAGTCTGTTTGCTTTTGGGTTTCATAGTAGCATGACCAGGAGTTGTATGGTTGATCGACGCATGCTGACATGCTGAAGACTCTGAGATGTGACGGGACGATAATGATCGGATTGAGAGGAGGACTGTACTGTGGCGTAACTGGACGTATTTGATCGTGTGTAAAGTGAAGAAATTCATCTTCAATCAGACCGGCACTGAGACGGTTTATGGTTAAATATGGAAGAGGGTTCAATGGGGTGAAGCGAGCTTGATGAGACGAATGGAGATGGAGAAAGGAGATCACGGATCTGGACAAGGGTGAGTGGCTGGGTCCGGTGATCCCGTTGAGCTCGACTGGCGTAAGCTCCAGTTGATGGATGAGCCTGATCCCGGTTCTTGGTTTACAAGAATCTCGACCAAAGTAAAGCATGGGAAAGACCAATCGAATGAATGAATTCGTTTTCTTTGCGCAAGGTTCCGGCGTGAACTACTCGGCTGTGCTGGAGGCATTCCCTCCCCCTCCCTTCCCCCCCCATATCACTACGTCGGACGCGACCGACCTCCTGACTCTGGTAATAGGGTAGTCACTTCAATATTCTTACCAATGAGGTTAGAGTATTAGGTTTGTACTGAGTCCGGGCCATTGCCTGTGGTTGGAGAGCCAAAAGCGCCTTACTGGGCTTGCCTGTGAGGCATTCTTGTCCTCCGAAACGCTGTGAAACGCCGCCTAGCGTAGGCCAAAGTTGACAAGGGATAAACCGCCTGAACTTGCGAAAATAGAGCAATGTAAATGTGAATCTCTCCTATCAATATGTTCTTTGGGACTTATTGGCTCGGTAAGATGTGGATGAGGCAGCGCAGCCTCCATACGCTCAGAGGTAGTCACGCTTACGTTTCAACACGACTCCACGAGCTTTGCTTTGGTCAGGGTACCGCGAATCGACCGAAAAACCCGAATAAATACGGAATAAGAAGCCATAAGGATTGAGAAAGTATAGGACTGAGGAAGTATAGGGCTGAGGTCAGGCTTAGACTCAGGCCTCTGTTTAGGGGTCAGGCTACGTTTTGAGAAGGACTTCGTATGTTTTCATTATCAACACCACGATTTGCGCTTCTAGGTGCGCGTGGTCGCCGGAGGCACACAATCTACTAGCTAAGCTAGGTTTCGTTGGGAGACATAAGAAGCCGGTCATTTCCTCACCAGAGAGGGGCTTCATGCTTGATGATTACTACTGTTTTCCGTATCCTGGTACCCCATTGCACTCGTGATCACTTGACTGCAATGTGACAGCCAGTTTAAGAAGTTAGCCACTTTCTTCCTACTTTTATAGCTATTTTATTAAATATTCTATGTAACTGCACTGTCTTACAGTTGGCGTTCGTCTAATCTACCTCGAGACTATACGACGAGATTTATAAGAGGACAGAAACGGAACCTCATGTGGGAGGTAATCTTCTGGAACGGCATGTTGGTCGTGTACGCCTACGAACCGGGGGCCGAACCCAGCTCATTGTCTCCCATCAAGTTCCGCAGCTAGGGGTTGTCGACGGATTCAGGGACTCAGCTGCTTCGACGGCTCCTGCACTCGGTCACGCCAACATCCTGGGGCACCCACATGCACGACCGACGACGACCCATGGTGGTGTAGGCGATAGAAAGCAGTGCTGGTCATCAAGAGGCTAGCGCGCCTGATTCTTATTGACAACGGTTCGGGAGACCGCGAAAAGGCAGAACTGCCACCGTCAGATATGACCGAAGGGCGTCTCTGTCAGTTGCCAGAAGTACCTTTTGCACATCTTCTCCAGGAGTTCAGGTATTCCGTCCTCTTCTGGAAGCACTTAAAGCCAAATAGGACCAGCTAAGTACCTAGACGAGGTGAGTACGGACAGGTAGTTTCCCGGCTCTGACCCGGCGCCCTGTTTCAGCAGCTGATCCTTCCCCTCGCGGCGTTTGATTAATTCCCCGCTGAGCATGGCGCAGAAGCTTAGGACTGTGGCAGGGCGTCGATAATGCCTTCCACGGCCTGCTGTTGCTGCCTTGCCGGTTCAATGACGTCCTGCGGCACTACTCGATTCACTTTCTCCGCTGGTAAAGTGACCTTCCTCGCGAAATACGACCCGATTAGAATACGAGGAGCTACTCCATCCTCCTGAAGTATGTTGTTAGCGTCGACTCCTTTTTGGATCTACGGAAGCCGGGAAGATGTCCCTTGTTCGAGATGCTGGTCTTCAGATGTCCATGTAGCCGCTGAGTGCTCGATTTGGTCCTGAATGGACGGAGAACTGAAAATAGTCCCAGAAACCGAATGGAGGGCGGTGTCAAAGGTGGGGCAAGAAGCTGGAAGGGGCCAGGGAGGCGGAGCCTATGACTCTATGTCCGGCCACAGAAGCCGGGTCTATGTTACTGAATACTGGCCAGGGAGAGGGCGCTATGTTCTCCTCCACTTACTATGCTAGCAAGGATATTGCTCATCACGCACATCTAAGCGACGTATACCAGCTTCCTTCATTCGTTGACGAGAAACATAATGCAAGGTATGAGGAGATCTACTGCTGAATGGTAAGAACAGAGGTCATCTGGCCAGTGTGGATAGGATTAAGGTTCTTGATGCTTGTCTAAATATTCCCGCAGAACATCCACATGAAATATAAGCGATTGCCTTTGCTAAGCCCAGAACATATAGTGGGACTCGACAGTAGGAGATCTCTCCTGGGTGAGCTCGCTCATGCTCATCGGATTAGAATGGCATTAAGTTGGTGTTGAAGTCACTGCTTTTTCACTGATCGTCCCCTCCCCCCCTCTCCCCAGCCATGGGTGGACGTCGGGTCCTTTCGCGAGGTCCTGCATAACAGTGATTCCACGAACTCTGAAGGCTCAAGGCCTAGCCCCTTTCCATTGCATGGTAGCTGTGTTAGTGTCCCCCCTCGGTCCGGGGGGGGGGAGGGGGGTTTGGTGTAAACGGCGTGTTGGAGAGATGTGGAGAGCTAAGGAATGGATCAGTGAGTGATGTGTCAAGGTTCTAAGGTTCATTGTTAGGTCTGCTAGGCCGATGCCCCCCCAATATCACCAGGATGGCATGACCGGCTCGGTTCAAGCGAGATGTAGTAGGGATCATGGTGGCGAAGACGGCACGAAGTCGTCGCCAATAGACCAGGGGCTAGGTAAGGATCTTCCGGCATGATTTGCCGCCGGCAGTCTAGTTGACCGACTCAAGTCAATGTCGGAGAATATGAATTGATGTCCTCTCCCCGTGTTGTTCTCATCTCCCACCACAAAACTCAACCAGCTACAAGCACAAATCGAAGACCAAGATACTTTAAGCACCCTCGGTTCTATTCTCAAGAGTAACCTTTTATCAGTCATGACCTTAGTTACATGACCCATCCAGCCCGCTCTGGCCCCGTCATCGAGCTCATCCCACGACATGGATATCGAAACCCCAGAGACCACTCGATCAAGCCTCATTACAAACATTAAGAGCATAAACAAATCCGTTCAAGAACTCAGACCCCACGACACGCCAAGCCTTCTTACCGACCACAAGCAGTGCTTGGTCTGGTTGGAGGAACTATTCGTGGGTGGGCGTATGACGGCAAATAGAAGCATGAGCACACGCCACTTCGGGCCCATACCCCAGCGCGCTTTGAGTCAGTATGAAAACCTGCTGAAGGAAGTTAGGGTTCGCGTGGAAAAGATAAAAGAGAAGAAATCGGATTATTCGGGATCTGAGCTCGAATCCGCGCTCGAATCCGCGCTCGAATCCGCTCTCGGGTTTTTTTTAAACGAAGGAATTTCTCATCGGAAGGACGAAAACTTCAGCTTCAACGCTAATGTACCCGACTTGGACGACTGCCGCAGCTTTAACGACAATGGTCGTGGCTCATACTTGGGAAGCTCAGTTCGCAACACAGGAACCGGATCCGTATATTACGCTCAGGCAATGTATTTCATAAGAGAATAGGCAATGCCCTAAAAGCCACTCCATCGAGTCCGTCTATGACAGCCGCTCATCTGGAGTTGTTGTTAGAGTTTCTGTGGGGTTAGGGCTAGGGCAGTAACTATTGGAGTGTACAGCTTGCACGGCTCCGGGGAGAATATGATAAAATACTAGCTGAAGGTTATGAGCAGGTTTGGTGACATTTACCTAAGCAATCAATTTATCATCATCTATTCAACCTTGATCACACTTTGGCCCTGTCCTCGATCGTGGTATGTGCCGTTTAGACCTGGCTTATCAGAGTCGCGTGTCGAGTTGTTGCACCGCTGCGCCGGCAACGTAGTCGGATTCCGTATTGTGGCCTGGGCAGTGAGCGAGCGCGGTCGAAGGAGTTAGGCAGGTAGAGACGGGTGGTGAGTCGGGTTGCGAGTACCGAGTATCAAGGATTGTAGCACGGATAGGTATGTAAGTAAGTAAGTAAGTATGTAAGCATGTGAGTGTGAGTATCTGGTTGTGCCGCTGCCGCGCTAGTGACGGCCCTTGAGGTCGATGGAAGTCCACGGCCTACGCACCTAAGTAAGCTCCTGTTCGCTCAACTATGGGCGCCCAAACCTAGGTACCTGGCAAGGCACTGGATACCCCGGCTGCCTACGTGTAAGCCTATGGGTGTGATGGAATAAGGGCGGTACCGGGATAGTGGTTGACGGATGGAATAACCTTGGCCAATAAGTTAGCAACCCCCTCCCCTAGCCGAAGGTCGAGCGGCATTTTGCTACCGGGAAAACTGCATGAAAGGAAGAAACGAAACAAATAAACGAGAAGAAAAAGAAAAAAGAAAATAGAAATCCATCCAAGACTTGGGTTTCCATCTAGAGCGAGTCCTAATTACGACAAAGCTAGCGGGAAGGAAGACAGTCAAGGGCTACTTCAATAGGAGGAAGTGGAGCAGTGGAAACTGGACGCTCGATCCCACATGAAGGGGTTAATTATGACTATGGTGGAAAGAGGACGAAAATAGAGCTTAGCCGTAGATCTACTACTGTGACTACCTGGGTAGGGAAATGTGCTCGAGAGTAGCGAGACTCGGCGTGAATGCTCCTTCAAAAGACGCACATCGCTGCTCTGCCGGGGAGAAAGCGCCAGCGGCATCATACGGTATATTTTATGCACCATCAACCGGCAACCGTCTGATCATCTTTCACTCATTCTGTACTGTATCGCAGCTGCGCCACTGGGTTGTATTGCACCTCTGAACTATCTCTTGCAACTGGTTTATACCTCGATATCATCCGAAATGGATCAACCCTACATTACTCAGCAGCAGATCTGGCAACTGCAGCAGCAGCATCTTGCGCTTCTTTATCAATATCAAAAATATTTTCAGCAGCTGTATCCTTCGGCGGTGCCTCATCAGCAGCATAAAATGTGGGACGCAACATACGAAACGGTGTTACCGGGTTCCCAGCATTGGCACGAACAAACTCAACAGCATCGAGGGCAGCCGCAATCTTTCCCTACTCTTGCCACCCTTGCTGACGATATTGCGCGCCTTGGACAGCGGCAAGCAAAGGAGGCGAGCTACCAACGAGAGCACAACGCACTTCGGGTTGGGTCTCTGGAGGAGGTGCGACAACAGCAAGAGCAGCGTTTTCAACAGGTTCTGCGAAAACAGGAGCAGATAGGACAGCTTGTGGAGGGGCTTTCCAAAGATCAGAAACAACTAGTTGAAGACTTCCGGGAGTCCAGAAAGCACTTTCCGTCACTTCCGTCACTTCCGTCGCTTCCGTCGCTTGCGTCTCCGCAGTCAGGTCAAAATAGAGGTTCGTTGCCATAGTGTCAGGGCAGACCGACGCTCGGCGGTTAAGCACTCCAGCGTGAAGCGATGGTTGGGTACGGGAATGCTTCTGGATTCATACAGCAGGGTATTCAGTATTGCATAGACTTGAATCAAACGTTGGAACATTATTGCCTCATAACCTAAATGTATGCATACGCGTCAGTCGGCCCATCTTTGGCTCGGCCACGCCTCTAGCTCTGGCTGATCACTCCGCGCGAACTAAGCCACGCATATGTATGATACTGGTTCTTTGAACGATACCTGGTCGTAACCGACAAAAGTTCGTCTGTCATCTTCTTGTCCAATAGAGGGGCTGTCACTCACGCCTGCAAAATGGAAAAGAGGGATCTCAAAGGGCAGTCGTGATGATTGGTTGCCCCTTGCTTCATCCGGTATCTGTGCGGACTTCTAGCGTGGCTCCGTCTTGTAAGCTTGACAGGTGGTTTACGGCCACCTACCGTGGAGGCACTGCAGCCATTTCGAAGATGAGTAGTACCAACGGTGTCGAGAAAGCACAGATTGAGGCTGACCATGGCGGATGACCTGACTTTGACGTCTCGTCCGCATTTAGAGAGTGCTCATCGGCGCACTTCGCCGGTTACCAAGCGCCATAAAACGGATCTACTCCCAGAAACAAGATAAAAGCCTAAAAGCCTTTGATGCACCTCTACAAGGCCTAAGACAGGTTCGCCACTCTGTAATCTCTAACATCTGGCCCCCTCGCAGCCTGCCATGAAGATGGCTGAACGGAACTGTCCCTCCCAACACGCAACCGACTCTTGCTCTGAACAAACAACCAGCCCGGGCATTGAAAAGGCGCGCGACACCTCGGACAACGGTCGAAGAAGTGAGATTTTAGATGTTTCAGATGCGTCGAGGGGCCTAAGATACGCTTCTGCGCGGCCGACGAATCGAGACTTGGATAATGGCCCCTGTTTCCTCCCATATCAAGCCCAATACTTGATCTTGACAAGAACGCAATCCTTACTCGAAGAATGTTGCTTCGAATTCCTTGGCCGATGTCTTTCTGATCTTATCAGAGATCGCAAAATAGAATGTGCCTCCATGCTGGAACTCCACAAGTGGCTGGATATTCTCGTAGATCCCCAATGGCATGCCTTTGTTGGGCCAAATCTCACTGCAGCCCCCACGGCGGGCGTTCTCCATGATATTAGGACTGTGCGACACCTTGCGGTCTACCGAACGCCAATCACAGCCTCCGCGATTGCTCAGCTGGTGGGTTCGGCCGCCGAGTTTGCGGTCATATTGAAAGACACGAGACGAGCGTCTCCGTTAAAGAAGCTCAAGACCGGGCTGAATGCTCAGATCGAGCTGATGGAGAAGACGAGGCGGGAGGCAAGAGATGTGATGATCAAGCAGCTGGATGGCTTGACAGAGCAACGCAGATATCTGCTTCTCAAACAGAAGAGGCTAGGCGAAGAAGTCAAGGCGGAAGCTGGCCAACGGATTTGTGAGCTGCTCAACAGGGTTCGCGAGGGTCAGGACGACCTCGTGAAGAACGAACGCGTGGCCCAACACAAACGTGGAAGCAATGACGCGTCTCCAGATGCAGCCTCGGAGGGCTAGTTTCATACATAGCATTCGCCGAAAACTGAAGCCGGAGCAGATGAGGTACAAGAGTTAGGTCCGGCTGGAATGGGGCATAATGTTATGGTAAAAGATGCAACTCAGCATAGACTTAGCCAAGACATCCATAGTCTGATAGCTCATCAGACCTATACAGGCCTTTAGAATCACCAGTGTCTTTACATGTGTGATGAACTGTTTCACCCAGTCAAGAGGGAGTGCTTTCCAGACCGCAAAGCATGCGAGCCACGGCACCATGCGACTAAGGGAACAAGCGACGTCCTGCCCTCCCCGAAAGTAGGAAACGAGATGTGTAGTCAAGAGAGACCAAAGTTCTCAGTGTGATGGAGGACAAGCTCTTGTGGAGGCTACTGCAGGTATCGTCCCATCCGCAGTCATCGAATTCGCCTTTGGCCAGCCTTTGTGCGCCGCGTCCAACCAGAGATCCAGAGATAATGAAAGCATGATCCAGAAGATTACCAGGCAAATGTATGTATTCAAGTCCTATTAGATAGCGAAGGTTGCTGCTCACATCTCATAGCTAGCCATTCGCCACCAGACAGCTCGACGAAGAAACCGTTCATCGCTCATCATAGCGCGGATAGCCAGAGCGAATATTCTCAAGATGAAAAATGAGCCCGAATAAGCCGAGCGAACCGTTCTCAAACAACTATGTCTTATTGTTCATAGCCGCTTGGTCAAATTTGAAAGTGAACAGGCCGCAACCGGTATAGACGTCTCTCTCAATAAGTAGGAATGCGAAAACCAAGACGGGAAAGCGAATATTACGCGTCTCCGAGAGAACTTTGGCGATGACTCACAATTTACCCGGATCTAATTACTCGGGCCGCCGCCCACAATACGTGATTTGCATGATTCGGCCTTCATTGGCATGGCACATCGGAACACATCGATACGATAAAGATTTCCGTTCTCTGCGGTCATTTCCTACCACTATGCGAATGTATTCCATCCCATTATACATTTTCCCTCGTACCCTGTTCCCCTTTCGCTTCAATTAGCAACTATCATCTGTTCCGTCTATAGTGCATTGAACAGAACGAGTAGATGAGGTAACTTTACTGCATCGATTCAATCTCAGCTCCTTGTCAAAGTCGTAAAAGGTCCATGCTCGATGAGTCACTAGGATGAGATGATGAACCAAGATCAACGCCAGCCGTACAGCCATCAAACTGTAGCACCAGGGCAATCCCACGACCACAAGGTAAGTTGCCAGGAGAAGCACAAAGACCTGTTGCCTTGGCCGTTCTTGCGAAAACAACCTCCCGCCGTAGCGGAGCGATCGCACTATGCCCACCACGCAGCCTGACAATATCCACGCAAGCCAAGCACACGGCCACTTACTCGGGACGCTGAGTCGTATTGCGATCGCGGCAATAGTCACTAGTGAATGAACAAAGGCGAAAGCACCTGCAAACCAAAGGGTTGCATCGTCTAGTGCTAGAGATTTGTAATATGGAGATTTGTTGATCGGGCCATTGGCAGTGGGTGTGGCGACTTCCGATGAAGCGAGCAGCTGGGTAATCAGTCTCCAAGTCGTTTCCAAGCCCCAGGAGAGTGGCACCTACCTGGAATATCGAAGCCAAGAGAATTGTGACACTCCAGACGAGCCCCTGTACGACTTCGTTCCTGAGCGACAGCGCCGCCGAAAGCACCAGCAAAACGAACTGCAGCAGGGTTGCGGGCAAGCCGAACCAAATTTGGATCAGGAAGATCTTCCGAATAACTAAGGCTGGTGCTGGGCGACTGGTCCTCTGGTCCGTGACAGATCCAAATCTGCGCCGGTAGAGAAATATGCCGAGTCCCGTCTGGGTTCCAAGAGTGAGCAGTGTGATGGCTGCAAACACTGTCGCTTCGAACTCAGGGGACATCATTGTCGTTGTTGGGGTGGTAGGACTGCGTTTGCACTGGAGCGCTTTTGCACTGCTGAATCACTCAATCGAGGTTCGGAAATTGAAGGTAAGAAGTGGTGGACAGGGTGGGAAGATGGCGAGAGCAGTGGTGCCGTCGAATCTTTATGCTTTGTCGAGGCGGCATCCGTATCGTCCCCACTGAGAAAGGGGATCCATCGTGCTGCATCGCCCTCCAGCCTAAACTAGGTTGTCGACGGTCAGACAGACTGGCAAAGATATACATAGGAATGGAGAGGCAAACAAACGCTTGGGTTGGGCTAAGCTGCCACTGGGTCTCTGACGGTAGCCCGGGCTTCTTATTCAGTACTCGTACGCCGCGGGGTTCTGTCACGGCCGTATCCGGCCGAGAGTGAAAGCAGACCCTAGGGTTCTCGCAGTTTTGATCTGCTCAAGCCACTTTGTAGCCCTGATAGATGTTTATCCTCGGGGAGAAGCACCAAGTGAGGGATTCATATACGCTTTGGTGGTAACGGGTGACTCGGCTCTCCCTCATTCGCGTCATAGAGCCTTGCCCGCTTCCTGGGGTTTGGGAGCGATGGATCTGTCAATCCTGGAACCTGGTCCTGTGTCAACTCCATGCCTAAATAGCCATAGAAACTAGTCGGGATTTGCGCGATTATTTACTACAGCGTATCTCTAAAGTGCCTTTCACGTTCATTTCCAGCCCTCTGACCTGACTAGGAGGGGATGCGACATCTTTCCCAAATCGCGTTGTAGCCGACTTTTACCCACACGGAGCTCGCGCGATTCGGGTGATCGTTCGGAAACATCTCTAAAAGCAGTCTAAAGGCGGAAGCACCTGAAACAGCGTGCGGTTCTACTCCCATGAGCCTACCAAGAGAGCGTGAAATGGTGGGGGAAGAACGCAATGTCGAATGATGCCGACTATACCGTAATGTGTGAACGCAGTTATGCCACTCGCCCACCCGCAACAATCTATCGTTACCTTCCGTCTATTCTTAGCCGTCTGCGGATGCTCGCCCTGCCGGCCCTGACTGGTGTTACTATTCGTACTGTCGCTCCATTAAGACTCATGTCTAAGAGCACGTGACAATGGCTGATCTTAAAGATCCCATGTGATGATCTTCCTCAAAAAAAAAAAAAAAGCGAGAAACGTAGCAGTGTTAATATTATGAAATATGATATGAGAGAAAAGACGAGCCCCTTTTTTTTTCTTTCTCTCTTATTAAATTGGAACGGCTCAGACTATACTATCTAGTTAGAGAACTCCTAACGGACTTGCTATTCACATATAAAATTAAAGGCAAAAAGCAAAGCAAACAACTAAAACTACTGGCAATACGAGATAAAAAAAAAAAGACTAACTACACTTATTGGTCTGGCCCAAAACAAACGGATCCTATCACAGCAGACCTTGAAACACAACTCACAGTGGAGGAATAATGGTTAAGATGCCAATGCCTTTTGTGCGCCCAACTTGGGATATCGTCGAAGAAGGACGACGGGCTCTTGTGCCTCAGAGATGTTCCATTTTGCATCAGCGTGCCTAATCCCGTGCGGAACTTGCAGTTCGTGGCCATCAAATATGCAACGAGAGAACTTAAAATGCCGCAATCGGGGGCGCGGAATGTACGGAATTCATGGGATTCATATCGGCTTGCTTAGCCAACATGGCCCGCCTTATTGATTCTAGCTCCTGATAATTTTTTGCTAGGTTCCCCATGAGTTTTTCAACAGATGGCAGATCCACTCCGGACCCATTGTGGTTGGTCATCGCGTGAGCACGAATGGCATCTGGAGTTTGTTGTGGAACATTCGGTTGTATCCAGGGCTGCCGTGCTTGCCCGAATTGTGTTTGGGGTGTTCCGAATCGAGCGGTGTCTCTTGCTCCAGTCTCGGGGATCATTTGAACACCTGGAGACTCCTCCTGCCTGTGGACGGGAGTCTGATACCCAAGAGGCGTGCGACTAACTGGCGATGGGCTCTTGCCATGCGCAGTCTGAAAACTAGGAGTCTCCCGGAGTACTGGATGCACCGGCTGTGACTCCAGACCCATTGATGCGGAGCGGATTCCAGGGAGGTCCGCGTCAAATGGGGATGGTTCCCTTTCGACCACGAAGGATTCGCCGGGATGTGTGGACTCGAAATACTTCCTCTCTTTGTGACATGCAATCTTGTACAGCAGATTGTCGGCCCAGCCGTTCTTATTGGCAACTGGGTTTTTACCGGGAGTTATAGGGAAATAGTATGTTCTTCTATGCGTGGTATGGACCCTCTTTTCTTTGGTCTCTCTGATGTTGTTGCGCCACCACTGACGCGTTACTGCGTGAATCTCATTGGAATCGGGATCTTCCGGGTTTTTTAGATGTTTCCATTTAATGATGACGTATAGGAACAGCCTTTGTGCAAAGTTTTGCGACATAGGATCCAAGAGGGTAAGATTCTCTTGAGGGGAGAGCTCCGGATCTTGTGGAAAAGCAACGCCTATAACCTCGGCTACATTCTCCCTTGTATACTTTTCGTCATCATCATACCCTTTTTATACCGTTTATGCGAAAAGCAGTTGCTCAGTCACCGCTTTGGAAGATGCATCTTTGTGACTCTGAAGACGAAACGACCCTACGTTTCGGATCCGTACAGATTTACGAAAGCTTTGACGAGCCGGTTGAAACCCACCCGATTGTCGTCATGCCTGCTGTGGGTGGGGGGTTGACTTCGTTCATATAGTCCTCGCCGTCCGGGTAATCTTTGGCTCAACACTCTCTAGCACGGGGTCGGGGGAAGGGGAAGGGAGGGAGAGGGAGAGGGCAGGTTGAAGGGAGACTTGAAACGGGCTCGCTTCATTTCTCCACCTCGATCTGGAGACTTGGAACGAAACACATTTCCACGTGAGAATTCGAGCGGACTTCGAGCCCATGTGAAGTTTGCTGGGTTAAATCTTTCCCTAGGTGTCTGGCTTGAATTCTCTCCAGGGTTAGCTGCCGCCTCAGGGGATGG